>CM065671.1:6592916-6727916 GCA_033220385.1 Triplophysa yarkandensis | reverse complement strand
TAACATAAACTGTCGATGATGATGTTTAACATAAACTGATGATGATATATAACATAAACTGATGATGATATATAACATAAACTGATGAAGATGATGTATAACATAAACTGATGATGATGCTGTATAACAGAAACTGTTGATTATGATGTTTAACATAAACTGTCGATGATGATGTTTAACATAAACTGATGATGATGTATAACATGAACTGATGATGATGTATATAACATGAACTGATGATGATATTTAACATAAACTGATGATGATTTATAACACAAACTTATGATGATGGTGTTTAACATAAACTGATGATGATGTATAACATAAGCTGATGATGATGTATAACAAAAACTGATGATGATGTATAACATAAACTGACGATGATGATGTATAACATAAACTGATGATGATGTATAACATAAACTGATGATGATGATGTTTAACATAAAATGATGATGATGATGATGATGATGTATAACATAAACTGATGATGATGATGATGTATAACATAAACTGATGATGATGTATAACATAAACTGATGATGATGATGTTTAACATAAAATGATGATGATGATGATGATGTATAACATAAACTGATGATGATGATGTATAACATAAACTGATGATGATGTATAACATAAACTGATGATGATGATGTATGACATAAACTGATGATGATGATGTATAACATAAACTGATGATGATGATGATGATGTATAACATAAACTGATGATGGCATTAAACTAATATTGGGTAGTTTTACAAATCCACAGCAGAAAATGTTTTGCCAGACAGTTAATTTAACATTATTTATATTACATATCTATTTGTATATAAAATAAAAATAAAGATAAATCTGTATTTTCCACACTTATTTATCAGCTACCCTATGATAGATATAATAATAACAGATGAAATGATAATAAATGACAGATATAATGAATGACAGATGTAATAATAACAGATGTAATGATAATAATAACAGATGTAATGATAATAATAACAGATGTAATGATAACTAATGACAGATGTAATAATAACATATGTAATGATAATAATAACAGACATAATAATAACAGATGTAATGATAATAAATGACAGATGTAATGAAAATAAATTACAGATGTAATAATAACAGATGTAATGATAATAAATGACAGATGTTATAATATTAGATGTAATTATAATAAATAACAGATGTTATAATATTAGATGTAATTATAATAAATAACAGATGTAATAAATAACAGATGTTATGATAATAATAACAGATGTAATGATAATAAATGACAGATGTAATGATAATAATAACAGATGTAATAATAACAGATGTAATAACAACAGATGTAATGATACTAAATAACAGACATTATGATAATAATAACAGATGTAATGATAATAAAAGAGAGATGTAATGATAATAATAACAGATGTAATGATAATAATAACATATGTAATAATAACATATGTAAAGATAATAAATGACAGAAGTAATGATAATAAATAACAGATGTAATAATAACAAATGTAATGATAATAAATAAAATATGTAATAATAACAGATGTAATAACAACAGATGTAATAATAACAGATGTAATAATAACAACAGATGTAATGATAATAAATAACAGATGTAATAATAACAGATGTAATAATAACAGATGTAATAATAACAGATGTAATGATAATAAATAACATATGTAATAATAACAGATGTAATAATGACAGATGTAATGATAATAAATGACAGATGTAATAATAATAAATGCCAGATGTAATAATGACAGATGTAATAATAACAGATGTAATAATAACAGATGTAATGATAATAAAAGACAGATGTAATAATAACAGATGTAATAAAAACAGATGTAATAATAACAGATGTAATAATAACATATGTAATGATAATAAACGACTGATGTAATAATAATAAATGACAGGTGTAATAATAACAGATGTAATAATAATAATGACAGATGTAATAATAACAGATGTAATAATAACAGATGTTATGATAATAAAAGACAGATGTAATAATAACAGATGTAATAATAACAGATGTAATGATAATAAATGACAGATGTAATAATAATAAATGACAGATATAATAATAATAAATAACAGATGTAATGATAATAAATGACAGATGTAATAATAACAGATGTAATAATAATAATAACAGATGTAATAAAAGACAGATGTAATAATAACAGATGTAATAATAACAGATGTAATGATAATAAATGACAGATGTAATAATAATAAATGACAGATATAATAATAATAAATAACAGATGTAATGATAATAAATAACAGATGTAATAATAACAGATGTAATAATAACAGATGTAATGATAATAAATAACAGATGTAATAATAACAGATGTAATAATGACAGATGTAATGATAATAAATGACAGATGTAATAATAATAAATGACAGATGTAATAATGACAGATGTAATAATAACAGATGTAATAATAACAGATGTAATGATAATAAAAGACAGATGTAATAATAACAGATGTAATAAAAACAGATGTAATAATAACAGATGTAATAATAACAGATGTAATAATAATAAAAGACAGATGTAATAATAACCGATGTAATAATAACAGATGTAATAATAAAAGATGTAATGATAATAAATAACAGATGTAATAATAACAGATGTAATAATAACAGATGTAATGATAATAAATGACAGATGTAATAATAACAGATGTAATGATAATAAATGACAGATGTTATAATAACAGATGTAATAATAACAGATGTAATGATAATAAATGACAGATGTAATAATGACAGATGTAATGATAATAAATGACAGATGTAATGATAATAAATGACAGATGTAATAATAACAGATGTAATAATAACAGATGTAATAATAATAAAAGACAGATGTAATAATAACAGATGTAATAATAACAGATGTAATAATAAAAGATGTAATGATAATAAATAACAGATGTAATAATAACAGATGTAATAATAACAGATGTAATGATAATAAATGACAGATGTAATAATAACAGATGTAATGATAATAAATAACAGATGTACTAATAACAGATGTAATAATAACAGATGTAATGCTAATAAATGACAGATGTAATAATGACAGATGTAATGATAATAAATGACAGATGTAATAATGACAGATGTTATAATAACAGATGTTATAATAACAGATGTAATAATAACAGATGTAATAATAACAGATGTAATAATAAAAGATGTAATGATAATAAATAACAGATGTAATGATAATAAATGACAGATATAATAATAATAAATGACAGATGTAATAATAACAGATGTAATGATAATAAATTACAGATGTAATAATAACAGATGTAATGATAATAAATGACAGATGTAATAATAATAAATGACAGATGTAATAATAACAGATGTAATGATAATAAATAACAGATGTAATAATAACAGATGTAATAATAACAGATGTAATAATAACAGATGTAATAATAACAGATGTAATGATAATAAATAACAGATGTAATAATAACAGATGTAATAATAACAGATGTAATAATAACAGATGTAATGATAATAAATAACAGATGTAATAATAACAGATGTAATAATAATAAATGACAGATGTAATAATAACAGATGTAATGATAATAAAAGACAGATGTTATAATAACAGATGTAATGATAATAAATGACAGATGTTATAATAACAGATGTAATGATAATAAATGACAGATGTTATAATAACAGATGTAATGATAATAAAAGACTGTTGGTGATGTGGAGGATGGTTATGTGACTTCAAGGAATTGAACATGATCTGAATGTATTGATGGTGATAAAATGTAAATAATCCATACATTAATGAAGATGATGACATGTGATCATGTTATTCAGGGTGATGGTGATAAAGCGCATTGCTTCTGCTTTACTGTGGCTAAATAAAGAAATATAAGATGGCGGAAGATGAATTCTTGTGCAGTAAAGTGTCAAACACACGACACATTTATTTAATTATTATGTCATTCTCATCACAGGAATCACATGTGTCCTGTGGACTGACTGTATGTGTGACATCTCTTCTGTCGATGCGCTTATGATGGGAAACAACAACTGACATCCGGTGATGTACAATCACAGCTTTCATTTAAAGCTTCATTTATATTTAAGAGAGTTAAACGGTAAAAATAAAGAAATAATTATATCTGATCATGTACGATTAAATTCACAGAAGTAAGGATGTTTATAATGTTGTGTCATGAAATGAACAGAAAGGTGAACATAATAAATTTATTCTCACCAGATTTGGTCCTGCAAGGGTGAAATGTGATCTGCGCGTGCGCGAGGAAATGTTATGACGTCACAGACCGCTGCTTATAACTGCATCACATTTCATCACATTTCATTTGTCAGTTTCTTTGTTTCTAATTACGGATTAAACATTGTAACTAGATACTGTAATTAGATGTAGGATATATGGAAAAACATTAAATAAATATAAATAATCATTGAATAATAATCATTATAAATAATAATTTCAAAAGTAAAATTTTTTTATGACTTTACACATTTCCTGATGTGATTAACAAGAAAAAAGATAAACATTATCTACAACACAATTTTACAGCTTTGGCGTACTAATGATTTTCTTTCTTTTTTATTAATAATGTTTGTTATTCAATAACTCTTCAAAAATCACATTAGATTGGGATGTTATAAAAATAGTAAAGATTTTATGAAAAGTTTACATGCAGCAACTAATAGAATACACCAAACAGGTGACAATAGTCATGTTTTACTTATATATACAATTAAAAGATATAAATATAATTAATATTCATATGTTGGTCCGGTCACTTTAGTTGCCGCCGTATGATTTCATATAAACTGAAAATAATGGTGATTGAAATTTTGTTCATTTTGTTCTGGAGCAGATGACTTTTATTCCTTCAAAATGGAAATGACATTAGATAAATAAGTCTTTATTACTTTCCTGGCATGTTAACTTTATTCACCTACACTGATTTTATCTTGCATTTGAAGAACATGAAAGAAACTTAAATAAAGTTCAAATAAAAAGTTTCTTATTTGCCATTTCCTCTAGTAGAGAGGTACAAACCCATTCTGCCAATTTGACTGTATATCGATACGGTGCCATCCTCAGAACCAGACTCGGGATACACGGGAGATACATGGACATTAAGTCAGTGTAAGGTCAGGCTGGTTCTGCTTCTTCCTCTATAGGTCTTCAGTCTTCATGTTGGTTAGAAGGACACAAAGATCTTGATCAGATATATTCTTACAGCGTGGACAGCCAAGACAAGTGTGCTGCTTCTTAGTGGCCAAGACAATACACTTTGAGATTTATGACGGTCTTGAGCAGTTGTTAAAAGACCTTAAGCAACATTTTCAATCCACTTAACAGTTTTCACAATGATATTCAATTTTATTGGAGGCTTAAGATGGTTCTTGGGTTTTAAATTCTGTCTGAAAATGAATTCTATAATTCTGCATGGGGACATTTGCAAACACTTATAAAAAATAATAAAGTGATATCAGGATATTTAAAAAAAAGGACATTTTAGGCATCATAACAATCTGTTTTAACTGATTTTGACATTCAATATAGAATACTATAATAAAATAGGATTTCAATGAAAACTTGTATCTTAATCTACACTACCCTTTGCAGCATGTGTAGCAAACTATAGACACAATGATTCATTGACTACCACACTTTATGCATGATCTACAGATCTAGTTCAACTATTTTCTGTAGTGGTAATATAAGCAGCAAATAAAACACGATGTTTTACCATTATTTAAGATATTTTTGTTAATGCCCTAAACCATCTGCTAGCTTGTAAATGTTTTCAATAAATATTCAGTTCATGAAACACAAAGATCATTTTTAAATAAAAGCATTTTCTATGAAAGATTGGAAACATTTTCAAAGCAATAAAATGAAAACTGAATAATCTGCCAAATGAAAAAGTACTGTTCTGATATCGGTTTTCCCAATATCTCCATGTTTATTTATTATTGTTGATAAATGTTTTAAAACAGGCAAAACTTTAATATCTTAACAACTTAGAAGGTACAGATTTGGTTGCTTAACACTCTTTTGACTCTTTTTATTTAAGAGTAATAAATCATATGGCTAGATTTAAACGACATTTTAAATAAAATCTCCTATCATATGAATCAGACTGATTTGCATATTCGTGTACTTGTTTTTACATTAATAATGTTCAATGGATAATGATTGTCCAATTGGAAAAGTATTCAAATAACATTATAATCTTATAACCAAAATTATTCATTTCATCCATTACATCCAAAATAAAATATAAAGTGCCTTCTGCAATTGTCCATATAAATCGTTTACCTTTAAAGAAGTTAAAAGGTTACATGTTTATGATTTTTTCAACAAATTTCCTTAATGATAAAACAAAATAACAGCAGGAGCTGCATGCACAGCATGTCCATGACTAATTTATGATCCCTATATAGAACAAAATACAGTTTGCTAAACTTTGGATAGAAACAATTGCTAAATTACTAAATGCATTTTTTTTCCCAAAGAAAGAAATAAAAGAGCATTTTTTAAATTAGCATAAAGATTAATGATATAACATAACATTATATCACACTTTGGTATATTTAAAGGAGACCTCTATTGTGAAAATATTAACAACAATAAAAAGAAAACGTTGATGATTTTGATACTCAATCTTTTATCTTACTCTCCAAGAAATCCTGGATTTTGTTGAACTTTTCTTCTTGCTGATCCAAGAGATCCATGATGACTCCCATTGGTGTCTTCTTCAGGCCAGCACCCTCGATCTTGTTCTCCAACTTGTTCTTCATGTTGCGCAGTCTCAGAGAAGCGTGGATGAGGCTCACTAAAGGGTTAAAAGATAATGGGGAATTTGGTCATTTAATTAAATTAATTAAAAATAAATTATGAATTAAATAAAGCAAAAAGTGTGTAAAGTAAATAATAAAGTCATAATATTAGCTACTAGCCAGACCATAAACAAAAGCAGACAGAGAGTTTGGGCCAGGCGTGTGAGTCTGATGAACCAGTCTATAAAATGTGATATAAATCAAAAGCAGAATAGAAGGATGTTGTACTCACATAGCATGGGGAATGTAATACCGAAGAGAAAAACCATCACCCCCCCACACAAGGACAGCAGGAAGTAGCTGACTCCCAAAACAGCAACCACAAACAAGGTCGGATTTTTCTTCTTAAAGCTCTTGATCATAGCCTGGTTCTCTCCAGCCCATACGGCGGCCATGAAGACCAGAACCACAACAGCTCCACCGAGAAACATGCCCAAAGGGTTCAAGAAACTGCAAAATTCACAAAGATAAGATGATTTAATGCACAACATTCAAGATTATGGTCAATAGATATGGATCATTTACAATAATGTAAAGCTATAACTAAGGTAAGATCATAAATACAAAGCTGAGCTTCAGCTTAATTCAGCAATAAACTAAAGCTATGGAAAACTACCTATAGTGAACCACACAGGTTCATCACATTAAAACTGAATTGAAGAAGTATAATATTAAGGTATGGAAGTTCTTTAATCACAACTAGACATGGGTTTATTTAATACTGCATTCAGATTAAAACCCTTCACAGAATACAGAGTGACTCAGATATTGATGATTGCATCCCCTGCTATTAAGTTTTATCACTTATAAAGATATGGAGGGTCTATATAATATTTAAACAGGAAGTTAATTTTACCTAGGGATGGGCACTTTTCAATAGTTTAATGAAAGTTCTCAACTGATTAATAAGGGCGACGGCGGTAAAAATTGAAAAGAATCTGACAAGTTTCTTGTTGGACAAGAATCTGACATGTTTCCTGTCTGACAGGTTTCCGACAAGTTTGGAGAAGAATATTGTTGTTTTTAATTATTGATAATAACAAATCAAGTAAATGGGATTGATACCTCCATGCCAATGATATCAGTTAAGATCCCCCCAAAATACCCGCAACATAGACATTGTGTGCTTGTTATTATCCGAGGAAGATATTTATTCATACACAATGAGAGATCAAGAAAGAGTTCAATGGGAAAAAGTAATCTAATAATGTCTTCTGTAGCGGTAACTTAAACCCAAGCTGAAGCAGTTTTCTGTAATACCTTTTTGAATAGAATTTGAAATATTCTAAATATGATTGCATATCGAATAGTTGACTATTCCTGCACACTCTTAACTTTAATTGATAGAGACAGAATATCAACCCAAAAAATAAAATTGATTATGTCGTGCAAAAAAACTCAACATGTTTAACAGTCTAAAGCATTTATAATGCATGAAGCAGCGTGTTACCCCTCCTTTAACGATTTTAAGAGTATTTATAAAGAAGTGGACCAACAAACCCTTTGACCAAAGGAAATGTCTTAAAAGAACTTACAATACTCAGCAAAATTGCAAATTAAGTTATAGTTATTAGAATGCAGAAGTCATGACGTCACTTTTGTAGAACTTACATCCAAAATTGTAGATTTTGAACTATAAAAAAAGCCGTCAGATACAAAATGCTAAAGCAAGGCTATAAGCGGACTACACAACACTGTGTTCGCGGATCTACTTCATCATCAAGCTTCCTCAAACTTTATTTAAAATACACGCTGTCTCATTAATAAATGCTGTGTATGAACCACTGATCTCTCTTTATTATAGATCAATGCTATAAACACTTATCCACTTTTTCATTAGAAATATGGCCCAATCCTTTTCTCCAAAAATGTTAGATAAAAATGTCTTATTCGGCGACTTGTGGTAGCATCTCGGGATAAAACAAAACAAAATTGTCGACCTACGGTCTTGCACAGAAATAAAGAACGTGTAATCGGTTGCGCTAATAACACAGAATTCTGTGTTCAGCAATATTTGTAAAAACTACAATTTGGAAAGATTATATAATGTTACATTTATTACATAAAAGGTAAACTTCTAAAAATGTGAGGCTGAAATGCGAGATTTTCTCCCCGCCATAAGGTGTATTCCTGTTAGCAACCACCGTGTTTAAGACACAAAAAAGTTTTAAACATTCCAAAGCGGGTCATAACTAGTGTGTTATATGTCATAGATCAAATTATTTAGAGGTTTTGTAAACCAATACCCTATTAAAGTCGATTAAGCAAAAACCCATTCACTTTAAGGACGGGGAACCGGAAGTGCTAATGCTAACTCACTTCAGCGTTTTGGCCTACAAAGTGATGTCATAACTCGGGCAGTCTATTCCAGCGTTGTGCACGTGACATATAAACACTCTCAGAATATAATTGTGACAAATAAACTGAAGCAACTGTTTATATTATACAATACCCTTGTTGATAACATCATTAAAGCATCAAACATTTCCTGTCGATTTTAAAAACATGGTAAAATGTCTTTATAGAACAGAAAATCCTTTTTATATTTAAATTTTTTCATTTATGAATTGTCCTTATAATCTTTCTAAGGTGCTGTGTTTGTTTTCCTCAATCACTTTGACATGTTTTTGACCCATCCTTAAAATGAGCCAAAATATTAAATACAGTCAAATAGTGTTTTTAAAATATGGCAAAACATCTTGAAATACCTCCAAACCCCCCGCAGCTTCCTTATTTCATATCTTTCACCTTTTTATGCTAATGAAAGCGAGTGAAAACAGTGCCACAAAAATACCAAGTTCTTGAGTCAATGTCAACAAAAGTGTTGCTATGTTGTCCGTAAAATAAACTAAACTAAACCAAGAGAAGACTTTTAACACATGAGTTAGAGAATAACACATGAGTGTGACCTGTGTGTACATTAAACATGTGCAGATATGTATGATTTATAATCCCTGATCTCAATGCGCTGATAAATAATCTTACAATAAAACACATGTATCTTCATTTGTGTTGAGCTGGCACAACAGGTTAGGTGAGATAATGATTGATTAGTTATTGTTGAAAGAATTCTTTATTTTGGGGAGGTGCCCTTTAAGAACAGATGATGCAGAGCCTCATGGAATATACATGTAAAATACACTTTAAATATTCTGTGATGATGGCCAGAATGTTGAAGTGGACATATTGAATCTGTTTTTAGTCTCACAAGTATTGTCTTATGTTTGGTTTATGTTTGCTGTCTTCTCATTGGCTCACATGACTCATTACTTCCAGAATGTTAAAGGCCTGAGACTTAAAGTGAAGGGTGACACCCATCTGACACAGAGAACAGATTACACACATAAAACACTGAAACACACAAATATTCATACTAAATTAAACACTTACACTGATATTAAACACTTACACTGATATAAAACACTTACACCGATATCAAACACTTACACCGATATCAAACACTTACACCGATATCAAACACTTACACCGATATCAAACACTTACACCGATATCAAACACTTACACCGATATCAAACACTTACACTGATATTAAACACTTACACTGATATCAAACACTTACACTGATATCAAACACTTACACCGATATCAAACACTTACACCGATATCAAACACTTACACTGATATCAAACACTTACACTGATATCAAACACTTACACTGATATTAAACACTTACACTGATATCAAACACTTACACTGATATCAAACACTTACACTGATATCAAACACTTACACTGATATTAAACACTTACACTGATATCAAACACTTACACTGATGTTTAAACACTTACACTGATATTAAACACACTGATATCAAACACTTACACTGATGTTTAAACACTTACACTGATATTAAACACTTACACTGATATCAAACACTTACACTGATATTAAACACTTACACTGATATTAAACATTTAGATAATAAATAATATTAGATAATAAATAATATTAGATTATAAATAATATTAGATAATAAATAATATTAAGATTATAAATAATATTAGATTATAAATAATATTAGATAATAAATAATATTATATAATAAATAATATTAGATTATAAATAATATTAGATAATAAATAATATTAGATAATAAATAATATTAGATAATAAATAATATTAGATTAAAGATTCTTACCCGATGATCAAAATGATTACGATGGCCGCTGTAAAGTAATTCGTCTGATAATAAAGCAGATTACTGATCACTCTGTTATTCCATTTGCTCAGATCGGACACATCCGGTTTGGAGAATCGGTCAACACCGGGGAAAAAATCCTCCCAAGGTCTGAACGGAGCGACTTCCATCCCCGTCATGATGCTGGCGTCCTAAACACTGAGCCTGTCAATCACACGACAATATTGTGGCATGAACCCGCCCTCTGTGGGTGGAGCTTAACACAACAACGTTTGTTTCTGATTAATATTTCACTTTATATATCGTTATTTTACGCTCCTTACAGGATTCCGAGTGCCATTAAGATGGCGGTTATTATTTATAAAATACCCTTCAGAGTATATTTTACTTACAACGTGATGACGTTGTCGCGTGGTATCTGTTACTTTTCTCAACGATTTTCCCAGTGGACCAATCATAGTCGTGTACAATTACTGGTGGAACATTGTGCTTATTCTGAGATGCTTGGGAGTGTTTTATTATAAAGTCTGTTTACTTTAATATACAGTACAGGTATAAAAGCTTTACTATGCAAGTAAAATGTTTGTTATTTTGTATGCAATAAATAAAATAACAACATTTATGCATGTTTAATATATTATATAGATATATGGCATGTGTCCACAATAATAAACAGCTTTTACAGTAATCCACAGCTCTGAAGAATTGCATAGAATTTTACAGTGGAGAAGTGATTTAGATAAAGCACATTTATATTCATGTGTGGACATTCAGTATAGATTCAGATCAGCACTGATTCCTGGGTATAAGACCCACAACCTTTTGCAAAGAGCTACCAGTATTACATCATGATAAAAGGGAGGATTTCTATTGGAGGTTCCTGGATTGCATATGCCTGACTATCTGCTCAGATTAGTGACAATCTAATTTAAACCTTTTATGTGATATTTGGCCTGAGCCATTTCTGCTGATGTAATCTGGCTGCTGAGATCTGGCCGGGATAAGTGGGGTTGTGGGATGTACAGTCCTAGTAGGATGAGGGGTAAGATCTCTGCTGGTCAGATCTAACATCTAACATGACAGTCTTAATAAAATAATAAACTTCAACTTTTGTTTTTCAAATTATTAACTATCTGACCGCATTTAATTTTTGGAGTAAGCATGATTAACTCTTTAAGCTTTTGCATAGATATTGCACAAAATGTTGTGAAATAACATAATCAAGACCAATTGATCTGAGTTTTAAAAAGGACTGCTGTCAGCAGGCTTGAATCATTTATTACCTCACACACGTTTCACACATCAGCGACATTCCTTGACCATTTAACAACAAATCTAGTCAGGGATAAACAGAAAGATTTGACATTACTCTTTGTATTTCTGGCAGGAAAAGCACAGAACTAACTACTTTTACAAAGCAAACTACTTTTAATAAAAAAAACATTTAAATAGAAATTTAAAAGGGAAGAATATAATAATGGACATAAAAGATTAATGTTAATAAAACCATTAACATCGCATGTTTTCTATTGAACAAGCATTTTTACTAAAGCATATCATGCATATAAAAACAACAATACTGAGATCTGACCGAAATATATTGTACAAGTGAGATGTGGTCAGTAACTGCTCTTAACATTACACTGGGTTTAGTGTCTTGCTTAAAGGCACAAATGTGAGTAAGATTTGTAAGTTCGGTTTTTCAGGTTTATGGTCACAACACCACTAATGTAATAAAACAGAAAGAGATTTAACTCATTTTATCCGGGGTTATTTTCTCCACCTTGCAGTATGAATATCTACTCAATGTCTTTAATGCAAAAGATAAACATCAACATTTTCAGTCATCATCCTTAAAAACTGGAAAATACAAAACTAGAAATTTGTACAACATTTCCGGTAACAATTTACAATAAGGTGCTAGTATTTAATGCAACAACTAAAATATAAATAACAATATAAAACCAAATTATCAATTTCCACTTTTATTATTATTATTATTAATATAAAATTACTTAACATAAATAACTGAAATAATAAAATTAGTAAGAATTAATATGGTCTGAAAATGAAATGATCAATTGTTAGTTGTGGATTTAGTAATCGTAGCAAGCAACACCTTTTTGTAAAATTTGTACTCATTTATGCTACGAAATCTGTAATGTGTACTAACTGCTTAAAACTAACATCTTAAAGACATCACATGACCTGTCTAACAGTGGGGCTAAACTGACTTCCTTCGTAAGCGTGAAAGCTCTTTGAAGCTAAGTGTGCTATAAGGAGAGGAAAGGCCGGTGTCGTCCCTAGTGGAGGTGGCACGTTTAATCCTGTAGGAAACAGAGTTGTGGTAAACTGAATTCATTTGGCATTCAAGACACTTCTGTTTTGATGCTACAGGGCTGCCACAGTCACCCATGCAGCAGCACACATAAGAACACAGCAAAAACAGATGGGACTTGGATTGAGATTGATTTGTGTGTGAAGGCAGACCGGGTTCATCTGCCGGAGGCAAGATGAGGTTGGTGCAACTAGTGCCCTCCTCCATGGACATAAAGAAGTTGCTATGGTTATGCCTACTTTGCCCGTCATTCTTGGGCGTGAGGTTGTGACCCCTCTTTAACGAAGCCCGTTCCTGGGCATCCCGCTTCTCATCCTCGCTGTTCATTGTGAGAAACCTCAACACCACCAAGTTGAGGAAAGCTCCGATCACGGTCAACCCCACGAGGATGTACATGAAACTAAACACCACATATGGTGTCTTTTCCTGAAGGTCCTCTTTCTTCTGAAGAGCCACAAAGTCCCCAAACCCAATGGTGGTGAGAGTGATGAAACAGTAGTAGTATGCGTGGAAGAATGTCCAGCCCTCGAAGTGGGAGAACGCTGCAGCGCCAACACAAAGAGTTCCTAGGCAAGACAGGAAACCAACCAAAACCATGTTCTCCATGGAAACTTCAGTGTGACGGAAACCTAGACATCTCTTGATACGGCTGAGCAGGTAGCGCACAAAGGTGTTCATCCTCTCACCCAGACTCTGGAACATCACCAGCGTAAGAGGGATACCCAAAACGGCATAGAACATGCAGAAGACCTTACCAGCATCCGTGCCAGGGGCCGCATGTCCATAACCTGCAGAAGAGCATTGCCAAGTCAACATTTCGCTGCGTTCGATTCTAGATAAAACTGCAGAAGAGGCTAATTGAAAAGGAAAAAATGTAAATGTAACACTTTAGTTTAGTTGTTGATTTAGGATCTGATCTGTGGCGGTGTGAACTGGTGAAACTTTCTCATGCAGTTATAAATATAAGCATTCGTGCGTGCTTGCATTTTATGCAATCTTTGCATGTACATTTTAATCTAAGTCAGTTGAGTTCTTAAATTGACAATTCTTAAACCAAAACTCAGACATACAGGTGAACAACTGCAGACGAAAATGTTGGGATCAATTGATTTCTATTGTGTGGACACAAATCAAATATAATCTTTAATGCAGGTTTTACAAAGGTAAATAAATGATGATGAAAATAGAAATGAACTATCCTCCTGTTTAAGATGAGCAACAGTTACAGGCCCAAACACTGAATCTCACCAATGGTTGTGATGACAGTTATAGCAAAGTAAAAAGATCCAGCAAATCTCCACTGTCTGCCAGCCCGATGAGGTTCAGCCTGCAGCACAACTCGCTCGATCTCCCGATAATCATCTTCAGAAAATCGATACTTTCTTTTCATGTCGACCCGTTTCTGTTCCAACAATCTCTTCCTTGCGCTCTCGGTCTCGGACTCTAAAGCGTCGAACACCGCAGCACCGACCAGCAGATACGAGAACATACAGAGGATGAGAGACAGAGTCCGCACGTTCTGCTTCTTCATGTTTAAAACACCTCGCATGGGCTGAGCATCATCTTCTCAGGCTCCCCGATACAACAAACCCATCGTGTTCTCCATGGGAGTTCCTTCAGATCTCTTCTCTTATAATAGATTCACTACAAGGTGAACTTGCGCAGATTGTGCAGAGGAGCGATGAAGATGCCGCGAGCTGTCAATCACAGCACATGATGACGTCACAGTGCGCTGAACTTTCATTTATTCCCACTCATGAGCAATATCATAACTCATGTTTCAATGGGTCACTTTGTGATGGTACATAATGACATGTTCTCAACTGAACCTGTTCACAAAATCACGCTTCTTTCATCAGATCAAAAAGGTTTGCAAGAGAAGAGATTTGTAAGAAAGACTTTTCATTTTAATTCACAGTCTTCTGTGCTTAAAGTTTTATTCTTGTAGAGGAACTTTCTACCTGAAAACAACAATCAGCTGAAACCACATAGAAGAACTGAGTTATTCAATTCTAAAGAATGGAATGAATTATAAAACAAGGAACTCTTTTATAGGATACAGAATATTATTGCTAAATGTTCTTTATTTATACACTGTTCAATTATATCTATTCATAAGATGATTAGTTCCATTCCTCAATTCTGATTGGTCTGCAGCTGTGTTTTATTCATGATATGGCACGGCTGCGACTGCATATCTCAGTGCTTCTGTGTATCATTGAGCCCCCTTAGCAACCATCCTTACCAACCACCCTTAGCAACCACCCTTACCAACCACCCTTAGCAACCACCCTTACCAACCACCCTTAGATACCACCCTTACCAACCACCCTTAGCAACCACCCTTACAAACCACGCTTAGCAACCACCCTAAGGAACCACACTTACCAACCACCCTTACCAACCACCCTTAGATACCACCCTTAGCAACCACCCTTAGCAACAACCCTTAGCAACAAACATTAGCAGCCATCATTAGCAACCATCCTTACCAACCACCCTTACCAACCACCCTTACCAACCACCCTTAGTAACCACCCTTACCAACCACCCTTAGATACCACCCTTAGCAACCACCCTTAGATACCACCCTTACCAACCACCCTTAGCAACCACTCTTAGCAACCACCCTTATAAACCACCCTTAGCAACCACCCTTAAGAACCACGCTTACCAACCACCCTTACCAACCACTCTTAGATACCACCCTTAGCAACCAACCTTAGCAACCATCATTAGCAACCATCCTTACCAACCACCCTTAGCAACTACCCTTAGCAACCACCCTTAGCAATGTCAATATCGCTGTGATAGTGAGGCACTACTTTAAACAGCCGTAGTTAGTAAAAACTTAAAATGCTTTGTGTCCTGCCTAACAAAGTCAATAATCTCCTTCAGCCGTGATTTATTTACAATACGGCTCGATGTCGAGTAACTTATTTCATTTATAAAATGGTTAACTCGCACAAAAATATAGATCGATTTATCATAATAAGTAAGTTTTAAGTTTTTATTAAGTACAATCATTAACTGCCTTCCGCTGTATAAAGCAGTATCTAACAGCAATGTTTTTATGTTGCTGATGGGGCTCAATGATACACAGAAGCATTGAGATATGCAGTAGCAGCAGTGCCATATCAGGAATTAAACACAGCTGCTGACCAATCAGAATTGAGGAATGGAACTAACCGTCTTATTAATATCAAATAAAGACTGTTAAGTTGTTGAATCTGATCCTTTTATAATCTGACAATTAAGAGTAAATGCACTGCTTAAAAAATAGCTATTGGTACTAAAATACATCAACAAACAATAGGTAAAAGAAAGAAGTCATAGGTGTGCTTTATCCTGAAATAAATCCAAGCTATTGAGCAGTCAGGGAGGCTTTTCATGTCGTGTACAGAGATCATTATGTTCTCAGGTCTCTGTGTGATTTAAAGCAGCGCTTACTAAATCAATTACGTTTAATGTAATAAGGCCACCGGTCATTTATCAGGTCCCCTTCTTTTCTTTCATCCTTTAGGGATTGAGGCCTGAGAATACATTTTAACTGAAGGAGAGAAATGTGAAATCTGGTGGTGTTTATCTGTAAGACCACAGATGTGCGAGTAAAGATCAAACTTCATTAAATAAAGCTGATCTTCAGGTTTATATTGATTCATTCAGCGGGTGCTTATACAAACCCACTCACAAATGAGAGAGGAAGGAAGAAGAAATTAAGTAAGTAAAAGTACAAATTAGTAGAAATGAAAAAGGAAAGTATTTAAAATGACAGAATTGTAACTTTTGGATGAACCACATATCTAAGAACCAAAGGTAGGAATACAAATACGGAATAGTGTTAAAGTTATGGAAGCAGATAACGACATGATGATGCTGTTTCAATTAACCAGTTTACACACATAAAGAAATGTTAGATTAAAGCTTTTTATCAAGAATTCAAATTAAATAAATGAAAGCTTAATGTATGAGGTTAATGATTACGAAGCCCTAGAACTGGTGTCAGCAGTCTCTTATTGAGCAGGCTTGCTATGCAAATGCATTAAATATAAGATTCCAACTTTTTCCAGTTTCATAGCATTTCCCATCACAAAAGACTTCTATATAAGAAGGTTTTCAATCTATGCTCCAATTTAAACTAAACTAAACTTTGATCGTTTTGTGACAGAAATCGAGCATTTCTATCATCTGGTTCCAGTGTAAATTGGACTTGTCAAGTTGTGGTAAACACATCACATTTTGTGTTCTGTGTTATTTCTGTGACAACACATTTTGTTTCAACTTTCATTTATTGAACACAAAATCAACAAAAGTGTTAATACGATAAACAGTTTGTTAAGCATAAGCATTTAACACGCGCTTCTTGCTATTGTTAGGTGAGTGACAATATATCTCAGGTATATCTCAGATTGGCACTGGATCTTGGCATTTCCACCACTCCGAAAGGACCGTTTTATGTATACTAAGTCTAGCTCAGAAAGCCATTTTTTTTATTTTTATCGGAATTTAAATGCTTGACCATGCATTTAAAGACCATTGAAGGCATGGAATTCTTTCTTATAGGAATTCCTTATAATGTCATTCTAAACCTTCTTGTTTTTATTCTACAGAACACAAAGGATTCTATTTTGAAAAATCTTGGTAACAAAATGGCATATCTTAATGACTTTCTCTCCTTGAACATAAAACCACATTGCGGCAGAATCATTGGGATCATTTTTTACTTCTGGTCCAAAGGCCTGATGGCCTAAAACCAACATTTTGTAACAGGTCGTAGGGGGTATCTACACACCACTGAAGAGTTGCTTTTCTAAAAATAGACATTTTAACAAACAGGAAAAGCATGATACCAAAGGAGACTAAACCCTTGAACTACAGTACAAGAAAACTAGGTGGGTTAATATAGAGTATAGGTAATGAGGGTGATGGCCGACAGGTGAGGATCATTTTCAATGGGGGACAGGTGAGGGAGCAGTCTGTTGAGGAAAATAATGGAGCGAAGTATGACATATTCTAAAAATAACTTTAAAAGCCAAGTGGTTTTCTGAGTACTTATTGGATAGTAACTAGGTAGTTGCCATGGTGATACTTAATACCTTCTTAGAAGGTCTAAAACTGGATAGAAGATGAAACGTGTTATGGGTTAAATATATATATTTATAAATATACACATAAATAAGCACACACACACACACACACACACGCACACGCGCACGCGCACACACACACACACTTGCACAAACACACTAATGCAGTGACAGTAGGTAAATAAGGTAAATCTTGAAAATGGGCAATCTTTTTAACTTCTAGCACTGTGCGGTTATGGTTTGGCTGTGAGTTGAGGTTGGGACATGAACAAAAATTTCTGTAGCAGTATAGGAATTGACATGTCATTCTTAGCATAATCACAGTTTGGTGTCTCAATTATTGTTTTACTCTCATTTCGAACTGTTTACAAGCAAATCAGAAATTGATTCAAATAAAACAAAATGTGAAATATATTGATATAATCTGAAACTATATAGCTTCTATTTTGAGACACTTTGGTGTTTTTATCATTAAAGGATCTCATTTAAGATGGCTGACTGCAGTAATGCACTTGTTAAATAAACATTAACTGACTATCTTCTCCTCTTCATTACAGTTGTTGCCATGGTTACCTTTTTCTGAAATAGCAGTCCATTGCTGGGGCTATAGTCATCACAGTCTTTGGAAGGTAGATGATGCCATTTATATCCAGTGCAGTTGAAATGAACGCTGACATGCAGAGATGTATAAGATATCCTACTCATGTCAAAATAGAAGACTGCTGACATTAGTATACATGTTAATAGAACAAACAAAACTTGCCCTGCTTAGTTGATGACTTTAAAGGTTTTTTATGGTACGAGATCATCATTATATTATAATATACTGTTTTCTTCTATCCATGGGGTCGACGCCCAATTCAGGAGGCTGGTTCTCTCTATTTGGTTCCTTGTCTTTTCAGTGCGAGATATATGTCCGGCCAAAAGGTTGCTATGCTAATCTGTTTGCTTGATATGGGCTTTTCATTAGCCAATTGATAATTGTCCAAGTCAAAAGTAATAGGATCCATGTTTCTTCCACGTTCTTATGCCGAGATATAGTGTTCTGCAAAACATCTCCGGACAACATGCTCCTGCCAATATAAGTGCCCCCATGAAAGACTTCCTCAAAATACAACACTTGCTAACCAGATACCAGCTCCCTTGCAGCAATGGCACCTGTCATCATTACACAGATATCCACCTCAATCCAAATTCAAAACATAACCAATAAACCACATAATCATCCAGAACACTATTGCCTTTCAGTGTAGATCTTGAGCAGTTAATGCTGGACAAATTCCCAAAAGGATTGTGACTGACTGTGAGCAATTGAACACAATATACATTTATATAACTGGTAACATGGCACTTTTGTTTCATTTTTTTATGACTCAAATATTTTGACAAATATTATGACATTTATAAAATCCATAAACCTCATTTACTGTGTTTTGTGTTACTTGTTTGTCATAATCAGTATTCATCTTTATACACTTACTGATTTAATGACTACTCTTCCTACTGTATAGAACACAATTGTTTACAAGACCATTAATGTGCTCACAGGTCTAGTTACTTATATGTGCCTTGTCCCTACTTATTTGTGCGCTTTCTGAGTGGCAGTGATGAGGTGATGTTCCAGCAGCAGGTGATTGGAAATCTAACTGCGAGTGTTGTGTTGGTGAGGGGGCCTGGAGTGTATGTAACACTTATTGACTTCGGTTGATTCATGTGTTTTGAGCTTTTCAGGTCAGTTGTGGTCTGATGGTTAGAGAATTGGACTTTTAAGCAGAACTTGTGGGTTGAATCCCAGTGTCAGCTGACAATGACTGAAGTGTCCTTGAGAATCTTACCCCGTTTTGCTCTGCAGTGATAATTGGCCACTGCATAATACTTGTAAGTCATTTTGGATAAGAGCGTCTGCCTAAATGTAAATGTAATTGTAAATGCAAATGCCTTTCCTTGATCTGTATTCTCATAATATTCATATTCAGACTCCCTTCAACTGTAATCCATATTTTACATATTTTGTACAAACATTTATTAAAAAGACAACTTTCTTGGTATTATTTGGGTCTTTTGCATTGCAGAAAAGATTTTTCAATTTTAGGTCAATTTGATAGAATTACCCGATTGTTGTTGTGTTCACACAGCATGAGCTGTCTGGAATTTTAGTTCAAGGGACCAATTTTGGGAGAACATCTTAGCTACATGTCTGAAGCTGAGACTAAATCAGAAGGATAGGATTGATGGCCGAACTTCTGTTGTTCTTTTGGTTTACTATTCTATCGACTGGCTTATGTCACAAAATAGTTCCTCTTGCTGGTTTAAATGGATGGGAAATGGCCTGAAGAAAACTTAATTTACGAACAAACAACCTTTTTTCTTGCTCCTTAACCCAACAAAGCATCTATAGTCTTACAGATGAGCTTGAGATGCTTTTGAAATATTATTTACAGGTCAAAAGAGAATTTGCAATGATATAATAGTTTGAACAGTAAGCATTCATGGAAAAAGCTTACAAGTTTTGGGGAAATATCTAATAAAGTTGTTAAGAAGAGGATCTACATTTAACAGAACCATTAAGACACATTTAGCAGCTACAGTGTAAACTGCTTTTATTTAAACAGGTAGAAAACAGGAATGTAGATGAAGCAATGCAGATAATTTAATTTGACTGAGAAAATGTTGATATCCTAATGGTTACAAGGGATCCTTAATGAAGAGCAAAGGGAATTTGTAGACATGGTAGGCCATCCTTGGGAGTTAATGCAAGAGGGCTTTGAGCAAATTAGGACCTGCAAGGTAAGCCATAGGTAGTCCATTCTTTGAGACCAGGCTCAAGGAAGTTAGGCATGCTTATGTGTTTGGATGGTAAATGCAAAAAGTATGTGACTGGATGTATCCAACACGCTATGCCTAAGGGACAAAGATAATCTCTGAATAAACTTTTTGGATGAAATTTTTATCCTGATATCCCTCTTAGAGCACAATACCGTTGCATAGTTTGGACACGGAAAGGTCTCCTCTCGCTGGGCACCAGCCTTGATTTTCTGGGACTGCATGGTTCTCTCAACCTTCAGGGAGTGCTGGAATTCAAAGAGACTTTAAAGTGGATAGACCATTTTATAGGATGCTGGCTCACAGTCCTGAAGGTTAACCACTCAGTCTTAGGATCTTAAAGGAGTTTGCTGGATCGGAAAGAAGACAACACTGAAGGAGCATAGTTGAACCTGGGGCTGGACAGACGGTTGTTCTTCACGTTGACAATGAATGTGCCATGGGTGACCAAGAGTGATGTATGTTTTTGCCTGCTTCAGGGTAGCTGTATGGAATCTTCATGACAGACCCTGACTTAAAGTTGAACTAGGTGTAAAACAGAACTGAGAGGTTTGTCAAAAATTTACTGGGTCTCCTATCGGGTGAGTAGTATTTGTACTTGATGTTAAGCTGGCAGCAAAGGGACCGCAGCTGAGGTGTACCACATAGTCTGTTTTTTATATGGCTGAAAATAAACAAGACATAAACCTCATTGTAAGTTTGTACAAACATGCCTCATCTTACTGGGTGTTGAATGGGCCATGATTGTGTCTTCATGCAGGGTCAACTGTTTCATTTAAACTGGAGGGTATAGCTACTAGAAGAGCACAGGTACGAGATGTTCTGCAATTGTCCCCACAGCATCAGACCTTTTCATTAAAAGCATTCCACTCCCTCATCCTGCACTTAGCGAAGCACAGTGGGTTCTTCTTTTCTGGGATGTAAGGCAGTTTAGCAAGTGATTGTGGACAAATGAAAGTAGTTCTGAAACTCAATGCAGTCCAACAGCCCAAATTTAACTTAATGTGCATTAAACAAGACAATGCAATGTGCAATGATTGTTAACTGCATCAGATAACACACTTAAAAAGTTATATAAAGCTGAATCATTACCACTTGAAACAGCTTGAACCAAAAACATTTGAAACCTTCCTGGAAATAAAATTGTTTCGCAGACCTATTGTACCCTATAAACGGGGCCAGAAATGTATTCCATTAAAATATTCTGTACTGTTAATTTGAAATGTTGTTTGAACACAACTGTATTTTTTACAAGTGTGTGTGCTGAATCACACTAGAATGATAAAAATCCGCACATTCATTCTTTAAAAATGTCCTGTAAACCTCAGCAGTCTACTCATGAGCCTTTTCCATTCTCTCCGCAATGTGACATCACATTTATTTAGCCCCGCCTATGACTGCTGATGTCTCCGCCCTCACTTAATTATACGTTCTACCATTTTCATGCTGGATTACAGTGAGCTACAAGAATGTTTAGAATACAAACAAGGTGTTTTTTGTTGGATGCAAGACAGTCATCATTTACTTCTAATATCTGAGCTTCTTTCGAGTAGAATTTTCAACGAAATGTCCAAATGAGAACAGGTGCAGTCACTGTACACCAGACTGCTTCACAAACAATGGAGGTTAATGGCGGATTCATAATGGGTCACTTTTTAAACATACCGTGTTTATGCTACTTATAAAAGCAATGTGCGTGTTGTAAAGACATGTTGTCAGTATTTAAAGATACTTTTGTCCTGTGTACTTCTCCTTAAACTAACCTAGAAATGATAACTTACATGTGAACAAGTAAACGATACCCTTGGCTTAAACCAGGGGTTTTCAAACTTTACTATACCAGGGACCCCCAAATATGATGGATAATTTATGATGACCTCCTTTCTAAAATACAACCATATACAATATAGAACATTATATCTATGTCACGGCCCTATATAAATATATATATAGGGCAGTGATGTATATAGAGATGAGATATGTACATATATATAGGGCAGTGATGTATCATATATATATATCATCTCTATATACATCACTGCCCTATATATATATATATATATATATATATATATATATATATATATCATCTCTATATACATCACTGCCCTATATATATATCATCTCTATATACATCACTGCCCTATATATATATATATATATATATAATCTCTATATACATTACTGCCCTATATATATATATATATATATATATATATATATATATATATATATATATATATATATATATATATTATCTCTATATACATCACTGCCCTATATATATATATATATATATATATCATCTCTATATACATCACTGCCCTATATATATATATATATATATATATATATATAGATAGATAGGGCAGTGGTGTACATAGAGATGATATATATATATATATATAGGGCAGTGATGTATATAGAGATGATATATATATATATATATATATATATATATATCATCTCTATATATTTTACATACATTTTACATTTAGTCATTTAGCAGACGCTTTTATCCAAAGCGACTTACAATAGTCGAGGAGACAATGAAGCGGTAAA
The DNA here is from genome assembly GCA_033220385.1 of Triplophysa yarkandensis. Taxonomy (NCBI): domain Eukaryota; kingdom Metazoa; phylum Chordata; class Actinopteri; order Cypriniformes; family Nemacheilidae; genus Triplophysa; species Triplophysa yarkandensis. The sequence goes on along the minus strand of CM065671.1, from coordinate 6,704,027 downwards.
TAGCCGATACAACAATAGGTTTACAAGTGCTACAACAATGCTACCGAGTTACACAGAGAGCGAAGTTACAAAAAGTATATATATAAATCTTTATTTATTTATTTATTTTTTGATAGAGTGAGTAGGTTAGAAAAGTAGTGAGTTAGTGAGTTAGATGTAGCCGGAAAAGATGAGTTTTTAGGTGTTTTTTGAAGATAGAGATCGAGTCTGACAAGCGTGAAGCCAGAGGCAGATCGTTCCACCATCGAGGAACAGAAGCAGAGAACGTTCGAGAGAGAGATTTCTTACCCTTTTGAGCTGGTACCACAAGTCTCAGCTCATTTGCGGAGCGCAGAGATCTTGAGGGTCTATACCTTTGCATTAGTGAGCTAAGGTAAGTGGGTGCTGAACCGGTGGTGGTCTTGTAGGCAATGACAAGACATTTAAATTCAATGCGAGCTGCTACCGGAAGCCAATGTAGTTTTATGAAGAGAGGTGTTACATGGGTCCTTTTTGGTTCCTTGAACACCACTCTTGCCGCTGCATTTTGAATCATCTGCAGAGGTTTAGTTGTGCACATCGGGAGTCCAGCAAGCAGCGCATTGCAGTAATCTAGCCTGGATAGGACCAGAGCTTGAACCAGGATTTGTGTGGAGTGTTCAGTGAGAAACTGTCTGATCTTCCTGATGTTGTAAAGCATGAATCTGCAGGATCTGACAGTCGTGGCAACATGATCTGTGAAGCTGAGCTGATCATCGATGATTACTCCCAAGTTTCTCGCAGACCTGGAGGGCACGATGGTTGATGCTCCTAGTTGGATAGAGAGATCGTGACGAGTCTTTGGGTCGGCAGGGATGACAAGAAGTTCCGTTTTCGCAAGATTAAGTTGTAGGTGGTGTTGCTTCATCCAGAGGGAGATGTCGCTCAGACATGCTGAGACTCGGGTCGAAATCGTCTGATCTTCCGGATGAAATGCAAGGTGGAGTTGCGTGTCATCCGCATAACAGTGGTAGGAGAAGCCATGCTTACGAATCACTGATCCCAGTGATGTCATGTAGACCGAGAAGAGCAACGGACCAAGAACTGAACCCTGAGGTACACCGGTGTCAAGATGTTGCGGTTCTGAAACTTCACCTCCCCACTAAACCTTGAAGAATCTACCCGAGAGGTAGGATACGAACCATTGGAGAGCCTTGTCGGAGACGCCCATTTCCTTGAGAGTCGAAAGGAGAATACTGTGGTTAACGATGTCAAAAGCAGCGGATAAGTCTAGCAGGATGAGAACGGATGACATGGAGGCCGCCCTTGCCAGTCGTAGGTCTTCTACAACTGAGAGCAGAGCTGTCTCTGTAGAATGTCCTTTCTTGAAGCCTGACTGGTTGCTGTCCAAGAGGTTGTGTAGAGTAAGATAGGCCGAAAGTTGATCTGAGACGACGCGTTCCAGGGTCTTTCCGATGAAGGGCAGTAGAGAGACTGGTCTGTAGTTCTCTAGAAGTGCAGAATTCAGCGAGGGTTTCTTCAACAGCGGGGTGATCCGGGCTTCTTTGAAAGCAGTAGGAAATGTGCCGGAGTCGAGCGATGAGTTGATGATGTGAGTAATTGCAGGAATGACCGAAGGAGAGATGTCTTTCAGGAGATGGGTGGGGATGGGGTCCAGCGAGCAGGTAGTAGGGTGATTCGACACGATGATTCTCGCAGCGTCGTTTTCACTCAACGGAGAGAAAGAGCGGAGGGAGGTGGTCAAAGGAGCCGGAATATGGTCCAGCGGTGGTGGAGCGGAGAACTGATTGCTGATAGCGGTGGTCTTCTTCACAAAGAATATATATATATAGGGCAGTGATGTATATAGAGATGATATATATATAGGGCAGTGATGTATATAGAGATGATATATATATAGGGCAGTGATGTATATAGAGATGATATATATATATAGGGCAGTGATGTATTTAGAGATGATATATATATAGGGCAGTGATGTATATAGAGATGATATATATATATATATATATATAGGGCAGTGATGTATATAGAGATGATATATATATATATATATATATATATATATGTGTATAGGGCAGTGATGTATATAGAGATGATATATATTTATATATAGGGCAGTGATGTATATAGAGATGATATATATATATAGGGCAGTGATGTATATAGAGATGATATATATATATAGGACAGTGATGTATATAGAGATGATATATATATATATATATATATATATATATATATATATAGGGCAGTGATGTATGTAGAGATGATATATATATAGGGCAGTGATGTATATAGAGATGATATATATATAGGGCAGTGATGTAGATATATATATATATATATATATATATATATATATATATATATAGAGATGATATATATATATATATATATATATATATATATATATATATATATAGGGCAGTGATGTATATAGAGATGATATATATATATATATATATATATATATATATGTATAGGGCAGTGATGTATATAGAGATGATATATATATATATATATATATATATATATATATATATATAGGGCAGTGATGTATATAGAGATGATATATATATATAGGGCAGTGATGTATATAGAGATGATATGTAGAGATGATATATATATATAGGGCAGTAGAGATGATATATGTAGAGATATGTAGAGATGATATATATATAGGGCAGTGATGTATATAGAGATGATATATATATATATAGGGCAGTGATGTATATAGAGATGATATATATATAGGGCAGTGATGTATATAGAGATGATATATATATAGGGCAGTGATGTATATAGAGATGATATATATATAGGGCAGTGATGTATATAGAGATGATATATATATAGGGCAGTGATGTATATAGAGATGATATATATATAGGGCAGTGATGTATATAGAGATGATATATATATATAGGGCAGTAGAGATGATATATGTAGAGATATGTAGAGATGATATATATATAGGGCAGTGATGTATATAGAGATGATATATATATAGGGCAGTGATGTATATAGAGATGATATATATATATATAGGGCAGTGATGTATATAGAGATGATATATATATAGGGCAGTGATGTATATAGAGATGATATATATATAGGGCAGTGGTGATGATGCTGGTGTTGTTGGGTGCAGTCAGTGAGGAGCTGGAGGCCTGTGGACATGTACACATGTAATGGAGCTCTGCAGATGCTTCTCTAAATCACATTAGGAACACTTGCATGATATTTCGGGATGGATGACGATCTGGTGTGTGAATATGATTCCACGTGGGACACAGAAAGTGACGGAGATGAGCTGGAGAACACCGGACGCTGCAAGAAAACCCGGCCCGCATTTGTACGTGATGTCCTCTCATTGAGCGCGAGACCGGGCCGGCATGTTGCGATTATATTTAAAGTGGTTCTAACGCACAAATCTGTCCGTTCACTTCTGATCCATATCCGTTTCATCCCGGTTCTGTTAGCTTTTAGCATGACGTATGAAACGATTAGCCAACATTTCTGTGAATGTCCTCCGGCACCCGACTGAGTGTGACTGAAATGTCGTTGATAACATGTCGTTCAGGGTTATTTCTCTGTGATGTGATGAGCTTTATTACAGCTAAACATGTTATTATTCTACTGCCTTATTTAAGGGAAGACTCTCTGACCGGAAGTAGATGTATCGGGTCTGTTTATGAGATAAGAGTCCTCTGAAAGAGCTTTAGTTTCACAAGAAATCATTCTGCGCTCTTTAAACTGTGAACATGTTCTTGTTAATCTGGTGAGATTTCTCTGTTTTTAGTTTTATATGTTAGGGCCTTTAACTGCTTGTGACGGACGGGGACCTACGTCATCACACACCAGTGACGTATGCTCTCATTTCTATACTAAATATTAGTAAATAATAATAGAAATAAAGACGAATGTTTATAGAACAATCTCAAGGAGGAATAAGTGTAAATTATTAATTAAATATAAATCAAATATAAACTATCATATTAAAGATTTGTCATAGATACGTCACACAATACATTTTGTCTGTGGAACATTAAATATATAAATATAAATATATGAATATTTAAACCACAGTTCCTTTTATAATTTATTATTTCTAATCTTTATTAACCGAATCCAGAGATTTATTCACTGTTTATTTTATAGATCATTTTCAATGCATGCTCTCCAATTAACATAAAGGTTTATTACTTTAGAATTATGAAATTATTTGTTAGACACAATCTCAATATATCTGTGTTTTATAGATGAGAATTCCCGCAGAAATGTCAACCCTATGAAAGTATTGAGTTTAGACCAAAGGTTTTATTATAGCACATGTGTCAACATGTGAGATGTCTTTAAGATTTTATAGAATTAATTTTATTTATAGTGCATTATTTTTCATGGTCATGTAAAGATTATTTGTCACATCCGTTACACTATATTATAACAGACACAGAAAAACAAAAATACAGAAATTATATTCTGTTCTATAAAGAGATATCTCATGGGATGTTATTGGATGTTATTGCTTCTGGTTTGTACATTTTAATTCACATAAATCTTTAAGAAGTTGGTCGTCCTTTATTTGTCCCATCCATAACCACCATTTTTAATATAGACACTTAAAAATATATTATCTGATGTTTAAATACTACGACAAAAAAGTCGGTTCAGTTAACTGGTCGTATGGTAATATTATGAGAGGTATTATGTCATGTCTGTAACGCTGGATTTGCCCAGATCTAGTGTACGGTATATTAACGCTATAGTTTGTTCAACATTTATTCATTTGTCAGATGCTTTTATTTTATTACATGAATTCTAAAATGTATTTGCGCGTCAGTATTGGTCATTGTGGTGTGCAGCTTTATTCCAAATTCTACCTCCCTCTGACATTCAGCGTATTTCAGTTTTAGCTTTACAAATCCTTGCCGTTTCATACATTTTAAAAGGCTGAAAACGGTCTACAACTTTGCTGTTGTACCTCCAATTGCCTGTAAAGATGCCGACTAGAAGTCTTTTAATATCTCTGAGCATCTTTATACTATGTGGAACAGGATGCAGCTAATAAAGCTCCTAGTGTCATCAGTTTAATTCAAATAAAGCAAGTAGCTAAAACAAAATTTTTCCCTTGATTTATTTCAGTGGTCCAACTCTTCTTCAAGAAACCTCAGAGCAGCTAAGGACATGCAGAACTATAGACACGGATATCCGGTAAGAGTTGAGATATTTCACTTACAATAATAGAACCTATGAAGGCGTGCTAAAAACTGTTTCTTAGTTATGAAAAATAATTTTATTGTCTTCCAGAATATGAATGAAGAAGAATGCCCGGAGGAAAGAATGATTAATTTAAAATTCTATCTCAACGAGGTTAAGTCTTCGCCAGACGGTAAGTTTATCTCCTTTTGCAATGATGCTGAAGAAGTTGAACTTTATCACACTCTGAGATCGGATTTTCTTACACACTTTATTCTTTAGATGTGTTGATTGAGACGTTTCACACCGAATGGAAAACTGATTACAAGAGACTGGAGAGAGTTCATTCATACATTCAGTGGTAAGAATCGTGTAATTTCATTGACTTTGTGATTGTTTCTGAATTATATTTGTTTTCTGAAAAAGTTCTGGTTCTCCTAGGTTGTTTCCTCTGCGGGAGCCTGGGGTTAACTACATGGCCGCAGAGCTCACCAAGAAGGAAATCCAGGTACAGACAGATCCTGTACACTTTACACAATTAAAGTTCAAAACTTCTAAGTACAAAACATAAAATGATTTTCTTGGTACATCTTAAGAGTTGTGCTGGTTTCTGCAGGCATTTAGAGAGAATGAAGAAGCTAAGAGTCGTCTTGTTGATTCTTATGAACTTATGCTGGGTTTCTATGGAATCCAGCTGCTAAACAGAGAAACTGGGGAGGTGAAGCGAGCTGAAAACTGGAGGGAGAGATTCGCCAATCTAGAGAGGTGAGATAGATCTGGGTGGTTGTTTAATCTGAATGTACAATTTTTGCCTTGAGTCAAGTTTATTTTTAAAAGTCAAACAAGTAAAGACCTCACTGAGGTTTTGGGGTTGTTAACATGTTCAGTTCTATTAGTATTAATAAATAACATGACTTCTTCTCTTTTGCCTTCAGAAACATGCACAATAACCTCCGGATTACAAGGATTTTAAAAAGCCTTGGAGAACTGGGCTTTGAGCATTTTCAGGCCCCTCTTGTTCGTTTTTTCCTTGAGGAGACACTTGTTAAAAAGACCCTTAGTTGTGTTAAACGCAGTGTGCTTGACTACTTCCTGTTTGCCGTGCTTGACAAACGTGAGCGCAGGAAGTTAGTCCGCTTTGCTTTTCAGCACTTTGAGCCCAAAGACAAGTTTGTTTGGTGCCCCAGAAAAATTCAAAAACGCTTCAAGAAAAAGTCAGAGAAGCGGCAAAACTCTATTGTTGCCAATGGAGAGAGTGTAGCAAATGATGAAGCTCATGTACAGCAGAATAATAAAGAGGACAATATCCCAGGAGAGCAAAAATCCAAGCCAACTGATGCTATAGAAACAACAGAGCATGTTGAAGATGATTGTGGGATGAATGTTGATTCAGAAAAACAGTCTGAATGCACCACAGAAGATCTAGAGAAGGCAAACTCTGAAGGTTCCTCTGTAGATTTACCTCTTAATAATGGAACAAATGTTGACAATAGTGTGATGGACCATTCGAAACCAAGTAGTGTTGAAGAACAGTGTAGAGCAGATGATAAAATCAAAGCCAGCGAGCCGACTCAAGTTATTGAAGCACCTAAACCAAAACTAGAGCTTGAAATAGATAACCAGACCTCAGAGAAGAAGTGGGAATGTGCAGCTGCTTCTAGCACAGGTTCTGCAGAAGAGTGTTTGGATGAGTTGGGCAGTGTGATTTGTCCAAACACATGCCAGCTGGACCAGAAAGAACTTTGTGAAGCAGCCACAGGCACAAGTAAAGAGAGCACATTGACTGACAGCCCTGACAAGACTCCAAGGCAAGACTTTAAGAACAAATCTGGAGTGACCACCCATAAAGAGAAATTGGCTGAAATGGTGCATGTGAGATCAGCCAAGAACCATGAATGCGATAACACTGACAACAAACAATCAAATGGACCTGAGAAGGAAGAACCAATGGACATTATGGAGTTCAGTGAATGATTTCTGAATGTGGATCTCTCAGCACTAAGAATGAACACTTTATAAACTCAAACTTATAAAAAGATTAATGTGAATTGACTCTTATATAGTTTTTTTTTCTACAATTCATTAAAGGTGCCCTATGGAATCTTGGCCTTTGTTGCCATCTGTGGTTTAAACAAACAATTACTGCAGAGTGCAAATAATGACAAAATGTATAGTGCTTTTCACAATGCATATTGTTTCATAGCAGCTTTATACAAACTGTACAATGATTTCATTATTATAAGCCTTTGTTGAACCGTAGTGAACTGAGGTAAGGCATTAAATAGCTTTAAACGCTGCTTTTTAACATATTCTCTAATTATAGATAGAAAATCTTCCAGAGTGCACCTTTAAAATACTATATGATTTTCTGTATGTATCTGTTTATGTAATGGAAATGCTATTGTCACTTGCTTTGGCAGGGCCAAATATACACCTCTTTTGTAACATGTTTATACTAGTTTGAGTTTTTATTAACTTCCTTCTGAATGATGAATATCATTATTATTTGCTAAGTGGTTCGGAAATAAAAGACAATACTTTAAATTTAATATGAAAAACAAGCAATACAGACTGGGCAAGCAAAATGAGCAAAAATATAAAATAAATATACTGAATACTTTCATAGACAAATGATGTGGATTTTCATATGAATCGAATCATTCGTTTTCCACTAACATGTTAGTAGAACTTAATATAGCCAAATTCAGATTTTTGGATTCACTTGTTGATCCCGTTTATTGCTCAGTTATTGATTAGTATGACATATAAAGTTGGTAAATAACAACTTCCGACATTGGTTCTTATATCTATAAGACACCTTAAGTGCATGTTGTGTACTGCACACGAACAGTTAATGCATATGGAAACCCTTTTTTTAACAGTTAATGCATATGGAAACCCTTTTTTAACAGTTGATGCATATGGAAACCCTTTTTAAACAGTTAATGCATATGGAAACCCTTTTTTTAACAGTTAATGCATATGGAAACCCTTTTTTAAGAGCTGTTAGTTTTAAAGCTCTTTGCTTAAACATACACTTCTTATTTTTGTAGACCGATTGTAATTGTGCAAAAACTCTGTTTCGTTTATTAAATACGTTTTAATTTCACTTGACTAAAATGTTTTTGAAATGGATGACTTGGATCATGATAATATTGTGTTAAAAATGAAAAAAAAAAAGAGGAAAACTAGATGTGAACTCTGTTTAAGCAGCTACAATCTATAAAATAATATTCACATATATTTGAATAACAAAGGTTTTCCTTTTCTGACCACAGAGACATTTAGATGTGGGTCTTAGTTATGTTTATTATTACTTCACAAACTGCTATCTTTTTTCCAGCTGCTGAATCTCACATTTTGCTCCTTCTGTAACTTGTGGAGGTTGAGGTTCCAAGGTTTGGCGATGGTCCTGAAGAAGCACCAGTTCAAGAATCATTCACCTAAAACATTCATCTTCACCTGAAAGTGTCACCTGAAAACCAATCCTGCCACTCTAAAGTTTTTTCAGATATGGTACAGATATCTGCAAACTGCTTTCTAAGATTGGCAGACAGACTCTGTTGGTAATAGCAAGCAATTATTGAGGAGATAATGATACATGCAATAAATATGATGGACCATCCAGTGATGGATGCATGTCATGATACTTAATATAAAAGAGACATGCATAAAATTAATGAATAGCACGAATGAAATTCAAATAGAAACACAAAATAAGCAAATTTGACAATGTTTCCTTGAGATCTGTAAATTGGCTGTGACGTGTTTCTTTCCCATGACCTTCTGAAAGATGTTTTTTTTCTCATTAGTCTTTGAGTGTGTGGAATTCTGAGCATGTCCTGCAGTGAAACTAGTGTCTCTTGAGTTCCTTTCCACCCCCTCCGCCGGACTGAGTTCTGCCCCTTCACATGCAGCTTGGGCTTTATCTTGAGAGTCATTCAGCAGCGGTAACCGGGCACGGGGCACAGGACTGTGGGGAGTACAGGAGCCATGGCCACGTTGTCTATTCTTCAGCTATTCTTTTTGTGCCAGTTGTTAACATTATCTTTTGCTCAGGTAAGACGCATGTCGCATGAGAATTTTGGTAATAACCTGTAAGGCTCTTGATAACCTGTTGATGTTTGGCTTCTATTATGCGCTACACTTGTTTGAACTTATTTGATCTGATTGGTTTGTTGTCTAAAACTGTATCCAACCAGAGAAAAGCCAGTGATGTCTACATTATTGGAAGAATATATATATTGATTTTGGTAATTTGTAACTTTAATTGATTTTGCTTCATGGTTTCAAAAGCTTTCAACACAATACATTCTTTCATAGCAGCTTAAGACATTGTTGTACAAAGTACAGAAGGTTCCTACTGATCACTGCCCTTTTAAACATTGAGAACATTTTGCTTACTTGTGTTTGTGTGAAGGCACTGGTGTAAAGGTCAGGTTAATGTATGTTTTCTAAAAACACAATCTATGATATCTGGGGCATTATCTTACTACATCTAAAATGGTGAATACCTTTGATAAGATATTCTTGATCTGGGAATTTATCAAACAAAGGGGATCAGATTGCATGTAACATTATAACCTTTACCATGTGCCATAGTAGATGTCGCTCATGTTTAGTTTTTTTCTTTGATTGTTTGTGTTATAACAGAGGCCAGGTGTGCGGGGTTCACCGGGACTGCCAGGGCCACCTGGACCTCCAGGGAAAGATGGCATTGATGTGAGTATTTTGCCTTGATGAGAATATGAATTATTGCTTTTTTCTTCTTTTCTCGAAGAGACTTCGCTTGGTAGACTTTCTGAGCTCAGAGTGGCTCCAGGTTTATCATTTCATGTGGATAAAATAAATGATTTTACTTTTAATTTCAGTTATTCTACAAACATGGTGGGGTTTAATGAAAAGATTTCCAAGAAGCGACCCATAATAGTTGCAAAATCGATGTTAAGAATGGAATAAATAATTATCGATAAATTCTTATATATCTCATTTTTGATGTCATTGTTGGTCTGGATGGTGTTTAGTTGTCTGCTTCCAGGCTAATAATGTTAAAAGACACGTTCAGGAATTTATGAACGTATGCTGTGAATAACAAGGAATGTTTCCCTAGTAAATGAAACCCTGTTTAGCACAGGCTGTAGAAGTACAGTGACAGAGGGACCATTCATTCGGCCTGCCGAAATCAAACAAACCCCCCCCCTAACAAACCCTCCACTCTTCTCTCTTTACCTATCCCTCAGGTTTACTCAGCTCAGACTGTTCCATCTCTGCTTAAAAAGTATTGCTGTGTTCAAATAAGTCTACAATATTTTTAGTATATTGTCATTGTTTTCTCTGCAGGGTAAACCTGGTCCTGCTGGCCTCCCTGGAAAGCCTGTGAGTGTCTCCGATCCATTTCATGTATTTTCTACAAAGCAAAAACATTGCTTTGCTATATATTGAAGGACTTGAATTATTTACGGGAGGCAGAGTCTTAATTTAGAATCATCACTTTTAGGCTTTCATCAAGATACAAAAAATTGACATGAAGGCACAAATTATATTGTCTAAGAGACTTTGTTTCATTGAAGGGGCCAAAGGGAAAATCTGGTAAACCAGGAGTCGCTGGAAAACCAGGAATACCCGGCCTCCCTGGAGTCGATGTAAGTCTGGGTTACATATCGTTTTTTTTGTGTGTCAACAGCACACTTGAATCATGAAAGTAATCTACATTTTCTTTATTTGATTAAATATTTGAAATTATGTTTGACTTTGTATTGTTTGATTTATGCGTGTGAATATTTTGAAGGGTTTGACAGGTCCTGACGGTCCGGCTGGAAAAGATGGACCACCAGGAGCAGTCGTAAGTGTCTTTGTTGATCCTTTGTAAACAACCAAACATTACATCACTAAGAATATATATGAAAGGGTTAGCACTCTTCTTTCAGTCACCAGTTATGCTTCACCACAGTAGTAAATGTATTTCTGCTTAAAGATTTCATTGCTCAAAACCTTTATTTACTTCTTGTGTAAATGTGTTTGATTCTTGTGACTCTGCTGAATAACTAGCAGTTTTAATGAACAACTTTGTTTTTAATGAGCTATAGTTAAGCTGTCGTTATCCTTATGTGGGTGAATGATGGCTGTGAGGTTGGGCTGTTTATCTGAGATCGATCATCATTATACATTATAGTGATAAACCCCATAATTTTACCAGATTTCTTAATGACAATTTTTTGCATGAACTATATCATGTTTATGAGCATAACATGTGAAGGAGCAGCAGTGTTAGACACTGATCCTTTAACAGATCTAGAAAGGTGAAGTTGGGGAGGAGGCGGGTGATTGTCAGATCTCCCGTCTTATCATGGAAGGACATGTCATCTTTATTAGCACTTTTTACCCAAGAGATACATTTTGTCAAGAACCTAGCTGGTGCAAAAACACTTAATACTTTTGTTACACTGTGGCTATCAGAGAAAATGCTGGTTCATTTATATATGATTTTTTTTGTGGTTTAAAAGTCACAACATAAAAAGACATTACTGTTCATGTGCGCTTTGTGGCCCAAACATAACTTCTGATAAACATGCACAAAGTAGAGTTCCTTAATATTTTTTCAGATAACAAGCAAATAAGAAATAAGAAATAAATTACAATAGCTAGCAGGTCACAAGTATGTCTGGCCATTAGTATTTTAACTATTGCTTGTCAAAACTTAAATCAACAAAGCTACACAATTCAACAAAAGTTTTATTTCATGCAATTAATATACAATAACATCTACATATAATTGAATATGAACATAAATATAATTAGTTCAATGAATTATATTTTATTTTTATAAAACCCTCTTCACAGTCACAGGGGTTGGAGATTCTGTTCAAGCTGATTGGCTTGAGGATTGCAAGAATATAGGAACTATTAGCCTGCTACTCTAGAACGGATCAAGGTTATTTAATTTGTCTTAAGAATTCTATTTTTGGAAAAAGCTTTTAAGTGATGTCATTTAATAATGTACATTTATTTATTAAGACTTATTTGTTAATTGCCATTGGCATTTCAGGTTTAATGAAGGTTTGTCTTAGGGGTTTTAGAATATACTACGCATAAAACACCAACATTAAAATAGTTTGAAAGAATTTTAGTTAGTTTCATTACTGATGGATGTGACTTTCTTGTTTGTGTTTGCAGGGCGAACGAGGACCATCCGGACCACCAGGACCCCCTGTAAGTGACCCTAGTGAACCTGCTCATCCTTTAACATTCTGCCCTGTATACAAGCACACAGCAACAATAATGTCGTATAGACAACAGAAAACCATTTTGACTTGCACGTTTACAACAGAAAACCATTTTGACATGCAGTCTTAAACGTTTACATGACTTATGAGTCCCTGAAACATGTTCCAGCATCCAGTACACGAATCATTCTCTGAAATCACTGTAGTAACACATTGTAAAACACAGTATGGACGCATGGCATACCTTATTTTTTATCTTCTGTTTACCTCAGGGCAGAGGAAGACCAGGAGCTGCCGTGAGTACAAACTTTCCAAACATAATTTCCTTAGAATAAGACCTTTGCTTCTCAGCATTATTATACTAAAGTAAAAAAATCAAGATATAGTTTTAATATCTTCATTATAATGTATTGCCTTAAGCAGGTTGAACAGATATCCTTTAAACACCAAAGTTATTCTATCCAGCACCTATCTTCTGTGCTTAGCATCTTCATTCGTCTCTTTTCTGATTGTAGGGTCTTTCTGGAGCTGATGGTCTTCCAGGTGGACCAGGACCTCAAGGCTCTCCCGTGAGTGTCTGTTTTAAGCCCCAGGATGCTCAATGATGAACATCTCATTCAGTATCTTAACATATATGCACTCTAACAAGTATTGTGTGATGGTTTGTAGGGACCTGAGGGTCTTCCCGGACTTCCTGGTCTTCCTGGCCTAGACGGACCACCTGTAAGTAACACTCATATGTTTTATTCAGCAGAGCAAAGAAATCTATACACATTTTGTAAAGCTTGAGCGTGAATGACAGATTTTTATATTTTTGCGATCTGTCCTCTGAGTTTAAAAGATTTGTTTGAAGTGCAAATGTGTTACAAAAACATGAATTGCATTCTTCTCTGTCTTAAAGGGGCTTCCAGGAACTCTTCCTGAGGGTAGCGGAGACCTGCTGGTATGTTAAGATGCTCACCACTACTTTAAAAACCATTGACTTGCATTAAAACAATGCATTTTATTGTATGTAGGGCAGTCTGTATCTATTTTTCTCACGATCAGCACAAAGCCATGTTGTTTTACCCCACAACATTGTTAAAAAGACCTAATGTTATCTTGTTGGAACGGATGAATTGTCAGCAGTCTTGTTTTTCTTTGCATGCAGATTGATTGCATCATTGTCTTGTTTGTAGTGTCCGTCCATCTGTCCTCCAGGTCCTCCAGGACCTCCTGGAATGCCTGGATTTAAGGTATCTCATCATAACATCACATGACACATTGCTCTGTGCTACAAAATATATTAGAGGAATTTCTGACCTTGAATTTCATTTAGGGTCATACAGGTCATAAAGGAGATAAGGGAGAAGTGGGTAAAGATGGAGAAGCGGTGAGGTTTTACTAATGTTTTGTAATGGTATAAATATTGACGTGAAACATTTTTTAAGATGTTGATTTGATTTTTGTATATTCTTTCATCAGGGTGATCAGGGTCCATCAGGTCCTCCCGGTATCCCGGGTACAGTGGGTTTACAGGTGGGTTACAGGTGGGACTAACTCACTCATCCAGAGCACCATGAAGTCAGTTGGAGAAATATGCAATTAAAATGTAACTAAGCATCAACCCAGAATCACACACATATATGCAAAGTATTTAGAGTTGTTTTAGCAATTGTATCCAAATATTTTTTTAATGGATCCAAATTACCCAGAAGACTGATTTTCATGGGTAGATGCTTTGGCATATATTAAAAGGCCAAGAAATTAAGAGCCAGATTAAATCACACATATGATTTTAGTGGAATAGACGTTTCTGTAGGTGATTTATCAGCACATGAAAACACACAGCCTAAAACGCACAAAGTTTAATGCTGGGTTCATACTGCGTTTTTTTGGCATTAATCCTTTCACATTCACATAGCACGCATATAAAATTCACATTCACATTACGTTATTTAAAATACATTGAGCAAAACCTCTTGAAGAACCACATATATACATTAATTAAAAAAACCATACGATTATATTTTTGATTCTTTAATGGGAAAATTGGAATGACTTGTACAAATCTATTGAAGGTTTTTCATTATGTACTTGCTTTTGATATATTCAGGGTCCCCGCGGTCTGAGGGGTGTGCCGGGTCCAGTGGGGACAGTAGGTGATAGAGTAAGTCCTCCATGATGTTAATAACACAAATTCCCACATTTTCTGAAAGCAAACAAACACAACTGAAATTGTCTTTGATATCTTGTAGGGATTGCCAGGCTTCAGAGGAAAGCCCGGCATCGCCGGTGTCATTGGAAAAACTGTAAGTGTCCTCTTATAATCCTCATTACTTACATGAAGAAGTGTAGTGTCTGGAGTAATTCTCATCAATAAATTGGGCTTTTTGAATATTCCAGGGTGACTCCGGTGAAAAAGGACCTCAAGGTTTTAAAGGGCCCAAAGGAGAGATTGTAAGTTACGGAAATACAAATCAATTCAGGATCATTTGCATTATGAATATGAAAGAGATTGAAAGTTGTCCTCTCAATAGGGTAAAACAGGCCCTAAGGGAGTACCGGGAGGTTCAGGACCCAAAGGAGAACCTGTAAGCAACTTACATTAAGTTGTGTCTATCAATGATGTAATTTTTTTTAAATGTGAGCATTATTGAATTGTAGGGCATGCCAGGTCGAGATGGGAAGGATGGGACTCAAGGATTGGATGGGGAAAAGGTGTGTCCACTGTTGAAACAATGTACAAGCAGTTTTAACAGTATTATAATTATATAATTAGAGTGCTCTATTTGTCTAATAGTAAAGCCAATGGTTAATACAGTGATGTTTGGGTCCCTAGGGGGATGCTGGAAGACCTGGGGTATCTGGTGAGAAAGGACCAAATGGATTGCCGGTGTGTATAAAATTAAGCAGGTTAAATGTTAATATCACAATGTTAGCGTAACATACATTTTTTTTTCATGATTCGTTTATCTGTGTGTATTTCAGGGTTTGCAAGGAAAAGCTGGAGGCAAAGGAGCCAAGGGAGATGTAGTGAGTACATGAATCTACAATAAAGTCATATGTGACTTATTAATTATACATCTATTAAATGTGTTATTATGAAACAATTTCATATTTGGTCAGCTAAAAGTACATTGTGAGATGATTATTCATTTTCTCTCCTTCAGGGAAAACAGGGCGAGATGGGAAAGACGGGACCATCTGGAGAGCCAGGTATCCCTGTATGTATCTGACGCATTATAAACACAACTGTAGAAATACATACTGTACAGCATGAATAATGCTGAGTCTGGAGTAAAATGTTGGGCTTTGTGATGTGATCAAACATTCAGGTTATTTTATCCTAGTACTGAGGCTATCACATTAATATACTGACTGTTTCTTCACAGGGTGAGATTGGCATCCCTGGAGAAAGAGGAGAGGCTGGACCCAGAGGTGTCGCTGTAAGTAAACCAATATCCAAAATCCCTACTGTAGACTTAGACAGTATACATTTATTAAAGATGGTGACCATGTTTAGAGAAACAGGCGTTAATCTGATCATCTTTACATTTAGACATTTGGCAGACACTTAATCCGATGCGACTTTAAATGCATTATACTTAACATTAATTCAAGGAGTTTAAAGTGATGTAGAACATTTCAAATACATAATATTGACATTCACTTCGTTGTATTGAAAAATATACTCATTGGCTCGAATAGATATTTGTAATAACACAACAGTAGCTTGGGATTTGGTTGCATATGTCTTTGTCAAGCTCATGGGATGATGTTTATGTATGTGTCTGGGTTTTAGGGTGGCATTGGGCTAGCTGGAAACGCTGGTCCTCAAGGTGTTAAAGGATTCCAGGTCAGTTACACATTGACATACTGTACTAATGTACTATGTTTTTATTGATCATGTGATAAATCTCTCCATTTCAATTGAACTTATTGTCTTAACCAGCAGTGACAGAGCATTTGCTCATCTGTTTAGTGCAATCTCATTGTTTCATTGTTTAGAAATAAGTTTTGGCATTACAGTCTCGTCTTACATTCAATCCACTGCTTTAGAAAGTTTTGCTTTCCATACAGGGTGTTAAAGGTGCTCTTGGTGATCCGGGTCTGCCCGGCCCGACTGGAATTAGAGGCGGGTTTGGTGAGAGAGTAAGTACATTTATAGACCAGCTTAACATAACATTGATTTATATGACATTTCTCGAGAGATGCAGTAATGATTTATGTACTTTAGTGATTAAAAGGAATCTTAATGTAATAATACAGCTATAAAAACTGTCGGACGAATAATCTTAGACTTATGAATCTGTTCCCAAAAGCATCGTAGCACTTTAAAATCAGCGTAGCTCTACGAGGACTCTGCAGTAATACTAAATCCCCTTGAGCATCGTAAGAATCATGAGTTCTCCTGTAGGACAACCGGAGAATTGCAACTAAACTAAAACACGTAGCTTTCTACAGTTACGTAACATTTAATAAGTTGACATTTTAGCACCTGAAAAACTGATTGTGACTCCTAAGTATCACCAACAAAACTGTGTGCAATCATGGTAAGTGTATCATTCAAGAAAACTGAAACACACACTTCAAATTGCTCCTAGAAAATGCAATTAAATATTCAACAAACGCATTATTAGTTTTATTATTTACCTTCTTTGCTTTCCTGGCTCTTTAAGGCCCGCCAAGCATACGCATAGTGTGCTCTGATTGGTCGTATGGTGTTCAGCAAGTGTGGGAAATGTAACCCATTCTCGGGTTTTAACAGCATTATGGAAATCCAGTTACTTCCATAATTTTTTCGTCATCGTCTTGTTACGGAAGTAATTGGATGCATACAATCCAGGCATTCATTGTAGGCCAAGACATCTGATTTCTTTCCACATGATAAAACAGTTCCCAAATATTCACATCTTTGGATCTTAGCCTTATCTAAAGGCCTGTAAGGCGGCACTTAGACCAAACTACACACACTTATTACCACTCAAAACATTGTATAGCCTTAATTTGTTTGCGAAGTAAAATCATTCGCAATATCTTTGCACCCAGGTGGTGAATTGTTTACTGGAAATAATTTCTAATACATATAGAATAATCATATTTCCCGAGGCATCACATTAGTTTTGTTTCTTAGTAAATGTCTAAAGTGGGAACAAAGTCTTCTTCTGTTTAGACCTCTTGGCTCAGGGTGCAGAACAAAGACCCTCTGTATTCTGCAGCCATAGGCTTCCGCTGATAAACACACACACACACACACACACACACACACACACACACACACACACACACACACACACACACACACACACGCACACGCACACGCACACATATGTACGCATGCACGCACACACACACAAGATCACATACTTACACCACACACCTACCTTGGCCCTTACTTTCATGTGTTATTTATTTAAACACCCTCTCTCCCTCTCTTTGCCAGGGTCCTGTCGGGGCTAGGGGTCTTAAAGGAGACATGGTAAGAATAATAATGTTCCTGTGTGATGAAATAACACGACATATGAAAATGAGCCTCACTGTTTCTTTCATTAGGAACACCATAAAAATGCTCAGATGGAGACATTTGTAGTACCATGATCATATATGCATGAATTGTTTCATTGCACAGTGAATCTTTTCATTTTCTTTCCATATTTCTTGACAAGACATGTGTCTGTGTTTTTAAGGTGTTTTGTTGTAACAGTGTTGTGTGTTTGTGTGTTATAGGGTGTTGCTGGAAGTGATGGTTTACCAGGAGAGAATGGAGAGCCTGTATGTCACTTATTTTAATAAATGATATGTTGACATACAACTCTGTTCTTCATAAATACAATAGTGGATATTCCTAAATATATACATACAAGAATTTTGAAATATCCAGAACTGACATTATTTTCTTGTATTTTAGGGTCCGTATGGTCCTGTCGGGCAAAAAGGAGAGGTAAGATCAATACTTCATAAATCTTTGTCCCTGATATCATAACACATTATGTATCAGCCTCATAGTTTCTTCATGCGGCATGGTTAATACAATACAACAATCTATTATTTTTAATTAACGAGTATCATGATAACGTGTTAATCATTTATCCCTGTTCCAGGCTGGTAAGCGTGGTGAGCTGGGACCTAAAGGAGTCCCAGGACCACAGGGCGAAACCGGACCAAGAGGTGTACCTGGAAGAGCAGGACCGATGGGATTACAGGGAGAGCAAGGTTTTCCTGGAGTTGCTGGAAAGATTGGTGTTCCTGTGAGTAACTGTAGTATAGTACTGCTCCTGAATGGAAAGCACTCTTATATCGTAGAATAAATGTTTAATAGTCCTTAATAGTATTGTTGGTTATGTGTTAGGGCAAACTGGCCAGTGAGCAGCACATCAGAGAACTGTGTGGATCGATGATCGATGGTTCGGCACTCTATTAACACTAGATTACACATTTTCTACATTTTCCTTTTTTAAATATGAGTGTTTGAGCTAACAGTAGGCTGACTTCAATTTTAGATCAAATTGCTCAGCTGGCCGCAAACCTGAGAAGACCTCTGGCCCCTGGTGCCGTGGGACGTCCCGGACCTCCTGGACCTCCAGGAAGACCAGGAGAAGTTGGGTCAATTGGTCACCCTGGAGCACGTGGTCCTCCAGGCTATAGAGGACTGCCAGGAGATCTTGGTGATTCTGGTCCAAGAGGTGAGTGACAGATCTTTGAGAAAGCAGTCATCTGTTATCTTCTGTTGTTAACAACTTTCTTTAAATGTTCTTTTTTTGGTGTTCTGCTGAAGAAATAGCCATAAAGGTTTGTAATAACAAGAGTGTGAATTTTATATTTTCCAGTAAACTGCCATTGAAGCAAAAACTAAAATCCCAAAATATACCAGATGTTTACAGGACTTTATAGACAGTTCAGATAGAAAGTGTTTTTGGCAAGACAGCAGCATGAATGGGTTTAGCAGAAATTACACTTTATATTATATTTGTATATCATTTTTGGATCAGTTACTAATGTCACTGTATGTATGCCCTAAAGAGCATTTCCAGAAACATTTGCATGTGTCTTTACTTTAGGGGATGTTGGTGAGCCGGGTGATAAGGGTCCAGTTGGTAAAGCCATTGAAGGCCCTGCTGGAGACCAGGGTGAACAGGGTATGTACAGCCTTGTAATATTTGCATTGAAGGACCTCAAGTCTTGTCTTTGTGTAAAGATGTCAGCTTTATTCATTCAATATATGCCAATATATCCAAAGCAGTGTTTACCCGTAGAACACCTGTAGATTCAGTTTCTCCTCTCTGTGCCCCACAGGTTTGCCTGGTGTGAATGGCATTGTGAAAGACGGACGTGATGGAGCACCCGGAGATCCAGGAGAGCAAGGAGAAGCCGGAAGAACAGGACGGCCAGGACACCAGGGATCCCCTGGAATCTGTGACACAACAGCATGTCAGGGTGCTGCGGTTCATGGGAAATCTTCCAGTCCCAAGAACCACTAAAAGATCGGCATGATCAGGAGAGACAAGAGTGAAAGAATTCCCTCTCAAGTGTTTTTGAGAGGAACATGAATCTGAAGAAATGTTTGTGGATCATCACAGGATTCTGCAATGAACAAATGAAAGTGGAACTGTGAAACTTCGACTCACATTAGCATACCAGAAGAACATCCTCAGACTTGAATCACCAACATGTGTTGATAGAACAAGAGACTTAACTTCACTGGCGAGTCTGGAGATGCTGAATGATGCATGAAAGAAACAGCAGTAACAAAAACTAAGGACTTGATCAAAATCTAGAAAAATATAGAAATATTTGACATTTTACAGCATCAACTTTTTCAAACATTTGTGTTGTGATTTGCTTTGTTATTTTTGTACAACATTTACTTCCTAAAGTGTGTACAAAATTCCTCTTTAAAGAATAAAAGAAAAGGCATCGATTGAGATGCTTTAAACTCTTGTAAAAATCTGAGGCTTTGAGCTCATCCACTAGATACTGGTGCTGTAACATTAAGCATTATACCTTATTTTAAATACTATTTATTTCAGAGTAACTGTTGTGTGTACGGTACATTGCTACAGCACGGTGTAAAATAATAAAGACACTTTTCAGGAAATAATTTCTCTCAGAGCTTGACTCTCTGAACCTTTAAAAAGTACGTCAATGTTTGTTTAAATAAGTATTTATTGAATACATTTTAAAAAAATTTAGGTGACAAATTGCTCAGAACATGCCTTTTTACTTTACCATTAATAATAAAAATCATAAATATGAAATGTCCGTATAAATAAAATTAAACTAAATGACACTATACATAACACTGATAACTTGCATTCAGTGCCTTCTATATGAATGTTTGTAAAAGGCATTACGTGAACAAGCATGTCCAAACAAATGATTGTATAACTGATGTGTAAAGGACAGTCTGTTTTACTATCTATTTAAAACACTTAATCTAAAATGGTCCTTCTATGCATTAAGAACAATAAGTCAGTTGTATGAAAAACACTTCATAGTGTTTTTGTTGGATTCAAGGTGCTGGGCCGCTGGAACACAGCTGGGTTTGAGCTGAAGTCCTGTCTTGTCACAGAATGTACTCTGGAAATCCTAAAACAAAGGTTATTTAATACATGTAAAAGTCATTGAAAGCTCAGTACAAACATTGAGAAAGGTAAAACTATTACATCTTTGAGGGAATCTCCATGTTTTTCTCTGATATACTTTAGGAAGGTTATGGTCCAATGTAGAGTGGTGGCTTTATCAGTGTCTGAAGAACAGAACGGGACCAACTGATTCAACTCATCACAGCACAGACTTATCCTTCTCCTGAGTAAAGAGCAAAAATATGCAAAAACAAATTATAAATATTTTATGGAATAAGGTTCTGATTTCTCCAAAGGACTGTAGTTTCTCATTGTTTCTATAGACATTCTTCAGTAATACTACTAAACGTTTTTGCCACATTTGTATATAAATGCCAGACTAAACCTTCCATAGAATTAAGAAAAAGTTTTTCTTGACTCACCTGCGATCTCGTTCCTTTCTGTTGTGTATTTCTTTGCGTTGGGTTTGATCCAAGCAAGATCTGAATTTCTTGCCCTGATTAGTGCTCAAACCACCAGCAAGTTTCCAGTTCTCTGAATGCTGTGTTCCATTAGAAGACCCACAAATCCTGGTGTAGATGCGTTTCACAGGATGCCCAGCTTTATTTGCTGTTTCATCTTTGAGAAAGACAGAAACAAGCATTATAAATATTCAAACAAACATTATTTCAATGTGTTTCTATGGCTTAAAGTGCACAGTTTCATGCTCATATAAAAATTCTCAGAGGGTGTAACCTACGCCTAGGCCTTTAGGTAACACAAACTTCGCTATAGCTTCCGGTTTACTTGTACACATTTCTGAATGAATAAGTTAAATATATTGTGTTGTGATGAACCTTTACTTCTTTGGCTCTTAATTTGGTAACACAGAGGTCTGATACACAGGTAAGAATTTACCTTAAATATCATTAATAAATATTTAATGTAGGGGTATGAGTTTAAAAACCATAAATAAAAGACTTATCAATCTAATCAACCAATAAACTATTGTGTCTATTGTGTTTTAATACGACAATTTGCTGCAGACTAATGTTTTGATTTGTTGATATTTTGAGAATCATTTGGTCAATTGGAAACTTGAAAAAAAAACATTCTCAGCCATTAAAGTTACCAAAGCAGTGTTTTTAAACTTGACTCCAAAAAGGTGTGCTATCATTTAGCTAAGTGTCTTACTTTTTATTGTGGTAGATATTTGCTGGTCAACGCTGTCAGTGCAAATGACTCGCAGGTCTCTGATGACAATGTCTGAAACTTCACCTGCTCTGAAACTGCATGTAAGTTCTTCAGAAAGGAGCAGATCAGACTGTTCACTGGCCTCCAGTAACTGAAGAAGTTAAAGGCTATAGATTTAAACACTAAACATACATCATAAGTAACCAAATAGTAATACTCCAGTCCATCTGACTGAACAGTGTATAAAAGATTATGAAAACAACTGATATGAAGTAAACAGATCTCATCTGATTGAATAAGTTTCATGAATGTGGTCTCACCATCTTGTCTAGTGTTCTCCACTTCTCTGTATCTGCCTGCACTGTTTTTTCTGGGCTCTTTAAAGAGTGACACGCCATTGAAGAAAATCTGGGAGGCAAATATAAAGACATGTCAACTCAAAGACAACTATGAAATCGTTAACATAATTCAAGAGTACAGTTTTGGACATTATAGCCCTGTGATAACTTAATAAGTGATAAATGAATTAAAACATTGAATCTCTGAATTAACCATAGTCAGTACACATTCACCATAATAAAACAAGTGTTAATTTAGCATACTTGAGGGAAAATCTAAATTCCTATGAGTTTATTATGAATCTAATATTTGGATTAATAAGAGAAATAAATAATAGATAATAAATGATTTTGATTTTTGTTTGTTCCTCACACAATTGTTGTAACATTTCAAGAATATTAATATACAGTTGTGTATTTGTTTTTACCGCTTATGTTTTCCCTTTTCAACACAATTCCTTTTGTACTTTTATATGAAAATATCAGTTTAATCAATGTTTATTAAACTCTAATCTGAACTTTGAATATTCTTAGTCCTCTAAATAAATTCCATTTACAGCAATGCATATTATTGTAATAAGTGTAATGATTATGATAATATAATAAGTGTAATGATTATAATAATATAATAAGTGTAATGATTATAATAATATAATAAGGGTAATGATTCTAATAATATAATAAGTGTAATGATTCTAATAATATAATAAGTGTAATGATTCTGATAATATAATAAGTGTAATGATTCTGATAATATAATAAGTGTAATGATTATAATAATATAATAAGTGTAATGATTATAATAATATAATAAGTGTAATGATAATAATAAGTGTAATTATTATAATAATATAATAAGTGTAATGATAATAATAAGTGTAATGATTATAATAATATAATAAGTGTAATAATAATAATAAGTGTAATGATTATAATAATATAATAAGTGTAATGATTATAATAATATAATAAGTGTAATGATTATGATAATATAATAAGTGTAATGATTCTGATAATATAATAAGTGAAATGATTATAATAATATAATAAGTGTAATGATTCTGATAATATAATAAGTGTAATGATTCTGATAATATAATAAGTGTAATGATTATGATAATATAATAAGTATAATGATTATGATAATATAATAAGTGTAATGATTATGATAATATAATAAGTGTAATGATTCTAATAATATAATAAGTGTAATGATTCTAATAATATAATAAGTGTAATGATTCTAATAATATAATAAGTGTAATGATTATAATAATATAATAAGTGTAATGATTATGATAATATAATAAGTGTAATGATTCTGATAATATAATAAGTGTAATGATTATGATAATATAATAAGTGCAATGATTATGATAATATAATAAGTGCAATGATTATGATAATATAATAAGTGCAATGGTTATGATAATATAATAAGTGCAATGATTATGATAATATAATAAGTGTAATGATTATGATAATATAATAAGTGTAATGATTATGATAATATAATAAGTGTAATGATTATAATAAAATAATAAGTGTAATGATTATAATAATATAATAAGTGTAAAGATTCTAATAATATAATTAGTGTAATGATTCTAATAATATAATAAGTGTAATTATTCTAATAATATAATAAGTGTAATGATTATAATAATATAATAAGTGTAATGATTCTAATAATATAATAAGTGTAATGATTCTAATAATATAATAAGTGTAATGATTCTAATAATATAATAAGTGTAATGATTATAATAATATAATAAGTGTAATGATTCTAATAATATAATAAGTGTAATGATTCTAATAATATAATAAGTGTAATGATAATGATAATATAATAAGTGTAATGATTATAATAATATAATAAGTGTAATGATTATGATAATATAATAAGTGTAATGATTTTAATAATATAATAAGTATAATGATTATGATAATATAATTAGTGTAATTATTATGATAATATAACTAGTGTAATGATCATAATAATATAATTAGTGTAATGATCATAATAATATAATTAGTGTAATGATCATAATAATATAATAAGTGTAATGATCATAATAATATAATTAGTGTAATGATCATAATAATATAATTAGTGTAATGATCATGATAATATAATTAGTGTAATGATCATAATAATATAATAAGTGTAATGATCATGATAATATAATTAGTGTAATGATCATGATAATATAATAAGTGTAATGATTATGATAATATAATAAGTGTAATGATTATGATAATATAATAAGTGTAATGATTATAATAATATAATAAGTGTAATGATTATACTAATATAATAAGTGTAATGATTATAATAATATAATAAGTGTAATGATTATAATAATATAATAAGTGTAATGATTATAATAATATAATAAGTGTAATGATTATAATAATATAATTAGTGTAATGATTATAATAATATAATTAGTGTAATGATTATGATAATATAATAAGTGTAATGATTATAATAATATAATAAGTGTAATGATTATAATAATACACACAGGTGTTTGTGCGCCTCTGGTGGTTTGTAAGGGAACTGCAGAGTCACTGTTATGACTATTCATGATTTAATAATGTTAACTAACAGTTATATGAGTATTTGATGAAGTTTAATAATGTTCTGATATTTAGAAACACAATACTACAGAAGTTGTAAATCATGACAGGAAGTTTGATGATTATATTAAAAATTTTTAATAATTTATTAAAGGGAATCGCAACTAATTTTCCCGCATTAAACTGACTGAGGTAAACCAGTCACTGACCGTAAAAAAGGTTAAAACTTCAACCAATAATGTTTCTGGACAATTAAACACGCACATTTTATTAGAATATATCGAGTTTAAATACAATATGACATTAAATGACTCACATGTTCCAGCTGAACACTTCTGAGAGGATTCACTGAAACAATGACGTGTACCTGGGGGTGTGGCCGAGACGTGACGTCACTGTACAACTCTGCATGTGTTTCCCCACATAATTTAAAATCAACTTGTATAAACATTTTATAAATACATTTAATCAGAGGGGAAGTTGATAATGTTGCGTAAAAATATGATTATAATAAATAAATTAATAAATAAAGGTCTTATTAATAAAGACCTCTTTGCCATTTTATATTGCAACTGTAAATAACAATAATTAAAATTATAAACAGTATTAT
This sequence comes from Triplophysa yarkandensis, assembly GCA_033220385.1. Lineage (NCBI taxonomy): Eukaryota > Metazoa > Chordata > Actinopteri > Cypriniformes > Nemacheilidae > Triplophysa > Triplophysa yarkandensis. The sequence continues at coordinate 6,678,352 of CM065671.1, read as the reverse complement.
TTGCAGTCACTCACACCATGACAAATAAATACATAACAAACCTGGACATGTACAGTTTTACACAAGGCTGTCTCTTAGTAAATACACTATTGATATTAGTAAAGTACTTGCTGTTTTTTATGTCAGTAAGATTCAAAGATCTTTAAAAATAAATTTAAATGTTTTATATACTGATAAAAATATTTTGGGTTTTTACTGTCATACGTAACACAAATAAAACCATTTAGTCCAATACATGACCTGTGTTTAAAGTAATCCTCACAACCCAGGGCAGGTTGACACATCTGTCATGGACAATCTTAAGTGTGGCGATAAAAGTCAAAGAAGATCTTGATATTATTCTTTGAAACTTGTGTGTGCGGTGGTCCAGAGTCCAAACAAATGAGTATTGCATCAAAGCAGCTGTATTGGTTAGTACAACAGTGTTTCCATTATGCTTAATGATAGGTAAAGGCATTTCATTATTGAATGTGAATCTCTGTTCAGTTCAGGGGCCTCATTTATAAAGCTTGCGTACGCACAAAACGGAGCTGAAAACATGCGTACGCCAGTTCCTGCGCAAAAGTTGGGATTTTTAAAGAAAAACTTGACGTGAAAACATGCGCACCTTCACGCAAACTCTGACCCATGCGTACGCACATTATGAAGACAACGCAGTTTGGCGACACTGATGGTGACTTGAGGAACTGACTGCGGATGAAGGGAATTAACCCTTTGAAAAATGGCAAAAAGGTCCCGGTTACAACAAAAAATACAAATAACATTAAATCACCATTATGGGTCCTAAAGATACATACATGCATGTTTAGTTTAAAGACATAAAAGGAAATATATGCTGAGAGTACATAAATGTTTCTTTCACTTCCATTCTTAAATGGATGTACGCCTATCACTCATTATGTGATTAATGTGATAAGTTGTAAATGATTAAATATGATCACTGAAAACATAAGAAGTCTAATGCAGCAACACTTCAATGCATATTGTATGATGGATGCGCTGGCACTGCTGGCAGATTATGCCAATGGCAGACTTCGGAGGGACCCACAACACCAGCATGAAGAGCCTGACCCCCCCCAAACAAGAAGGACATCATCAGGGAGCAAGACTCCGTCAGGGAGTAATGCGCGTTTGTGAAGAACAACAGTGCAAAGTCTCATGTTTAAACAAGATCCTTTAATGTAGATGCAATGTCACCCAGCACAACCCTTATTTGCTTAAGCTCATCTGTGATGACAGTAATTGCATTATTTGGGTCTGCAGAACAGCCTCAGTCAGCACCCGTCCACTTCCAGCCGTGTGTATGGCACGGGACTCCCGCGCTTGTGCTGGAGACCTCGGGAAACTCCAGAGCCCCCGCAGACTCTGCGCTGGGAGTTTCGTCACACTGGTCTCCCGCAGACTCTGCGAGAATAAGGACTTATCCATTTATTAAAAATGTATTTAATTTAATTGAGCACGCAAGCAATAAAGTTATTTACCAGGTTGTCCTGTATTAGCACATGTGTGTCTCTCTCTCTCTCATACACAATGCCACACACAGTGGTTTGGCAGAGAATCGGGGGCACCTTTGCCCCCACCAGTCGCCCACACATTCTGTCGGTGAGAGGCAAACCGTTTCTTTATTCCCATCTTAAGATCGGACATCTTCTCTTTATATCTGGATCGGTTCTGTTTACCGCAGCAGTGATGTGTCCACTCTGAATATTATTTTTAGTAGTAATTCCACCAAATAAAATAACCTTCCTTTCATCCACCTCATTCACAAGAACCTCTTGTTCTACCTTGATAGTTCCGTCTTTTTAATATGCATGGTCACTGAGCTCATTTGCATTGTCTATATATGGTTAAATGTGGGCGGATAGAGGGCGGTACAAGAGATTTTTTTGCGTGCGCAGATTATCCGGTAGGTTGTGATTTATAAAGTGAAAATTGCGTGCAGGTGTGCGTACGCATGCTTTTATAAATCTGAATATTTTTTTTGCGTACGCTCTTTTTGGCTTTTGTGCGTACGTAGAGTTTTAGTAAGGATCCTACGCACACTTTTATAAATGAGGCCCCTGCACTGTAAAGATTAATTTTTTCATCTCTCGACCCCCCCATTTCAAGCCCTGGCAGCAAAATAAAAACGTAGAATCAAAATTTGGGATAACAAAAATTATAAATGAGTGTCAAACAACTTAAAGTGTGGAACATTTGTAAGATAGAAACGCTCACCACTAAAACAATTACAGTGTAATTCACGTTTTTAATCTACAATATTTGAAGGAAAACACAATAAGAGATTGTTAGATCAGTAGTTTTAATGTCCATTTTTACTAAATTATTAAAGTGAACAGACAACTTGATATTCTGAATGAATTCCAATCAGATATTTAGAAAACTGCAAAAGAAATGTATAAACAAAATGTACAGTTATTTTTATCTTCTTAGAACATGGATCAACTGCACTGCAGGAGATAAAATCCTCAATTGTCACAATAACCTTTAATTAGTTTTCTTTAGAATGTCCTGCTTATATTCTAAACACACAAAGTACTTTCTGAAGGTAGCCTAATTGAAAATTAAAACTCAAATTGGCTTATAAAAAATAAAAGAAGTCAACCTTCAAACATCTATTGCTTTCTTTTTATTATGAACTCTGATCTTAACCTCAAACCCTTAGCCCTGATCCAGCCCATAATCTAAATCATAGCTACTCAATCCTATTTTTGGAAAATATACTCCCATCTGTGGACACACGCTATTGCCCTTAATCCTTTAAATCGTCGTTCTATCTACACAAATTTACATTGAATAATCTCTCTCTCTATGACTATTTCCAAATCTCCTCCTCTGACAAACTCTTCTTCTGCTGTTTCTTCCTCTTGTCCCCCTGGATGGCTGTCCATAATGACTGTCCATAACACTTTGGTGTGCCATTCTATCTTCAAACTCTCCTCCTTGTTCCTCGTTAACAAGACTTTCTGAGGTATCATTTTCATGGGGGTTTAAATAATGACCAGTGATTGTCCTGTCTTCATGAAACCAAGGACCACTGATATCATTTGTCACAGGTAAATGACCCATGGGAACTAGTCCTTGAGCCCTACTTTTAGCTTGAGGCCCCTGTGAAGGGTTGTTCGGCCTAATTGGAAATCCAGCCGGAGTGGGCAGTAGTGGACCAGACAACCTTAAAGGGCGAATACTTGTCTGCCCGGCAGGAAACTCAAAATGTTGCTTTGAATTCTGACTCTCACATGGATATCGATGTTCCGGCCTTTTAAACTTGGGAAAAGCAGATGATTTGTTGGGAAAACCAGATGACTGGGATTCATCATGACCCTCAAAATTGTCAGAGCTTTGAGTTAAAGGCCTTTTCTTATCATGGAACTTAGGAGATGGTGGTCTTTGGTTTTTGAACTGGTTCAGTGAGTCAAAGCGAGCTCCTCTCCTTTGCGCATTCACACCAAGTCCCCTAGCCAAAAATCTGCCCCCTTGTCTTCTGAATCCAAATTGCTGATGTTCTCTTGGTTGACCCTTGATTTCTGGAGGCTGTTGTCTTTCAAACATGTTAGTGGATGTCTCACAAGTTGAGTCTTTAGGGTATGGTTCAGACTGTTGTGGCAAACTTGTCTCTGTCCAAAAAGATTCTGCATTATCAAATGTTTGTGTTTCGTATGGATCATGTGGGGGAAGAGACTGTATTAATTGCTGATGTGATAAACCTCTAGTATTAGAATGCCCCTCATGAAATCTACCTCTTTTATAATGTTGAAATCGCCTATATGGGGTATTCTCTTCTAGGGATGTACGGTTTGATAGCTGTAAGTGGTGAAGTCTTTCTGATGGACCTTCAATGCTGCCAGGTCCCTTCATAGTGTGATGTGAAGCACTGTGTGTATCAGTGTAATCCGGAAACGCAGATGACCCTGGAAATGAACCACCTGGTTCAACAGTTTTTACAAAAGTACTACTATGGGAAATTCTGGGCTGACCTAACCTTCTCCGTTCCAATATGGGCTGAGGATCTGTTGTTGGTGCGCATTTATCAAAATGCAAAGGGTTTAAAGGCCTTTGTCTGAAAGTATCCATATCTACAGGAGTTGGGCCTAAAATCGACCCCTGTTGCTCAAAATGAGAAGTCTCATCTCTATGAAGATCTTGTCCCTTCAAGTACGAACGGCCTACTTTCTGATGAAAATGATTTATTTCAGGTTCTTCATCATTGAATCCATGTAACTGGGGTGGCCTCTGTTCTTGACTCCACTGATAGTCTTTCTGGTCTGATGGTCTGTGGTTAGGAAGCATTTGCTTATTAAACTGGTCACGTTCACCAAAAGCAAATCCTTCCTGGTTGCGAGACTTTTTCAACTGACCGCTGCAGTCTGCTGGGAATTGTCTTCTTCTATTCTGAGGTAGTTCTTGTTGTTTACCATCCATGTAATTCACCTGGCTATTGTTCAATTGCGGCAAATCTCTATGCTGCAACTGGGAAGAAGCCCTTGGTGGGCAATCCCCTGCTCCAGGCAGCCTATCTGCCTCATTCTGTAATGAATTCTTTAATGACAGACCTTTCTTTTGAGCTCCGTGATTTGACCCAGTAAAATTAGCTGGATGGTTTTGAGACCGTTGGTTAGATAGTTCTTTCTTTTCATAGTGAGAAATGTCTGCCTGTGTTTGGGGAGAATGAAATGTTGGTCTAGTGCTGTCCACAAGCTGTTCAGTATCACTGTGAAAAGTGTTAATATTATGCATATAAGGAATTGGTATTAGTCCTTGTGTAGGGGAGTGATTAATTTTGGTGTTTATTTTAGAACCATTTCTGTTATTATTTAGAGAATCTTTCCCAGGTTTTTGGAATGTGTTAGGTCTCTGGCTACTTTCATAAGCATCAGTCTTTGTATTTAATCCTTTCAGAGGCTGCTTACAGAAAGGTTGTGAAGACTGAGCACTGTGAACTGATGGCAATTGCCTGATAGTTTTAACTGAGCGGTTACTATCATCCTTTGAGGATCTCTCTCTACGGCTTGAGTGAGATCCTGGGGAAGAATCACTTCTCCTTTTGTAGCGTGAGGATGAAGATGAGTCTCTGTGCTGGTGATCATGTTTTTTTCTTGATGTCAGTTGCCTTCTTTCACTCTCACCTCTCCTAGATGGATCCTTTGAGCGTCTACTTCTGTGGTGTCTGTCTGCATTCTTTGGCAATGTGGATTTATATGATGCACTTGAAGATGCTCGATCATGACGGTCCGACCTGCGTTCATCCGACCGGTTTCTTGATCTTATACCACATCCTGCATCCCTGGATTGCTCTGAGCGGGACCTTGTAGTGTCATGTGACTGAACAGTTTCGTTGTCTGATGACCCTTTATTAAGTGTTTTTTCATATTCCAATTTCTCTTTATTGCTTAATGAAGATGTAACTGCAGTTTTATTTTCTTTCATGTCTGTTAATATCAGTGTTGCTGTTTCGTTATTGGCATCCTCAGGTGCATCCTCAAAATCTTTGCTTGTTTGTGGAAAGATAGGTGGATCCCTAATTTCGTTAATTGTTGGAGGATAATACAGTTTTTCATTTTCTTCCGCATCGTCCCTGCCAAAATTTGGGGGTGGGGACATGAGAGCATTAGAAACAGAGAAATGAGCCATGGACAAACCAATAGCTTCTTTCTGTAGGCGAAGAGTCTCTGTCTGTACCTCTAGTTGTCTTTTTTGTTCCTCTATCTGCCTATTTAACTCCTCAAGAATCTTTTGCTGCTCGGACAATGTTGTATTCACTATCTTGTCCTGGTCGCAGATGTTAATCTTTTTGGGAGGTATTGCATTGCCTGCTAGGTAATTTTGCATTTCTTCAAACACAGTCTCGTCCTCTGGATCGTAGGCTATATCACTGTTCACAGTGGAACTCCCTTGTGTATTATTGGGTATTAAAGATTCGGGCACATCATTTTTGATGCAACCCCCTTTTTCAACCGCATTATACTCTTCCTCTGGATCATAAGGTCGATCATCATCGTCAGCTACTTTTGTTGGACAGTTATTCTCCAAATCTCCATATGTGAGGGCTGGATCATATTCCTCAGGATCATAAGGCCGATCATCACACATCTCCACTGTGTTTGCTTCTTTACATGTCTGTTGAACTTGCTGAACATTATCCGTTGCAGAGCTCATTTCACACTTTGTGGCGTCAGGGTTTTGTTTCTTTTGACCAAATAATGTGACAAGAATAGTTTGAAGTGGGGTGGTACCAAAGGAGTCTCTGGATGAGTTTTCACATGTGACGGGTTCCAGTTGAGACAGAACAGATGAGCAAGACTTAGAGCTGGAAAAATATGATGGGTCGGGATATAATGAAGTTTTGATGAGGACATCAGAGCCACACGTCTGGTTGTTTTGTCCAATTTCAATTTCAAGAGTCTTTATTGTGGTAGGAATGTTTATTTCCTTTTTATTTCCTTCCTTACTTCCATCTGAATGGATCAAGATGCTAGGTTTCTTCTGACCAACCTCCTGCAGAAATGCCTCAGGGCGCTTTGGTTTCTGACACACTGCCAGGCCTATTAGAAGATTGGGATGATTCTGTTCAAGCCCTGATAGAAGAACAACATATCAGGGTCATTTGCTGGGTCATTATATTGGTCATTAGATCAGTATGTAATCTGTTAATCCTTTTCATTATTTACCTGGTCCGTCTATGGGAAGAAGTACAGCAGGGATGGCCTGCTTTGCACACAGGGGGATGAGATAAAGGTCCTTGATGCGTTTACAAATATTAGAAATAACCCCAAATCTCCTGCGACTGTTAAAATATGAGAACAGGGACACATATGCAACCTCTTCTTCTTCAGATCCAGGATGGAACCGGATTAATGACATTTCCTGTAAAGAATATAAAATGCAAATAAACTTTGGGTTTTCCATTGACTTTACCCTTTTTGCATTTTTTTTTACTGACTCAGAGAAATGTTTTTTTATGGTTGGAATTCATGCATGTGACATTTTTTAAAACTTCAATGCATGGTTTCAATTATATATGTGACATAAACAAATAAATACAACACCAACTATTTTTTTACATTTTCTACAATGGTCTATAAAGTTACCAATGTGGCCATTTTCGGATCTGTATAAAAGTAACATTTGGTAATACCCTTTTAAAAAAGACCATCAAAATAAACATGAAAACATGTACCTGCCATTTCTAATAGAAGTCATTATTTTGATCTCGGTAAAAGTGAAAAAAAGATTTTGTAGCACATCTTTTAAATAAACTGCTTGTTAATGTGCTTACCTTTCCCTCTGATGTCTTTATCAAATCAACATATTCCCATACAGTCTGTGGCAAAATCCTTCCGCCGATCTGAATTGTGTCTGGCAGGTCCTAAACAGGCACATACATTCAAATAATATTTTATAAAGTAATCATTTTATAACATCTACATACATCAAGCATTAATTAAAAGGTCTTAACCTCTTTAAGAAACTCAGGAGAGCCTGAGATTAAATATCCTTTAGTAACAAACTTGGCCACAGATGGCATGTTGAGAAAACCCTTCCACACTGTGTCCTGTTTAGATAAAAAATGTCTTGTTCCTTTGTCAGATGGGTTGAGAGATTCTGTCAGCCTATAGAAAGACACAATATTTGTGTTATTTTTAAATCAATAACACTGTGATTCATTGTTTGTTGTATACAAAAATGACTTCATGCACCTTGAGGAGCATGAGCCATTTGAAGTGTCCAGCCTAGAATCTGATGGAGGTGAGGGTTTCATCAGAATAGATTTAGGCATTACGGGTACAGGCATATGCGAGGAGGGCTGGGCCATGGCTTTCTCTTTTAGACTTTCTTTTATGTTCTTTGTCGGGCTAAGAAGTTCAGACTTGGGCAAGACAGACTTTGTTTCAGTACATGGTGTCTGAAATTGTCGGAATTGTGCTGTACGGGGATCTCTTCTTGAAATAGTCACAATAGGAACTGATGGAATTAAAACAGGAGAGAAATCCTCTGACAACGTTGGTGTTTTGCAGTCATCTGAGCTGGGAGAAGCTGGGGATTCTGTTACATTGGAATCTTGTTCTGGTGGAGGAGGCACTTCATCTATCACATGATCCACCCCTAATGATTTTTCTTCTGTGTTATCCTTTGCTGCCTCAATTTTGAGTTTCTTCGATTCAGGGTCCCCATCTGAATATATATGACCTAAATATAATAAATTCATATTTAGCATTTTCACAAGTACAAATGTTCAGTGCATACAACTGCATCTTGGCACACTATATTTGCCAATGGCTTTACTCATTAGGAAAGTTTCAAGAATTGTATAACCTATGCTTTGTGATGCTCATCATAACATGCACAGCTTTTCGCAAAACCTGCTTACCAAAACTGCTGAGTCTGGCTGAAGTTTGATAACAACTGGTAATGATTTAATGTTAAAGAATATAAAGAACCCTTTAACCACTATCAAATTGTCCCGAATATAAGACTATCCTAAATATAAGAGGACATTTTAAGATGTATCTTTCTAAAGGACTTGTTAAAGACTTCATTTTACGCACATTAACCTAAATTGTATAAATACCTATAATAATTTGTATGGTATATTTATTGAATATATTGTAATAAAGTATAATAATGTGAAATGCACCAACAACTTTCAAACATGCCTACAAGATTTAAACCTTTTCTATGATTGTTAGATTTTTGAAGTTTACAATTAACTTAAATGGGGGATTTAGTCCTGATTCAATTAATTTTACATATATTGCCTGCAACCAAATGCAACGTCTGTAATATTGATAAGCTTAGAACTCGATTATAAGGCAGAAATTTTTTTCAGATATACATCAAAGAACAAAAAATACTTATAAAAAAACACACAAACAATAATTATTTGAATTAAATAGCGTGTGAATGTTTATTAATGTTAGTACACTGTGTGCGCAATTACTAGATTATTTTGACCGTATCCTCATTTTATCCTAAATCTTTAAATCTAAGCTTTACAAACTTGATATTTCACAACTGCAACCTATCTGGATTGTCTAAAAGAATGGGCCAAGGAATATCGGAAGATATTCAAAGGTTTTATGCACTGATTAGATAAGAGTGACTATTGACAGACCTGATGGAAGGGCTTCGACTCAGACGCCAGAAATAAGGACACGGGGTACTGGAATGGGCAGGTTTTATTAGAAATGAGCAAGTTGGACCTTTTTCGGGTTGAAAATGGACTCAAAATCAAATTTCAATCCTCCTACCAATTTTAAGAAGAAACTTTCTTCAAGCAGTTGAATAAGAAAAACTCTGAATCTTTAAAGAAGACTTGAATTTTTATGCAGGACAATACTCCGTCACATTCATCAAAGTACTCCAATGCATATGCTGGCCAGAGAAGGCCTTAAAGAGGAAAAATAATTGACATTGCTGCCTTCCTCACCTGACTTAAACCTTATTGTGAACTTTGGGCCCTTCTTAAGCAGGAAATTTACAGTGTATAAACAGATACACCTGAACAGTGAACAGTGTCTAGGAGGCAGTGTTTGGGGCTACACAAAAAGTTGATTCTGAACAGATCAAGAAACTGATTGACTCTGTGAATAGAAGGTTTTGTGACTGTTATTAAAAAGAAGGGCGGCTATATTGTCATAAGGTCATTTTTATTTCAGCAATCTTTTTAGACTTTGAGTTTGTTTATTATTCCAACTTAATAAAGAAGTGACATGGTCAAAACTTAGGTAAACATTAAGTTGCATAATAATTTTGCACACTGATTGTTGCCTTATAATAAAATAATAATGGTGTACATGTAGATGTTCTCCTAAGAAAGCCAAAACTTAACTTTTACTGCTAAAATGTTCATATCTAAAAGTCTTCAAAACAAAATCAATTCTCAAAAATTCAACTTTCCAACTAATTGTGCACACAGTGTATGTTGAAAGCTTGTGAAGCTGAAGGAAGTGATGTACAGAAAGTAAAACATAAGAGCATTTTGACTCGTTGGTGAACTGCACGAAAACATATTTTAAGAAAAATACTCAAAAGATATACCTGTACATATCTTGCAATTAAGGTCAAACAGATGGCATTTATGTTGTAATGTTGTGTCTTTAAGCATGTTGCTTATGATGTCTGGGACATCAGAGTTCATTTTCCTCGCCAGGTTCTGCTTACGTTGAGACAAAAATGACTTCTTGTCCTGAGGAAAGTGAAACAAGCGAGAAGCTGAGGTGGGTGAACTATAACAATTGTCAAGTTTTATATTCAGTTCTCTGAAATTTACAAGAAAAGTAATTAAGACACAACTCACTAATCGAGTGTTTGTGCTCTTCACATTAATCATTTTCTCCTGACAGACAGGATGAGACTTCATCATTTGCTGAGAATGAGAGGAAGATTCCTTCTCTAATGACATCTGATGCACATCTGGCTCACAAGCAACATCCTGTCGAGAAAGGTCACTAGGTGAAACACTTAAGACAAATATAATTTTCTAGAGGTTTGCACGGAGGTTTACCTCGACAGAATTAATGTCCTGTTGAATCAGATTAATAAGTTTGACTGAAGAAACTTCTCCTTTCAAAAGCTGATGACACAACTCCTAAAAACGGGTTAACAGAATCAGAAAAAAAATCTAACCTTAAGCTTAAGTTTATATAGTTTTTTTTACATTTTATTTCTTAGTACTGAAACCTACCTTGTTTTTGGGGTTCTTCAAGCTAAGTATGACATTCTGGCATTTATCTTTGTACAGCTCATCTGTGGTGTAGTACATATTGAACATGTCTTTCTCCAGGTTTACAGCCAGTTTTTCAGTATCACAATGATCACTGTAATTTATCCTGCAAAAAGAAGAAAATACCTAAAACACTTCCAAAATGCCCCAGAAAATGTCCATTTTATTGTTTTGATACTGTTTTATCACTTACATAAACATATACAGTGGTACGTTAGTGAACTCTTTACACCTCTAAATCAGTAGCTTACAAGGAATATGATATTCATAGTCAGTTATGATCTCAAAGGACCCACTTAAAATCAAAATCATTCATTAGATCACATGGCCAAGACTTGCATGATGCACCGACTATCATCACGATGCTAAGCTCCAAAACACCAGCAATGGGTAGTATCTACGCAATGGGTAGTGTTTTTTTATGATTTTAGACAACAAATGTCTGACTGTATCTCTCAATAAGTCATACATATTCATCAACCCCATAGTATTAATCATGAACTTTTCTCAGATTCACTTTACTTGTAAATGCAGAAATTTTGTAAAGTGTCAATGAACATTAAATGAACACAGTCCTTTTTTAGAAACAGGATCAGTTGAGAAACAGAAAACTGGGTTAACTTGTTGCGTATTTGTAAAGAATTCAAAAATCTAGGGAACTTTTAAAGGTTCAGAAACATTTTCTTATCCAATGTATAATATTTAAAATGTGTATAAGTAGAAATGTACACAATTCTTCTTCTCACCTTGGAAGCAGAACTTTGGTAATTGAACTGCGAATATTCTGTCGGACCTGGAGCAGACTGGAGAGAGGAGCCATGGCATTATCATTAAGGGTGGGTTGAATATCTGAAGGTCTATTGGACTCAACTATAAAGTTTCTTGGTGTTTTGCTAAGAGTTCCTCTAAGGATTTCCAGCCTGGGAGAGCCTGGCATGGTTTTTCTGGCTCTTGCTGGAATTGACTTCTTTATAGGTGGGGCCACAGATGTCGTTTCAGGAAGGGCATTATCCAATGTCATAATTGAAGAATTACTCTGTGTTAGGGCACCAAACTCAATTTCTTGTTCCTCATTGATCGGTGGGGCAACACATGTATTTTCAGGAGGGGCATTGTCTAATGTCATAACTAAAGAACCGCTTTGCGTTTCTGCACTCAACTCAACTTCTTGTTCCCTAATGATCTGTGGGACCAAAGGTGTGTTTTCAATAGGGACATCATCTAACGTCATGTCTGAAGGATTGCCCGGCATGTCTGCATTTAACTCAATTTCTTGTTCCTCAATTATCAGTGCAGCCACTGGGGTCTTTTCAGAAGAGGTATTCTCTATTGTCACATCTGAAGTTTTGTTCTCAACCTCTTGTTCCTTACTGATCAATGGGGCCACGGGTGGATTTTCATGAGGGGCATTATTAAATGTCATATCTGAAGGAACACTCTGCGTGTGGGCACTCAACTCAAGTCCATGATGCTTAATGATCCCTGGGGCTCCAGGTGTCTTTTCAGGAAGGGCCTTTTCTGATGTCATATCTGAAGCATCACTCTGCTTGTCGAAACTCAACTCATGTTCTTGTTCCTTAATTATCAGTGGGGCAACAGGTATATTTTCAGGAGGGGAACTATTCAATGTCGTATCTGAAGGATTAATCTGGATATCGGCACTCAACTCAAGTTCTTGTTCCTCAATGATTGGTATGGCCACTGGTGTGTTTTCAGGAGGGGTATTCTCTAATGTCATGTCTGAAGGATAGTTTTGCATGTTGGGACTCATCTCAAATTCTTGTTCCTTGATGGTTGGTAGTGACACAGGTATCTTCTTAGATGGGGCAATATCTAATGTCATATCTGAAGATTTGCTCTCTATCTCTTGAAACTTAATATTCGATGGGACCACAGGTATCTTTTCAGGAGGGGTAGAATCTAATGTCATATTTAAAGTATTGTTGTGCATGTTGGCACTCAACTCAACTTCTTGTTGCTTAATGGTCGTTAGGGACACAGGTATCTTTTCAGGAATGGCATTGTCTAATGTCATATCTGAAGGTTTGCTCTTATCCTCTTGATCTTTAGTGGTAAACAGCGCCACAATTATCTTTTCAGAAGGGGCATTATGTACTGTCATATCTGAAGGATCGCTCTGTGTGTTGGCACTCAGCTTGACTTCTTGCTCCTTGATGACTGGAGGAAAAAAGAATAAAGAAAATGCACAATATTTTACTTTGACAGTTTATTACGGTGTATGTATATTGTTTGTTACATGTATCTTTCATGACATTGTGTTGTTCTTTCTCAAATTTTTTTTGACCAGCAAATATTTGGTATTGTAACCAATACTAATCCTGTTATGTTTGCTAATCAACGTTTTCATTAACTGTAAGTTTTACTCGCAGCAGGACTTTTCCTCATTCTGTCCAGCGAGTGTTTTGATTGCAATGCAGGCACACGTTTGCGGGGCGCTGCAACAGCAGGCTGATCAAATTGTGGACACAAAACAACAACACTCTGTTATTATCAATCTACAATATTTTAATCAGGCAAAACTCTCACGTGAAACAACACATTGTATGCCCGACCAGAGACTGTCAGTAATAAAGGATGCATATTGTTTTTCAGAGCTGCTCTGGGACTCTCTGGTCAAAGCCTGGTTCATCTTCTACCAACTTACAGACAAGAAAGTCATAACCACTAAACCAGTAATAAGGAATGTAAAGAGATGGACCAATGGTGCAGAACAAGTCTTACAAGTATCAGTTGAATGCACTAAATGGAGTGTTAATGAAGCTGCTGGCACAGAGACTATAACACCCTTCATACATATCTGTGAAGATATCCTTCCTGGACCCACTGCAATTTACCTACAGAGCAAACTGGTCTGTGGATGATGTAGGCAACGTGGGACAGCATTAGACCCAAGAACATCTGGACAAACCAGGGACCTATGCCTTCATCATCATCATCTTCATCATCCAATCACTGCTTCCGACCAAACTGAACCAGCTCTCTATTCCTAGCTCTGTCTCACCAGCTTTCTGACAGACAGACAACTGCTGTCCATCTAGTGCAGTTATAACCTTGAACTTAACAAGCTCCAAAAAGTGGAGAAGATAGTGGACTTTAGGGGAAACCCCCTGCACTCCCCCCACTCACCATCATGAAAAGCACTGTGGCTGCAGTAGTCTACAGGTTCCTGGGCACCACTATATCTCTGAATCTGAGGTGGGATATTCACTATTGTGAAAAAAAAAACCCAACTGAGACTTTACTTCTTAAGCTGAGGAGGTTTCACCTGCATAAGGAGCTTCTCGAAAGTTCTATTGAGTTGTCATCTTATCCATCCTTTGTACTTCTATCACTGTTTGTCTCGGTTTCCAAAACCGACCTCCGAAGACTACAGTAAAATGTCTGGACTGCTGAGCCGAAGAACACTTAACAGTTTCCGTGCAATAAAAATGTGTAACACTTCCTTATAAACATCAGTATAGCATCTTGTAATGTGTACATTTATGGCATATCTGTCCATACAAAATTAATTCTAAGCTCTTCTGTCATATATTGGATCTCCGTTAAATGTTTCTTGTTTTCTTGTTTTCTTTATATTTATTTTAAATTTTTGTTCCCCGTGTCTTATAATTTGTCACTTTACACTTGATGGTCACTGGACGCTTCTATAACAAAAACAAATATCTCGTGTGTGTAAAGCTGCCAAATGAAACTAAGTTACATTTGAGTTATTTAAGTCTTAATTTGCAAATATTTTAAATATAAATGATGATGGAATATTTGTATTAATAAAAGGAAACTTTTTAAGAGTAAGGTAAAATTCTTTAGCTCATTCGCACAAGCACACTCATTCAGAAATTAAAAGTATTTATTACATTTACTTATTTGTTATTTTTTGTCTGAACAATATAATCATAAAATTTGTACATATTTGTATTTATGAATTGACTGCTGTCTATTTGAAACTGTACCTACTGTAATGCAGTATTTAAAAATTGACTGTATTAGCAACTGTAAAAAATGTGTCCTTAATCTATGATCAAGGTGGTCCATCTCTTGTGCAGCCATAAACACTAAAGGAGAAGTATTAAAGGTTTCTGCCACTCTTATGTTAAACTTAAGTACCTGTAGTGTACATTCTTCATTTACCCGAAAAGTATATGGTTAACACACAACAACAGAAGAGAGGTATCGCTTTACAACCTTTTTCAAGAAAAAGCAGAGCTCCCGCGGCCGTGACCAATCCCCTTATGAGGACTTCTCCTGGAATCTACATGCTTCCGAGCTCTCTGATTGGTAAATAGGTGGGATTTAGGGAAAATGGTCAATAAATAACCTGTAACCTAGTGAAGGTGATAGGTTGAATATTTGAAATAACTTTTCAAAAGCGGTGGAATGTGTGGAGCACAGAAATACTACAACATGCTAATAACTCGGTTTGTAACAAATGGGTTACGTTGAGTCCTAGATCTTTGTTATGTTTAACAGTCTAAAGCACCTATAATGCATGAAACATTGAGATAGACTCCCCTTTAATGAATCGTAAATAAAATAATAAGGATAGGAGAAGGAATTAGGAGAAATAGTATGCAAATTGGGAGACAGCACTGCTTTTTAAAGCCACATGCGCGACAGCTTTATTACACTTATGACACCACTGGCTGTTTGCTGCAAACTACTACTTTTTACTTACATAATTATATGCAACTTAAAAAAGAAAGGGTTAATCAGCATCACAAACCACTCAACCCAAACTAACCTGTAACAGACTTTAGAGTTGTTTAAGGTTTTGTTAGCTTGCGCAGCAACTCGTTGTTAAGTTGTAAAAAAGAGCTCATATCTGGAGACAACAGAAACCCTAACAGTGTGTTTTGTACAAATAATCAAGGTCAGAACAACAGTTTATTCCAAAAGGGTCGATCACATTAAAGTCTTTGCTCTAACTGATGTTAAATTTTGATAATTTTACTAAATACATTTTAGATGTTTATGGAACTTGGGATGTTAGGTGAGTCTCAATCATCAACTTGTGTGCAAGTTCGGTTGGTGTTGGAAGATTTATCTCTTTTGTATATATTCTTCATGTGTATTTCCTTGAAAACATATGTCTATGAAGGGATATGTCCAAAATCTTTCAGTTTTCAGATGATAACCGCTTATCTGGAGAGATTTTGGCTAAAGCTGTATAACTTTTAGCCACAACCTCAGTTTGCTCGAAGCCACAAAACCTACAACCACTTTGTTCAACCATCTAAAAGGACAGGCATATATCTCTCTCTGAGCTATCAGATTCTGTTGGAGATATTGAGTCTATTCAATATGCATAAACATTGAAATATGGCAGTTTTCTGTTCTCTGGCTTTGTTTTACAGAGAAGGTTCATTGTACCCACATATCCCATGGAAATCACACTGATGATTCCGATTTTTCTGAGACACACATCAGGCAAACTATATCCACAGTTAATACTGTAATAATATTTGTTAGGACAGCAATGCAGGAGCTCATAACTCTTTGTGTTTTTGAGAACTTTTCAATGGAAAACATGATTTTTTAGAGGAGCTGAAGAATGTGCTAATCGTGAGCATTTGATGTATATTAAGAATATATTCAATTTCAATAAATTATTCAACTCAAATTCAAGTAAATTCAGCAGACTTTAAATGTTCCAATTATACAAAAATCATAGTACATAAGATGTAAATAGACTTGCTGTATTTTTCACTAGGGGTAAAACTGAGTAACCTACATGAGTCTTTTCTGCATTAAATTTATGTTTGGCTTGTGTGTATCATGGAGTGCAAAATGCAAATTTAACAATGATTTGAGATCATGTAATGTAAAGATAAATCCAACAATTCAACTGGTGCATTGTGGCACAACAGGATTTTAGCTGAGCGCTACTGACAGATACCCAAAAATGCGCCGCTGTCATAGAATGGTTTAACTCTTCTAGGGTTGAGTCCTTCTCAACAATTGCTAGAATGAGACAGTTTAGTACAACATCATCATGATACCTGTCCCCATGGTCAGGAAAAAAAAAAGAAGTTCATGTAGTTTTAAAGATATCATGCAACATCTTCCATTGCATTATAACATGGACATATGACAATTGGGTTGGTAATCAGATAATCTTGTTTGGCAACAATATATAATAATAGTTTGTAGTTGCGTCCGGAATTTTTCTAAAACTTAACTGAAATTTAAATGATTTAAAAATGTAATTTATATTGCATTTATACAACAGTTTGAGGGCAGTAATGTGTAGATAAATCCCAAATAACAACAGCATTACTTTTAAAAGAACTTTCTTGACTTCCTTCCGCCACGGATTCCAGCCCAACTTTCAATCACATTTGAATTCATTTGATTTATATTCATGGTATGAGTCCCCGATGTTATATGTTGCATGTTCTTTTGTTTCGTTTCTGTAAGACGTATACCAAGATACAAAACTAACAACATGTGTGGGAAAATATGAAATTTATAGCGATGGGTTTATAGCGTTTTGTATAAGGATCAATATTTGTACCCACTTTTTGTTTTATATTTGTAAGGTGCTCATTTTCGCAATTTTTGGGATATTGGAGTACACAAAATAAACATTTCATGCATCCTTTTAAGGGGCTGGATGAAGGCAACGAAGGCTGTCTTCCACAGATCATTCAAACTGAGATGTCCTTTGATGGTGCATGGCAGCAGAGATATGCAGCCTTCTGTCTGAGTAGCACCCAAAGTGATACTTCTTTTTAAGACCTGTTACACGTAGACTTTAGTGTATGTTCATATTGTGATAGTGATATTACACTTGTTCCAGGAAAAATGTTTGATACGCTTGTTGAGGAGCTGGCTTTTTTGCGTAGGACTGCATTCAGAACTTGCATGTGGTAGTCGCAAAGGTCTAATCCAGAAACAGATTCTTGCTGGTGATATTTCTGATTATTTAGAACATTCAGGTGTAATCCCCCTTAGACAGCAAAAGGCTTGGGGTGGTCACAGCACACAGGTGCAAAAGGTTTAATATTTACTTCCATGTTGTGGAAACCGTAGAAATATTTTTGATGAATGTAACTGAGGTTATTTGGAATAAATTAAATTACATTAACTTAAATGCTTTCAAAAATGTGTTATTAAGCTAGTCTTATTGTTGTTTGTATAGGGCAAACTTATGTTGTGAAAGAAAAGTTGAGTGTTGACAGCATAGTTGGTCTGTTAGAGTACCTTCCAGTGAATGGTGAAAGTGTCAGTGTTTAGCCTCAAAGACATTGCACTTGAACCTAGAATAGGATGGATTTTTTTCAGTCCCATTCCCAAGTTTGGCTTATTAAAAGTTGTACACATGCATGTGATCAGAGATTTTGCTTGTCATACACTGTATACGATATCCAGCTGATATTTCATGCAGTTTGTTTTTGTTGTGTATGGACAATAGCATCTGATCTAGTAAATGTGTGTGTTGCAAGTTGAGAACTCAATGAGACAATTGAGTGCAATTAAGCTTAAATGTCCTTTTTTCAAAAGCACATTGTAATGTGGGAAAGGCCAATGAACTGTGTCATGCTTCTTTAGCTTTAAGTTTTTGTGCTTCTTGCTTTATGCAACATTCTAGAACAGTCATTGTACGTGAATTATTCTCTTCTTTATGCAGAACAGCTGGTTGTCTAAACATCACAAATTATCCTTCACCAAAAAACGAATTTACAGATGTAATCTAGGCCTACCTACAGAACTGCAATCAATCAATAAAAAGAGCACAGAGGTTGAAGTGCTGGAAGTTTTGGGGAAAGATTTCAGTGCATTCTCACATGACAGTATCTCTCGTTGCACCATGACCCAAAGATGCTTTACTAGATTCTGAGCAGCTGAATGGTAAGGACATCAATGTACAGTTAAATCACTGTCAGACTTGAGAGTCTGGCTTGAGATGATCATGATTAGAAACAGTCAGGTAGGCTGTGGCATGATCCACTCATTTGAATTGTTTTGAATCTTAAGAGAGATTCATAAGACCAAGCACTCATTTACTGGTCTTTAAAAATAGTTGAGTTTTGGTGGACTCTTCTTCTGGTGTGGTACATCTGCTTTAATGCCTCTGTTACTTCAACTGGAATGAGTCTGATATGTCATCTCCAACATCTGATCTCATTTTTAAATGATTCTCTGAAAATTCTAGGTTCCAAAAGTATATATTAAAATAAAGGAGTAAATAAAAAGTGTGTTTAAATATGTAGCTACCAGATATTGTTTAAAACGTTCACAATTCGCTGAAAAAAATACATTCATTTTGAGCAAAGTTGTCCGTTCGGGGGTCAGAAACTGCTTAAGGGTTAGGGCTTGGAACTGAAAGGTCAATATGATCCTGAAACAGACTGGTTACGAAGCATCACCATCGAGGAATTTAAACTGAGTGTCACTGATCTTCATTGCATCTGATGAAACTAACTCCAAAAGTGAATTAGTGGAGTCATGTCATAGAGTCGTGTGGTAGAGTCCTGTAGTTGAGTCCTGTGGTTGAGACGTGTGGTTGAGACGTGTGGTGGAGTCTTATTCTATGCAAAGAGTGTTGGGAAAAAATTTTGAGCCCTGCTGACGTGTGAGGAAGTGAGACCTAACCACTGTAGTCTTGTAGTGATAAAACCCCTAGAGTCAAGAATTATGTTGACCTCCTTGTGTGTTGGGCGTTTTGCACATGGGACAATTAAACAAAGGAATTTAACCATGAAAATGAAGAAAATTATTGTGCAGGAAAGCAGGTCAAGCAAATATATCGTTCAAAAAAGATGTGAGCAAAACAAAGCCAAAATGAAGCTGTCAATTATTATGTATACATGGACAATCTTAATGTAAATATAATGAAATTTTGCTAATATTGTGATTAAACTTTACCTCATGTAAACCCAACTATTCAATTTGCATAGTGTGATTAAGGCTTGTAGCTATGGCACAACGATAACCCAACAAATTATTCAGGAAATACACGCACCTTTCAGATGTGACTTACAAATGTCTAAACCATTCTAACATCTTTTAGAGAATATCCTGAAGTGAATTTTCATGAAGTAATGCCATAGTGAACAAAGCTCTATTCAACTCAAGGAACAGGCTTTGTAAAAACAAATTTGTGACATCGTTGAAACTAGTTATTCAAACTTTTCTTCTTTTGGGGTTTAAGAGATAAGGAGAAAAAAATCTCTTAAGAAAAATGACGTAATATTACACGATTTCAATAGATAGTTTTGAGTGTTGTGTCAGAATTTTACTAGTATATAAGACTTAAGTGAATTTTCATCGCTCAAAAACATCAATACTTTACATACATACGATATTATTCAAGCTGCATTTTTATTGTTTTGCAGAAAATAAATATTAAATCTTAATGGCTGCATGAACCAGGAATGGCTTTCAGGTTCCAGACTCAAGAAACAAATGTGTTATGAGCCTTTTTTTTTTTTTTTTTTAAATAGCAACATATGCGTTTCTTTGGTTTGTTATTCGAAACATAATATATTTTAAACTGTGTCTGAAGTAATACACACCCTGATTTTTTCCATAAGCAAAAGGCATTCAAAGCAATCATTTTTAATCTCTCTGCACTGATGGGTGTACTAAGATTGGTCTACGCAGCACATTAAAGGCATCTTTCTGACAGTTTTTCCAGATGAGCTGAGTGTCAGGACTATTTCAATGTCTTAAGGCTTCACCACTGCTATTTAATGTCACGTCCATTACACTTAAAAATAACAGAACAGCAGATAAGGACATACATCTGCATGCATGTGAAAAACTTAAAAATCTACTGAAAATATATGTGTTATATATATTTAAGATATGTTGAATTTTAGGTTTAGACGGATATGTATAATTGTGTTTGCAGATGGGCTTTCAGGGTAAAAAAAGAATGCTTTTGGTGATGCTTTTTAGGAGAGTGAATGGAATCAAGCCAACATGTAGCACTTTATACCACACAAACAACATTGATTAAAGATAAAATTATGACTATTCTATGCCACCACCAACAACATGAATCGCGAAACATTTAATAAAAACAAAACAAAAAAAACGCTCGACGCACTAAAGAATTAAGTTACATTTGCATTATCCCCAATGTTTTCATGAGAACAGGAACTGAGAAAGCATAAACTCATTCAGGTTGTTGCCTGAAAAGCAAAAATAACTGATGTAACGCACGTGACTTTTAAAGTGCTGTTTTGGATTTAGACTTTGATATGAGATTTTTTGGTTAATATTTAAGTTCTTAATGCTATGTTCTCAAAGAATGTTTTTTACATGGTGGGGAATTACTTTTTGTATAAAGGAAGTTTACATAAAACATTAGTGGCTGTTTGTCAAGTAAAGAAAAAAGAATTTATATGCAGATCCACAAAAAGATTTATAGATTTGTGGTGACAAATAATAACTGAAAAAACACGATGCCAGCTCGTAAGTAGTTAAAGAAATGTGCAGTTGTGCCACCAGATGTGTATGCGAAATTCAGCTTGATATAAAAAATTACACATCTGACCAAGATGACCGCATTACATTGATTTGAAAAGATGTCAAATCAAACTGAGGTCCAAATACTGCTTATATGTTTCAGAGTATATGCAAACATCAAGCCTGGTTTGTGTCAAATAAGTAAAATCTCACTGAAGGCAATACCCAATTTCCAATCTTCCATGTTCTTCGGCTATAAAGTGTTTTTATTGCTTTGAATTAAAGAAGTGTGAATACTTGCCTTAAATTACAGTCATCCACATGTTTCCATTGAGAGAATTGTGTGTGTGTGTGTGTGTGTGTGTGTGTGTGCATGGACAGTGTTGGATACATACTGGGTTTGTCCTGAACAGTAGCAGTTGATGGTTGTTGTTCAGGATCAGGAACCTCAGCGCAACCCACTGAGTCCTCTTTCACAATTTCCTGTGTGCCAACTTTCTTTTCAGGGGATGGACTCCCACTTATCTTCACCTTGAAAAGCTTTGCAAGAAATGAACGTTTCTGGATCTGAAAATTAAAAGTGCAAAAAGGGTTTATACATCATACATCATATTCAACGAAGATTAAAATAAAACAAACATATAATTAGGCCTTTTCATGGAGCATTTTCATTTGGACTGGACTTCAACACAGGGAATTGGGAGGACTTTTAGGACAAAAGACGAATAGCCAATTGAAATATAAAAAGGTTTTAAGAGCCTGTGTGTTAAATGTCTGTGATGGTTGAACATGTACAATATAAATAACATTTATTCTCTGTACGTTCTTACACATGGATTTTTAAGTATGGTCATGTTTCTCAAAGTCACCATTGACAGTATATCAAATAATTTCAGCACCCTGTCTATATCACATGCAAGTAGTGCAACGTGACGCAAGAAAAGACTATGGATCTGATTATAACACAAACAGTATCCACACTTGATGTGACGCAACAATCAAAACATAAAATAGCATTCTGAACACAACCTTTGAAAAACTGACATCATGGTCAGTTCGTTAATTCAATGATCAGAAGGAAAGAAGGCTTACCTTGATTAAAGGTTTTGTCGGTGGAAGGGCAGGTTTTGTCTCAGGTTTGACTTCAGAGAGAGACTTCATGGCCATGGCTGCATGCTGCACAATACACTGATGACCACAGTACACAGATTCTGGCAGAGCAATATTACTGCAGCCCGGACCAATACATTTAGGAAATGCCTCCTTCACCTCCTCCAACATTCTTATCTCCTCTTTCACCTCATTCATTTTTTCATCCAGAATCATCTCAGGCTCCTCCTTCTGCTCATCCAATGTTTCTGACACAATCTGGGAAAGTTTCATGTGGAAAAACTCATTTACAGATTGCAAATATAAACACAGATATACACAATTAAGAGGAGCAGAACATCTATAGTTGAATTTCATTCCAGTTGTGCTGAAAACACAATTATGAAACAGTGGTGATGTACATTGAAGTTTGCAAGAATTAACATTATTTTCTTTTTTTCCCCTATGAAGCAACTTAAACAAAATCTGTGTTCAAGGATAAAGTGCTATATAAACATCACACCAGACCCATCAGAAATAAGAAGGTGAAGTATCCTAACTTTTTTTTCACTAAAAACAAGTGATTCCAGATCAGAAGATAACAGGAAAAGTTTTTTTGTGTAACGTTCTAATAAAACACAGAAAACACTTGTTTTCAGTTTTACCGCAGTAAACGTGCTGACTTTGTTAGCATTTCTGATTTTCCTGGTGATTTTATCTTCCTCAGAGCATGTGGTGCAGATGTAATGTTCTTTGGTCTTCTGAGAGAGATGACTTTGAGCCTTGCTGATGCCGGCACATTCAGGGTGATGCCACTTCTGGCAAGAATCACAGCAGATCAGAAACCTGACATACAGAGACATATTAACAATTTTAACTTAATAAAGGTTTCAGAAAGAAAATGAACCAAACTATTTGTTCTCGCCAAACATAAGGTGATATTATTACAGTCATAAAATATAAAACCAAAACATTTGTGTTATTTACACAATTAAAGAGTTACTATCAGGAATGCTCCGATCAATCAGCCGGAGATCAGTATCTGCCTATAATCACGTTCTTTGACTCGATCGGTACTCGCTAAACATGGAATTCGTTTAACAAAAATATGATGAGTGGGAGTACAATGTTTTGGCACTGGAACCCAATTGTAAAGGAATATAAAATGTTCACTTTTATATGTAAAAATGTGACAAAAATATACAAATATAAGAAAGATTACGGTGGTCAGAAAGCTTTCATTTCAGTTATATAAACTTTAGACATTAGAATTGGGACATGATATCGGTGGCAAAAATGCTGATTGGAGTATACCTTGTTACTATATAATTATTTTCTACCCTGCTGTAATGCCAGGAGTCATTTCTCTACTATGTGAGAAAAGTGATCATTCTGAACTCTAAATACAGAAAATATATGTTTTTTTAATCTGAATAGGGCTGTTAAAAATGCGAAATGTGCATACTAAACAATGCAACATTCAATATGCAAAATGATATTTCTTTATCTACAATCCGATTTACATTTGATTTAATATATATTAAATTGTATGTAAATAGCATTTGTTTAACATTATTTTAATAAAAAGAAAGCTTAACTTCCACTTACAACTTTGTTACATTTCTGCATTCCTATGGAAATTGTCACAGACTACAGAGGTCTGTCGTACACAAAATGTTTGAGATCTTTACATCCAACAGCTTAGCTACAACATTATATATTATTTATTTTATACATTACATTTGGAAGAATTAATGAGCTCATTTATTGCAAACCATTGCAATATGCACTTTTGTATTTGATCAATATATTGCACATCCCTACATCTTCTTCCAGATAAATACAAGTCTAAATGCCTCTGGCTATCAAAAACATGTTAGCGCTTTCTTCTCCCGAATAAAATTATGTTCCTCGCAAGATTGGCACGACACACACAGACTCACTGCAACTTCCTGGGGATGTTCACTTGTTCTGTGGTCGTACATCCATTAATATACATGTATATGTGGGTATGCAGGCTTTTACGTATATATTCATTAGTGGAGTTTGATTTATACCCTAAAAGGCTCTTCATAGTTTCGTTATCATCATGACAACATACTGTTTTGGACGTGTTGTTTCTGTTATTAAAGTCTTAAGACATATTAACAAAAAATTTCCTTTACAGGCCATTTTTGGACAAAAATATTTGGTGGCTGAATATTCAGTGCCTTCCAATCCCAATATGAAGTACATTGCATAATAAAATTAGAAATGTTGTATGAACAACAATAAGATATTTTACCCAAAATATTTTTACCCAAATTTACTTACGTTAAGTCTGCAGTCAGTGTTGCCAGATTGGACAGTTTTGAATTTGATTGGGCCGGTAAAATTTGGCTTGGGTAGGTGGACAATATTTGGGCGGTTTCAGACCAGTTGGGCGGTTTTTAAATATGTATTTTAAGAAACCTAAATATGCAAATTATCCATATATCCTACTCATATTTGACGCAGATGCTGACAACAACTCACGAGCCAGGGCTTAGCCAATCACAAGCGATATCAACCGCAATCAAAACTCAGTGATAAATAAAAACAATCAAGATTGAAAATATGAAAAAGTTACGGGACAAAGATGGATAATCGGTTGAAAGCAAAAATCACTCTAAATTCTACAACAGAGAAGTAAGGACTAACTTTTGAGGGTGTTTAACTTGTCCACATTCGAGACTGTGCGGCCGGATTGTTCATAGTTAAAAAAATTGGCATTCAGAAAATCAGCTGTGTACTTCAGTTAGTGTGAAATTACAATCCACAACATGTTATTTGTTGAGCAATTTAAAGTTTTCTTACTCACTCACGGTTAAATGTGAAAGTGATGTGTCATACAAACAAGTATAGTGGCCGACGCTCAGAATTCGTGCTCTGCATTTAACCCAACCAGAGTGCAGGTTGTGAACAGATTATGCTGTCATTTTGCTACTGTGGTTTTGTTACTGATCTATATATTATATTGCCAAATATTAATCAAATTGAAATTGATATAAATCAAATACTCTGGGTGGTTTTTTTAACAGTTTTGGTTCGGGGAATCAATTCTATCCAGCAACATTGCTTGCAGCTGCATATAATTTGAGACTGACCTGTTTTCCATTGTCTGTTGACAAATAGAACACAAAGCATCCCCATGAATCTTGTCACCAGCCTCCTCATTATCAAAGTCTAGCTTGGCTCTTTTAGTCGCAATTGGACCTCCATCATCTTTCCAAACGTTTTCGACACTATCAGAATTATCATTATCCTCTCTACCTGAAGGTGAATGCTCAATTAGATCTTTTGAAGAGAATTCTGTGTCATTTAACATGTCCAAATCTTCCTGTTCGGGCAGCTCAAAGCCTCCAGCAGTGAATTCAGCAGCTTTAACATTATCTTCAGGTCTGAGTTCCTGCATTTGCCGTGAAATTGCCCGTTTTCGAATCTCTTCTAGACTAAGATCATCACTATCCTCTGCCCTTTCTGATACAGTTTCCTCACTGGCGGACATCTCATCTGGTTTAAGATCGGCTACAACACAATGAGGTCCATCTGATACGGCATAAGCTTCATCCTCCATATATTTCTCTTCAGCAGGTGCAAGAAGAGACTCTGACAAAGGTCTTCGGCCCCCTCGACCCCGCTTTGGGGCAGCAGAAATCACACCAGCCTCGTTGACTTGCTTTCCCCTGCCTCGACCCCTGCCACGGCCCTTGCCTCGGCCCCTGGACTGACGGGCACCTCGGCATGGTGAGGGAGGGCTGTTGAGAACGGTGCCAACGGCTTCCAAGAACTCCCGCCTGGCAATGGTGCTTCGTCGGAAACCCCACGACCTCTCTTTACTGACGGAAGCGTCCTCATCCATTATACTACAGAAACAGGGAAAAACATCTTCAGGCTTAACATGAGCTGAAGCACTCGGATTACATACCATTATAATGGTTATATGAAACAATTCTGAGCAAAATATTCCAACATAAAAAATGTATGAATTTTTGTACCTCAGCTTACAATATCTCAAGATGGTCAGATTTTTGGTCCGAGGCAAATCTTCAGTTCACTTCACTTAGCTAAGAAAAAACATTTTAATGTTGTATTACATTCCACACAGCCTAGATTAGGGTTTCAAATCTCATTCATTGGCGACATTTCCAATAAGACCTTACTTATTAAAGGCTAGTTAACCGAAATATGACATTTTCTCCCATGTGTCCTTTTGTTCCAAGCCTGTGTAATGTTTGATTGAACACACAGAAAGATATTAAGAAGAATGTTAGGCACTGAGGTTTGGGTGACCTTTGACGGCCAAAGATAAAAGAATTAAATGTCAGCCCAAGTTTGTCTCCTTTTGTGATAAACAAAACAAAATATTTCCATCACATCTCCATCAAAAACAATAGGTAATAAGACACTCATTGTGTTTTATTGTCATAACATTGAGCATCTGTAGAGTCTTCACAGTCCATTCACATGCAGTATAGTGCATCTGTAAACATGACATTCTTCCAACTTTCTTCAGATAATGATAAGAAATGATGAACTGCAGGAGTTTACGACACATGTTAGCACATACACAGTGCACACAACATGAACACAAACAGACAGACGTAAGAACACTTACTCTCTCTACTCATATCTGCTGCATTTAAGCTCACAAACCCTCAGTGCTGCTGCAGCCATTTTGTGCACGAGAGAGGGGCGTATGACGCGCACACCGGAAGAAGAAAGAGTCATGAGAGCCAGAGAACAGCGACACATGCAGGACATGTCGAACAGCTCCAGACTCTATAACAACTCTATAAACTCTTTTTATTATTTCGGGTATTTTTGGGGAAATGTCGTTTTTTTTTTCAATTTTTAACATTAAAAGTGTTTTAAAGTTTCTGCTCTGAGCTTATTTTGATGTCATGTCATGTTTACATTAACAGTCGTTTTAATTTTCGAGAGGAAACCTTCATATTCTTCATTTTTAGATTTTTTATATATATTTAAATCTACAGACCATAATAGGCTCATATTTAGTACTTATAAACAGACCTTCTTTACAAATGTGACAAGTTGGACACAAATATATCATAAACCTGAGGATAATTCAATGGAATATAAAAGAAAATTAAACTCAAATAAACTCAAATAAACCTGTGAATATTCTCACCACACAAAAGAGTGAAAAAAAATACAATACAAAAGAACAGGACAAAATAATATGAAAATAAGGATATTAAAAAAGAAAATTCTTGTACTTTTGTGATCAAATAAATTATTTTAAACACTTTTGTATCCTGTAGGAAACTTTAAAATAAGTTAACAGATTATTTACATTGATGAATATAAAACGTGTGTTGTGCCTTTAAGGAAACGCGTCATCTGATGACGTAATCCAGCTCCCAGGATGCACTGCGTCCATTAAACAGAAAGTCCTTCATGGCGGGTATTTTCATGCGCTGATGTGGTTCAAAACACAGATATTTAAATATGTTCTAAACTTTCACCTCAGTACCGATATCGGCTTATTTGTATGAACAACGGCGTTTATCGAGTGTGATAATGTGAAGAAGAGAAGCTTGAGTTAATAATGAAAGTCTTGTCATGCAGGCGCACGTGTCAATCTTCTGTTGTCATAGTTTCAACATGTGCTCATAATGCTGCGGACACACTTTAATAATAATAATAATAATAATTAATTGTATGAAAATGATCAGGAGTTTTGTGATGTTACTGTTCGCCTGCAGTCTCAGTCAAGCTGCAAAACTCAACATCCCTAAAGTTTTATTACCTCTGTCAAGAAATACTCAAATTAACTTCACACTGGAAGCATCTGAAGGGTGTTATCGGTGGTGAGTGCAGAACATAACTTCTCGATATGTTATATTTGAACTAATGCTGTTTATACTGTGTGTGTGTGTGTGTGTGTGTCTGTCTGTCTGTCTGTGTGCTACTGTAACATTGAGATCAGTACAGAACAGATCTATATAAATCCATTATATAATACATCAAATATAATCAAACTTATTATTGGAAGAAAGCTTTAGCACGTGGAGCTGATGTGTGGGAGGGTGTGTCATCATCTGGTTTAATTTGAATGACTTTAACAAAGCAATGAAAACAAGTGAATATGTTCAGTATCTTAATGAAATGTGTATTAACATATTTGGACATTTCAAATCCCTCTTGGAATAAATATGTTTGGTTTATGTTTAGTGTAATAAACTTAACATGACAATATTTGGTTGTGCTACAAAACATGATTTGAACTACAGAACACAGTTAACTACATGTCAGAGTCGTGCTCTTTGCTATGTGCAGAAGAGGACTGTAAGGTGGTGTTACTTAATAATACTTGAAAAAGTTGGGGAATATTTGTGTCTTTTACATGTGATTGCATGTTTGAGGAATTCAGCATTTATTCAATAGAGTAAAGGTCAAATAAAGCTCCAGGCTGTTGTGTTAACACGGTTAAGAGTTTGAATCAAAGGGAATACACATTATGATGAAACATGTGGTGTTCTGTTTTAAGCCCAGTTCAAACCCGTAGTGAATAGCAGAGACGACATCTTGATTTCATTCATTTCACTGCAAGCGTAGTGTCTTCCGGTGATAGAAGTGTCAGCAATGGTTGATGACGGAAAGTGGGTTGTGGCTGAAAGACATAACGCTATAACCAAAATCTTGCCAGATGATCACAGTTTTTATCACTGTCACACCCTAAACATTACCCTAAATCAATGATTTTGTGAGATATTGACCAAAGCAGTTTAGGTCTGAACGATTATGACAAAAATCCTTATTGTCGATTATATGCACTCTTCACAGGTCATCCAACCGGCCTGAGGTTGCCAGTATAGAAGCTGTGGATGTGAATGAGCATCATTGCTCGCAGAGGGCTGTTCTTCAGGCTCGCTCGACTCAACCGTCTAGACTGACCAGTATTATACTAGCTGAAGACATCTGTGAGTTCCTGCTACCCGCTGCCATTAGTCTTTTAACATTGGGTTGTGTTTTAGTGTTTGGGAAAATTTGCCAGCATCATTTTGTTACTATATGTTTTATCTGTATTCCCAGTGTCACAAAGAAGTTAGTTATATCCAGGTTTTAATTCAAACCTAACAACACCAACCAGATTTAATTCGAGGTTAAGTGTATCAAAGAGCATCTTATCAGCTTTTTCTGTCAACTCAGTTTAACATCATTAGCACTGATTAATTGTAGACAGCATGATGTACAGCAACATGTTTTACATTTGAACACATGTATAATTTATTGTATATTCCTGATAATGACTTGATGAAGTTTGTTTCTGTCTGAATTGAAGCAGTCTGTTTTATTAGGTGAAAGTGGATGATAAAGTTATTGGCTTGGAAATCATAGACTCCTGAATCATAGAAATAAGTCTTTCTGCTTTCAGTTTCTTTACTGGTTTGCATTACTCGCTATATATGCCCGCCCACCGTATTGCTTGGACTGTCTGCAAAATCCATTAAGTACTGTTAAAATTAGTCAATATGTGACATATTGACATCGCAATTACATTATGCACACACAGGGC
The DNA here is from genome assembly GCA_033220385.1 of Triplophysa yarkandensis. Classification (NCBI taxonomy): domain Eukaryota; kingdom Metazoa; phylum Chordata; class Actinopteri; order Cypriniformes; family Nemacheilidae; genus Triplophysa; species Triplophysa yarkandensis. Next base: position 6,648,545 of record CM065671.1, on the reverse strand, counting down.
CTGTAACAGAAACAAAGCTAGAGCATAGACAGGGACGCTACTCTATCTTGTCAGCATTTTAAACTTTGCCCAAAAAGATTGTGCAGAAACTTGTATGTGTTGAATGTTTCATAATTCACATTTTATCACACACTTATTGTCAAAAAACTTAGTACCAAAGATAAAAGTTTTTGACGTTTAACAAAACAATAAGTGTTAAACAATTGAAGACAGAACGAAGACACAGATGTACTTTTACAAAAAATGCATGTATTTACTTTGTTGACAGATCATTTCCTTACTGGGAATAAGAGCGAAAAGGGATCAAAATAATCAAATTAGAAACTAATTAATTAAGGATTTTAAAACCAGATGTTTTACCTTCAATGACATAAGTGATGTTGATATGTAAATTACACAATAAACCTGCAATTTAGTGTAATGCCCACTGTTGTGGTCTTGACAGGTATCTAAATAAAACCAGAGACCACATAGTCTGAGACTAAAACAAGACAGAGATTGAAGATGGACGATTCCAAGACCATCAAAAAGTATCTTGAGAGGGGTTTTTGAGAACTACAACCCTAGACTTCATACACCATAATATAAAAAACAGAGTAGTCAACCCCTGTCTGGGACACATTTTTTACTACAAATTTAGTAAAAAAGCATTCCTGTATTTTCTGATGTTTCTGCACTTCGAGTGAAGGTAACCTCATCGGTGGCATATTCAATTGGATGAGTTAATTTATAGAGGCACACACCATTTAATAAAATGTCTTACCGCTGAAACTGCATATCAGAGCAAAAAAACAAGTCATGAGGTTAGAAGAGTTGCATGTAGATCTCTGAGACAGCATTACATCAACCAACGACAAATCATACTTAACACACTGCTAAAACAATGATTGAGGTGAGGATTACAGTAGGAATGTCTCGAGTGGTCTAGCCAGTGCTTGAACCTGGCATTGCATCTGAAGGGTGGAGAGAAATGATGGATAATTTTACTGTTTATCACATCACATCACATCGTGAAAAGGCAATATCTGCAATATCATCATTTTAGTTTTTTATATACATTTTCCTAGTTGTTACTTATATTGATCTAAGAGGTGGTTGTGTTTTCAGCCACAGGACAGGTGCTACGCTGTGATGCCATAGTCGATGTGATTAGTGAGATTCAGATTGTCTCCACTACACGAGAACTTTACCTGGAGGATTCTCCGCTGGAGCTCAAGATCCATGCGCTTGATTCAGAAGGTCAGTTTCAAGCTTTTACTGAAAGTGATACAAGTATGAAAATATAACATGAAAGTGTATGTTATAAAGCAGATTTGTTAAATGATGTCATTTCTGTGCTCTGGCTAAATTTGCGCATTGTCCTTACAGGAAATACCTTCAGTAGTCTAGCTAGCTTGTTGTTCGATTGGACTATCGTAAAGGATGCCAAAATGTCAGGTTTCCCTGATTCATACAACTCACTGCGGTAAGAGTCAGATTAAATGTTTACATTCACAACATAACTAACCAGCCATAGTCACAGAATTCAATTGCTGTATTATTGGATATGCCTGCTGGGGTTGAACAGTCAATGGTCTGAAATCACACACTTTCTCTACTTTTATTGTGTACTGAAATAATCTATAGAGTGCTTTGAAAATTGTTGGCATTTCTGTAGTAACAATCCTGACGGTTTGCGTAATGGTTATTTCTGTATTGCAGAGTTCTGCGGTTTGCAGAGTCAGCGTACACTCCTCCATCCTACATCTCGGAGATGGAGCGAGTAGGACATCAGGGAGATATCATCCTGGTTTCAGGAATCAAAACTGGCCATGCGAAGCTCAAAGCCAAAATACAAGAAGGACTTTATAAGGTCTTTCCTCGTCTGCTTTTAGTCTGCCTTTGAAATTTAGTCTTGGCAATGATTAGGCAAGCTTGTATGTGTTGTCTTTTCGGATGAAAGTGATACGAAAGGCTGCATTCAGATCTGTCCTGCTTGCTACAAAAAATCATTTAAATACATATACATTTTTTTGCAGGACGTTGGTGCTGCTGAAGTCAAATTACTGATTCTTGAAAATGTATTTTTAAGTCCTGCTTATGATGTTTATCTGCTCACTGGCACGTCCATTAAATATAAAGTGCAGAAAATCCGTCAAGGAAAAATCACAGGTATGGTTAAATGCTAATTCACAACAAACACTATTGTTTCATTAGTGTAAAAAACAATTTACAATGCTGCTGTTTCTTGACATTTAGGTTTGTTGGATCAGTGCTTTTTGGGTCACAAAATGCTTTATTCTATTTTCAATTGAAGGTACACCAATAAAGTAAGATTTATATCACATGCATAGTATGCATAATAGCTTGTCCTTTTGCTTTCAGAGCTGTCCATGCCGTGTGACCAGTATGAGCTTCACCTCCAGAACAGTGTGGTCACGCCTGATGGAAATCCAGATCTCCCGGTGGCAAAATTAGAGCAGAGCAGCTCAACAGTGTTAGCAGTTCAACACGGTCACACCAACATTGTGTTGGACCACAAAAGTATCCTTCACCTTCTGTCAGACACATGGAAGGATGTAATTTACTCATGTTTTTTCAAACACAAATATTAAATTTTTCCTTAATTCTGAATAAAAAAGGTCTGGGAATGCAGGGACTTTCTCGTCTCCCTAACAGCACGATTTATGTGGTGGAGCCTGGATACTTGGGTTAGTCACAGCATTTGTTTACAGCTTTGCATGAGGACAATCAGAGATCAGTTTTGGGTTATGTAGGGGATTGCATGACTACTCATTTTTACTAGTCGATTTCTAATCAAAACAATACTCAAGTTACTCCTCTTCTCGTGGGTTATCCTATAATGAAAAAACAAAGATGTACTTTGTGTCAAAAAGAGTTTATTAAACGCCCTAGCTTAGTGCAAAAAAATTTCAATATGTGAACATTGTAATTTTATTGCAACATTTATCAATAATTTGTAACAATATATCAGCTACACGCATATTGTAATCTTAACACTCTCATTGTACTTTTCTTCCAAACACATGCGCATGCATTGTGCATTAGGGCTGGGCGATATGGCCAAAATTTCATATCCCGTTATAGTTCATTTGATATCCCGATAACGATATACATAACGATATAGCAATCTTCTGTTAATTCGGTTTATGAATAGTCTATACATAATTGCAATGTGGAAATACAGTTTAAATGATATACAAAACAAATAAAGGTAGTATGGACTTAATCTATCACATAAAAAGACATTATATCTTATGATTATGACATTTGTATTCCATAACTTTGATTTCATGTTCCTATAGTTGTTATAATGACAGTGCGCACTCGCGTGTGTGTGTGTGTGCGTGTGTGTGTGTGTGCGTGTGTGTGTGTGTGTGTGTGGAGTTTGTATGAGCGTACGCGACCACTCAGCGCTGCTCTTACAGCTGTTGCTCGTTGACTCTCACGTCCATGCAACAGAAGTTCTAGACTTCTTAAGTCTCTCTTTTAGCCCCTCGGTTTGGGTTGTCCTATCATCTTGTTGAGAATCATTCTGGTCTGAACCGCATGTACTACCGTATTTCTCCATGTTTGTTTATGTATTACAGAGTGCATGGGCATGACGTGGCGTGGCGTGAGGTGCATCTTGACGTAAATTCTGCCGTAAACGCCATATCGTGACGTAAACGATAGAGCCTTATATAAAACGATAGAAATTTTCTATCGTCCAGACGATATATATCGCCATATCGCCCAGCCCTATTGTGCATTAATACAACTAAGTAAAACAGTAGTATATTGTTTCAAGAAAAAGTATGTGAACCCTTTAATATGTGAGAAAATGTGCTCTTATCCTCATGCTAGTCACAACAATAGACATACACAGTCTGCTTAAAATAATCCCACACAAACACATGTTGTCATTTTATATTAAACAAAACATTCAAACGATTACTGTGCAGGTTGGAAAAAGTATGTGAAGCTCTAGGCATTTGACTTGTCTAAGAGCTTGTTGGAGCCAGGAATCAGTCAACCTGTACTCCAGTCAATGTGATGAAATTGGTTATGTTAATTAAAGCTGTCCCACCCTATAAAACACACACAACGTTATTGAGTTTGATGTTTTAAAGACGCATTGCCTACTGTGAACCATGCCTCGAACAAAAGAGCTCTCAGAAGACCCACATTCAAGAATTGTTGACTAACATGAAGCTGGAAAGGGTACAAAAGTATCTCGAGATGCCTTGATATTCATGTGTCCACGGTAAGAAAGACTGTCTACAAAAAGTACTCTTGCTATTCTCTCTCGGCTTGGTCGTCCTGTAAAGATGACTGCTAGAGTATAGTGCAGAATTCTCGATGAGGGAAAAAAAATCCTTACACCAGACATCCCAAAAATATTGCATATTTGAAACAATTTTTATAAAGGGGAATGGTCCAAAATTCTGCCTGACCGTTGTGCTGGTCTGATATGCCTTACTGGAAACATTTGGTTGTCAACCAAGTAGGGTCAACCAGTAATTAAACCCAAAGGTTCACATACTTTCCCACTTGGCACTGTGATTGTTTGCATATTGTGTTTAATATAAGCATGACAACACTGTGTCTGCTGTGACTTGGATGAGGATCTCAAGAATTTTTTTCTCCAATTATGCAGAAGTCTAAGTAATCTCGGAGGTTTCGCACTCTCTTAACACAGTAAAGTATTGTATCGCAAAAAATTGAAATATAGTCTATAGAAAAAAAATCTGAATTTCAATTTAAGCAGTCTCTACACACTCGAGCACAGCCGGCAATAAAACATATTATTGAAATCTTGACTGGTCTGTGCAAGCCCTACTATGTTAAAGGTTCATAAAAAGTTTATTAAAGATGACATTATTTGTAATGTAATTGAAAACTCTCTTGATTGTCTTAAACACTAGCATTTAAGATTCAGCCGGAAGACCGCTGGGTTCTTGAGACGGGGAGAACATACAACATCTTTATTGAAGTGTTTGATAAGTCAGGCCACAAGATTCATCTGTCTGATGTAAGTTATGTTTCTTTGTTTCTTTGTTACATGTTATTTGTTTTTACTGTGGTATTTACTATAAATTATGCATCATTACATGCCGGGGGCAATTTGTGGAAAAAACAGAGGGGGATGGCTTGAAATGTTTTATTTATGAACAGACAACAACGATTCATGTATAAAACAACATTTTTATAAAATGTATACAGTTGCTTTGAGAGGACATGAGACTGTCAGATGACATTATAATAATATATTTTTTTCATTTTACAGAATATTCGTATAGAAACAACATTTCCGGTGGAGTACTTTGAGGTTCTGGAATCATCACTCAACGGATCTTACCATTATGTGAAAGCTTTAAAAAATGGTCAAGCCATTATTGATGCCATGTTGAAAGCAGTAATTGATCAAGTAGGATTTTTCATTTTGTCATTACAAAGATGTATTTTGTTTCCCTGGACACACTAGAGACAATACCATTCCTTGTGTTGTGTCTGCAGGCTGGCAGTGTTCATCCTCTTGCTGTTCCTGTACGCAATGAGCAGGATGTTGAGATATACAACCCTATAGTGCTTACTCCTGCTATCCTAACATTTCCATGGCAACCTAAAGAGGGGGCATACCAGTATACCATCAAAGTAAAGAGTATTTATTGCATTTAGCTTTCTGGTGGATACCCGTTTCATTTAAATATTATTTACATTTGATTTAGGCAACAGGGGGAAGTGGGAACTTCAGCTGGTCTTCCACTAACTTAGCGGTTGCCATGGTTACAGTAAAAGGACTGATGACAACTGTAAGTGATGTTGGTGTCAGTGCAGTCTATGCTCATGACATGAGAAACCCACTGCACTATGGAGACATGAAGGTAATGGGAACATTGAATACTTCATTTGTTATGATGGTGTTGATGTGTTCCATTTTGCATGTACATTCAGATATTCTCTTGTGCAGGTGTATGTTATTGAACCGGTGGGGATGGAGTTCAGCCCGTGTGCAGTAGAGGCTCGCGTAGGCCTCACTCTGGATCTGCCGTTGCGGATCTTTGGTCAGCTGAACGGAGAGAGAGTGACTCTCAGTGACTGTTCACACTTTGAAATGCAGGTGGACATGGAAAGCGTTGGAATCTTCCAACTGCTGGAGGGTGAGTAGAGTTAAGTGTTAAGCCAATAGAACACTGAATATCATGGCTGTGTACAACTAACAACATGTTTTATTAGTTCAATAAAAATTTAGTTTAGTACTCTTATGAAGGCTAATAATTTTTTTGCTTGTTCAGGGAGACTAGCTCCAGGACAGAGCCACTGCAGTGGAGTTCGAGTCAAAGCCGTGACCCCTGGATACACCAACCTAGTTGTTAGTTATACTCACAGCAATGTCCACCTCAGTGCAAAGATCACCATTGCTGCCTACCCACCCCTCAAGGTATGTTATATTGGATGCTGTATTTCTCTTTAGAACTGTTTTGTCATGAAAAGCGATGGTGGACAGCTGAGTTTCATGTGTTTTAACAGCCGATTGACCCTGTGTCTATTGCCGTGGTGACATTGGGCTCCTCAAAAGATATGACTTTTGAAGGCGGCCCTAGACCGTGGGTGCTCGAACCTTCAAAGTTCTTCCGAAATCTGACAGCTGAGGACCACAACAGTGTGACGTTGTCTCTGCAGGGACCAGCCTCCCGAACCTACTCCAGACATCTAGTCAGAGCCACGTGTCGTTCTTTGGGAGAGCAGGTAAATGATAGATCTCTGATGTAGTGATCCGAAAAAAATATAGGAAGTTAAAAATTATCAATCAAATATTTGGTATTTCCCAGGTGTTGGCTATGACTGTTGGTAACCAACCCACTGTAACAAATCCTTTCCCTGCTGTGGAGCCAGCCGTGGTTAAGTTTGTGTGTGCACCTCTGTCACGTCTTACGCTGAACCCCATCTACACAAGCCCTCGACTGGATGTGTCCTGCCCGCTGTTGCAGCAAAATAAACAAGTGGTGAGCTGTCATTTGACCCTTAATCATATGTTGTGTTTTGTGATGTGATGTTCAAGGGTGTTTATACTTGTCATCTATAGGTACCAGTTTCTAATTATCACAACCCAGAGCTGGATGTGGAAGCTTTTGACCATCAGGGCAGGAAGTTTGATAACTTTAGCTCATTGAGCCTTGTTTGGGAGTCATCGAAAGTTTCTCTTGCAAGCATCGAGCCAACCATGCCCATGCAGTTATACTTGCACGAGGACAACGTCAAGCAGAAGAAACTCCATGGTATGTCTATGATGAATATCGAATATTGTAAATGAATCGAAAATTATATAAATGTGATGTAAAGTGACCTTGTTTAATTCCCCGCAGGTCGTCAGACAGTTCTTGTGCATCATGAATCTGGCATTGCTGCCATCACTGTAACAGCTGTGGGATATCAAACTTCTCATCTAGAGGCAGCAGCTGTAGTGAGAGGAGTGAGTTTCTCTGGAGTGTCAAATTGATCTCATTAATACTTGTGGTTGTATTTTTCCGCCATTGCACCAATCCATTCTTATTGCTTAACTGTTTCACACCGTGCCAGCAGGATTGGTTTCATTTTACACAATGGGGCTGTTAATGGAACTTGTACTGTTGACCTGTTAACCAGCTTCATTAACTTAAGATAATTCACCTTTTTGGCCAGAGAGAGAAACTAGTAGTTAAGGCATCCGACAAATGAAGAGGAAACAAAAGCCCTTCAGGTTTTGAACAGTCATTTTTGTAGTGAACATGAGCTTTAGTTTCATTTCCTCAATGAGGAAATGACTAAAACTGTGCGACCACGCACGCTTCACCACAAAGCATCGCTACAACAAAGTAATGTAAGCAGGAAACTAAAATGCTGACAATTAAGAGTGGTTTATAATAAACCAAACAATCATTTTTATATTGAGTCATGTGCCATTGAACGCATAGCTTTGTGATTTTGCCAACCATTTTAAAATCCAAAATAAAAATATAATTCATAATTTACTCGCACCTTCTGCAGAGCAAAGAAAGATATTTAAAAGAATGTTGGTAACCAAACAGTATATAACTGAATTGATTTCTATTTTATGAGCATTTCTCAAAATATTTTTGTGTACCACAAAATAAAGATGTTAACAGATTATCTGTTCTCTCTCTTTTAACTGTGTACCTCAAATCATTTCTTCTTTCAGATGTGTCTTTAGTTTCTTTCATTTGTAACACTTTTAACAAGTTTTAACTTGTGTATACCTAATCATTCTAAAACTAAAGTATGGATGTCACATGTTTGTGTTTTAGTTTGATCCACTGATCCCTGTCTCTGCCACGCTGGATCTTCTGTTAGTAGAGGATGTTAGAGTGACCCCTAACACCGTTACCATATACAACCATCCTGATGTCAAGGTAAGATCTCTTACATCTCAGTTTTTTCTTATCTGGGAAGTACTTACATTTGAGTTCACACATGTTGTGTGTTGTGTCTAAAGGTTAATTTGACTCTGCAAGAAGGTTCTGGTCATTTCTATGTCAATACGAGTGTCAAGGGAATAGCGGATGTCACGTTTCAAGAGTCTCCAGGAATTGCACAGGTTAACATTTTATTTACTTAACATTTACTTAAATGTGTGATTCCAAGCCACACAATAGAAGTAATCTGTTTTAGGCACTTCAGATAGCTTGGTTTTTTTGAGCAGCATACAAATTTCAGTCATACATCATGTGTATATCAGGTAGTTCCTTTGCAAGCCGGGGTCTTGCAAGTAATGGTCCATGACCTTTGCTTGACCTTCCCTTCCCCTGCCGTCGCTACAGTACACATCGCTGATATTCTGGAGGTGGTTGTCCGTGTCGTCGACAAGGTCAATGATTCTAAAGACTTTCACAGTTGAAATGGTATACTTTTAATGACATCATAACATCTATATCTAATAGTGTGCGATTTATCTGTTATCACTTTAGGTGGAAATTGGCAAGTCAGTCAAAGCATATGTTCGGGTTTTGGATGGCAACCGAAAGCCTTTCCAGTCCAAATATTTCTCTGTTATGAATCTCCAGCTGAGATCAGCGTCATCTATCATCTCTTTACAGTAAGTTACTATCATTCTTCCGAACTTTATCATCTTCTGTCTGGAAGCACTACTCAGTTTTGTTGTTTGGCAGAGCTTTATCAGATTCCTCTGAGGAGGACACAGCCATTTTTCTGGTCAAAGGTCTGGTGATCGGACAAACCAGTGTGTCTGCTACGGTGGTGGATAAAAAGGGCAGAAAGATCATTTCTGCTCTCCAGCAAATAGAAGTAAATCTTTTTCTTTGTGTGCTTTGATTTAGTTTGGTTGAAGTCTCATTGTAATAATGAAATCCCAGTAAATTAGATTTTCATTTCATCATTATTCTTATCCAGAAATTAATTCTTGCCCTTCTTTATCCACACACATACAATAATACTCTTGTTTTTTGTAGGTCTTTCCACCTTTCAGGCTGCTTCCCAGGAAGGTCACTCTTATAATAGGAGCAATGATGCAGGTAATTCATGCTAATATTTCAACATTATTCAGGTAAAAATATATATCTATGTATACGATAAAGCATTGCACACTTAAATCTCACTGGTTTCATGTGAGAACCAATTAGAATTCAAATTATATTTAATTCTGTCATGTTCTGATGAGAGTTAATCTGTCTATCTGTAGATCACATCAGAGGGCGGACCACAGCCCCAGTCCAACATCCTCTTCTCTTTGTCCCACGAAAACATTGCGTCAGTCAACAATCTGGGTCACGTGCAGGGTCTGGCGGTGGGCAACATGTCTGTGAGCGGCGTGGTTCAAGCAGTCGACACAGAAACAGGCAAACTAGTGGTTGTGTCACAGGTGAGCGAAAACAGATACATGCAGATGTTAGTGGAATCTGCGTTGTTCAGGGATTAAAAAATGTGTTTTGAACAGGATCAAGTGGATGTTGAGGTTGTCCAGTTGAAAGCCATTCGAATCAGAGCTCCCATCACTAGAATGAAGACAGGAACCCAGGTGAACACATGAACAATATGTTATAAGGGAAGTTCTCGGACCTTGAGGCTGATTAAGTTTTGTTCTGGTCTCTCGCTATAGATGCCAGTCTACGTGATGGGCCTGACCAGCACTCAGACCCCCTTCTCTTTTGGGAACGCATTACCAGGACTGACTTTCCACTGGTCTGTGACTAAGAGAGACATCCTGGACATCCACACACGCCACGCGGAGGTAAGAAATTAAACTCCTGCTTGTTCAATTATAAGTATGTGATGTGCTCTTTTTAACTTCACTAATGTGGAAAATACATTATGAGCAACCTCGACTCATAGTTTTATAGTTGTATTGTGGATTTAACTCATTCATCCTCTCTGCTGGTACTGAGACTCTGTTCTGTCTTTGGGATAATCCTGAAGGCTTCAGTCCAGCTCAATGCCGAAAACAACTTTGCCATGAACGTGTTTGGCAGGAGTAAAGGCCGAACAGGTCTGAGGTTGCAGGTTAAGGCCACTGTTCCTCTTGCTGGACTCCTACAAGATTACAGTCTTGAGCTTCATGATGAAATCCAGATTCAGGTAGACAGGCTCCTCTGTTGTAATTCATGCTGTTTTTCTGACTTTTATTAAAACTTTGTTTTTTGGAAACAATAAAACCTTTTACTGTGTAATGCATTCAAATATTGTATACTGTGTCCATGAAGGTTTATGATAAACTCCAGCTGCTCAACCCTGAAGTTCAAACCGAAGAAATACTGTTGTCCCCAAACTCACTGCTGAAACTGCAGACCAACAGGTAACATTAGCATACTGCCACATCAAGCTAACTGTTCATTTTTAAATGTTTTAAAGACATCAGAGTCTATGTGTATCAAGCTGCTTAAAATTACACAATTCTCTGGATAAAGTTAGTCTAATAGATCAGTTGTGACATCCCAAAGGATGTTGTATGTTATTTTGCTGTTGATGGTGTATTGTAGCTGGTTATAAGGATGCAATGTATCAGTAGGCTCTGTTTAGTGCTGATGAGTTCTGTTAGTGGGATGAGTTAAATGTAATGTGAGATTTGTTCTGCAGAGATGGACTGGCATCCTTGTCCTATCGTGTACTAGAGTGCCCAGACAGAACAGCTCTCGTTCAGGTTGATGATAAAGGTGTTCTGACATCAGGGTCAGTAACAGGAACATCATCACTACAGATCAGCTCACAGGAATCCTTTGGTGTCAATCAAACCATCATTATTGCTGTGAAGGTAAAAGCCCATAAAGGGCTAAAAAATGCCAGCTGTAAATTCAGAAATGCCTTCCATGTAGATTAAACTGTATTCTGTTATCTTGCACTTTAACATCTTTAATAATTTATTTAAAGGTGGTGACCGTCTCATATCTGCGTGTGAGTACCAGTCCAGTGTTGTACACGTCTAACAAAGACACTCTGTCAGCTATCCCGCTCGGCGCTGTGCTCACCTTCACCGTTCACTTTCACGACAGCACAGGAGAGATATTAAACAGCCACAACTCACTTCTTACATTCTCCACCAACAGGTAATGCAGCACTTAATTTCCTTCAACAAAATCATTGCTTATGTATTGCTTCTTGCTCACACACGCAATATGTACTATATGCTTTTGCTGTCTGACGGGAGTTTTTCACTTATGTTTCATGTGCAGGGATGATTTGGTTCAAGTGGGTAAGGGATCCGGTAACAACACCCTGATCGTGCGTACAGTTAATGTTGGTTTGACACTGCTGGCAGTCTGGGATGCAGGGCAGACCGGACTCGCTGATTATCTCGCTCTGCCTGTCCAACACGCCATCCATCCAGCTGAAGCCCAGCGGCTAGTGGTTGGAGATGTGGTGTGTTTCTCGGCTCTGTTGGTTAATCAGGAAGGTAAGAACCACACATCTGATCTACACAAGATGTTTGTTTCTGTTCACGTGTGTCATACACTTTTTATCTCGGACAGGTGTGGCGGGTGTTTGGAGTTCATCGTCCAGTGCTCTGCTGGAGGTTGAATCCAGGTCCGGAGTCGCTGTAGCCAGAGATGCTGGATCAGTCACCCTGTATTATGAAATTGCTGGTCAGTTCCGCACATACAGAGAGGTAACCATTTTTCTCAACACATCTTATTTTTTTTTTATTTAAAACCAACAAAAGACAAACCAAACCATCACATAACATTTTTACACAATGTTGAATGATAATTCTGTGTGCAGGCTGCAAATTCTTACATTTTGCTAAATAATGTTTACCGTGTTATACACTCATTCCTGTATTGCTATATTGTGACTTTCAGGTTCTTATAGAAAGTGCATCACAAGCAACTGTGATGCTCCCATCATCTTCAGTAAAGAGAGAGAGAGACGGCAAAGTCATGATATCCACCAGAGACGGAGGGAGCAACCTTATTGGTACATGCATCTGTAGAGCTTTATTGATGACGGCTTTTAACCAAACAGCTATTACAAGATCTCAACACATATTCTGCTAAATGTTGTTCACAGGAAGCTGCTCTTCCTCACAGACAGACAGCATCTCATCACTTCATCCTGAGTCCTCCATCAGCTGTAATGTCCGCTTCACTAGCAGCGCTGTGGATTTCTCAGCCCGTGATGTTTACCACACACAAACTTCCTTTGACCCCAGCACAGGTCTGTCCTATGGATGCCTTTGACTTTTACAACCTGTTTATTTTAACCTGACACACCTCCTTTTCATATCCACTTTTGCAAGATATTTTTCCACAGTTACTGAGCGTTATTAAATTAATAATAGTCTTAATGAATTATAATAATTTAAAAAGTATATACAGGATTATTCATGACAGAAATGCTAATAATCTTTTAGTTTTTTTGTCAAAAACCAAATTAATACATGATTTGTATATCACATCTTTTTTTGTTACTATTTTGGCATTCACAAAAGATCCTGAGTACATGAGTTACATATGACAATGCATGTTATGCTGCGGATGAAGATTTGATTAGAGAAAATGAGTACATGAATGCCTGAAGTGAACAAACTTTTTTGTGTAAATCTTTTATAATAAAGGCAGAATGACAGTTTTTATTTGTGGAAAGGAACAACGGCCATTTATTCTGTTTGTCAATAGCTTTTGATACGTTAAGATCTACTTACTTCTCTAACACGAGTTTGTTAGCAACGTTACAGGTCATCGAAACCATCTCATTATTCAGTTTCAATTAAACAAACCACACAGTAAACTAGTAAACTGAATTGTTAAAAAAATTGTTGTGTTTTTCCCAGCATCCACTTCATTAAAAGTTTAAGTCGCCCAATGTATACAACATGTTTGTTTTATTCTCATCGTGTGGGGCCAATGGTTGTATTCTTTCCCAAACGTCCTTCCCTCACATTTTCGTCTTGTTTTCATTAGTCAATGAAAATGTGAGTTTTTTATATATAAGTTCATTATAGTTTCTGTCATCAGCATTCTTTTAGTTGTCTTTAGTTAAAAATTGTTCTGAAAAAATATTATATGAGTTCGACGAATTTAACACTGGTAAAGATACACGGAATAATACTTGACTGTTCAAACCATCATCTGTAACTCACTGGGAACATGCGATGAACCTCACCAGGACATGAAGATCTCCAGTTTTCAGTCTTTATTTGTATTTTAGTGATGCAAGTCAAAACATACCGTTTATATGAATTTTATATCTAGTCGCTGTTTTCAAAGTGTCCTCTCTTATATTGTGTACTGCAGGTTTCTACGGCTGTGTGTTGAGCTTAAAGGCCATGAGCGAGCAGCAGGTGAAGGTGTTGAGCATGTCTATGACTGATGTGGAGGTGACCACTGCTGTGCAGGGAAGTCACATCAGCACGGATCAGACCAGCGTTCGGCTGCCTGTCAATCCTGGAATATATGCTGATCAGACAGAAGTCATTCTTACTAACCATCACACATCTGCTGAACTCACAGTATATGGGACCACAGGAGCTCTCCAACACCTAAATGTAAGATTTTCTTTATTTGAAAATGAGTTTGTATCATATGTAGATCTGTGATTCCTTATATAATTATATTGATCCGTTCACAAAACTCTTGCCCAAATAGCTTTGACACTGTCTTTGATTTATATGTCTAGAATAAGGAAATCTGATTGTGTTCATCTCTCTGGTCAGGTGGAGAGCAGTTCTCCTGCAGTCATTGTACAAGAAAAGGAGATTTCTCAGAGTTTTCCCAGTTATATCAGATACACTGTAAGTGTGCTGAAGCCACATGCAGCACTCACAGCATCACTCTCTATAAGCAGCTCATCCAGCGATCAGCTTCTGCTCATTCCTGTAACAGTCATGCATGTCGGCAGCGTCTCTAGTCAAGGTTAGTTCCTTAGTTGTTACTACTTATTTGTTACTACTTAGTTCCTTACTGAGTACTACTTATGTATTTTTCACCGTCAAGATTCTTTCAATGTAACCACATGTGCTAAAATATCTATTTTTACAAAGTTTTCTAAGTGTATCAATATCAGGTTATCGTTCCTTTATTTAAACAAATCTTTATTCACAATTAATGTTGAACATAGGGCTTTCCCGACAGGGATTCTATGAAGCTTAACAGAGCTGGTTACAGTATTACCGCTTTCATTTCTCCGGATGTTAGTGCTCTAAAAAGTAGCTGTAACGCTACATGAGCATATGAACATATATTCTTGCCTCTTAATTGACACAGACTGGTTTTATGGAATAGTGACAGAATATTGTATACATATGAAAACATATCCCCTAAAAATGACATGTTTTTTACTCCTTCAGCAAAAATGACGGATGCAGCAGATGGACCCAGTATTTTCCAGCAGTTTATGGATTCGTATCCAGTGATGTTCTTCACTTTATTTGCCATTCTGGCTGCCACAGCTGTTGTCATCATTGGTAAACACTTCAATACTGCTTGATTATTATAAATGAAAAACATTTATTGATGTGTTGTGTTTATTCTTCTAGTGTGTCAAGCGCTGTTTTCTCAAAGAGAATCCGTCAGTCATCCTGCATTCATTCAGAAGACACCGCCTCCTTCGGGTACATGCTTCTGAAAATACTCATCCGCACACACATCTTAACTTTTGAAACTGCACATCAGAGAAAATATTTCGCTGAAAATTTCTCTAATGATTTAAACCTAATGATTAATGACATATGAAGATGGAAACTCTTCATTATATATGATATTACAAAAATTCATTATTTTTTTGTTTTCTTTAGGTGTAGCTAAACTGACTGAAAGCCCCTTCAACAACAGAGTGTCTTTAGAAACGCAGGGAAGCCCGAGATTACGTTTGTATTCACCCAACTACAACTCCAGATGAAGAAGACTTAAGAAGTGCCTTTCCAGATAAAAAGAGTAAACGGACTCCTAAACTTGCTCAAGAATTAAAATAATTTCATCTCAATGCATAGCTGCATAGCTGAAGTGAATCTTACAGGGCTCTGTATAACTTGTGTGCTTGTTTTCTAATGGTTGAAATTGCTTGTTTTGTTCTATTTTTAGTTTCTTTGTTAAAACAGTTTCATATTTTGAGCCATCATGATTTTTACAATACTGAACATGTCAATCAGTTTAAATCTTTGAATCTCAGGACAAGATTTTTTGCAAGACTGCTGTTTGCAGATCACATAGAAATGTGTTGTGAATAATGTGACCACTGAAACCGTCCCAAAGTGTTTGTTGATGCTGAAACCAATGGCCAGTCAGTCGTTTTCTTTTGTGAGCCACGTGAATAAATTTTAACGTTTTTTTTTTCTTTATACTTAAAAGAAATTCATGTAGTGCAGCTTTTCAGTTATTAATGTGAAATGACTCATTCAGGTTAAATGCTCTGATAATGTAAATGGTTTATTAATCTACTGACTTTACAGCGATGCAAGTAGCATTTTGTTAACCAGGAGCAGTTCTGA
The DNA here is from genome assembly GCA_033220385.1 of Triplophysa yarkandensis. Lineage (NCBI taxonomy): Eukaryota > Metazoa > Chordata > Actinopteri > Cypriniformes > Nemacheilidae > Triplophysa > Triplophysa yarkandensis. The sequence goes on along the minus strand of CM065671.1, from coordinate 6,632,629 downwards.
ACACGGGTTATTGGTATGTCCTAGAAGTATTAGTCCAACAATAGTTACATAGTAATGGGACATGTTTAACTTTAAGGTCTGAGTTGAGATTGTTTGTCCATTTTTGACTGAATAAACGTCACAGCTTTGTGAGCCTGTTTAAGTGACTTTATTCGCCGTAACTTCTGCTTTAATATACTGTAGAACCTTAATGTGGCCCGTGAAACTGCAGCACTAGATATAATATGGAAATGTATGTTTTTTAGTTACTGGTATATACCACTCATTTGTCAATGCCAGTTTGCTCTTCTGAAATCGCATCTCATTTATGTTCTATAGGTTTTTTTGTGTTGTGCTTCAAAATATGATTTTATTTAAATTATGCTTTTTGCATAATCTGTGTGATTTTATTTGAAAATAAAAAGGCTTTTTATTAATTACCACATGGTTGCAATGCTTTTTCATGAGAATTAATTTGACATTGCCTATTTCTGTTAAATGCATTCGAACCATTCTAATAAACATGTGCCGGACTGCAATAACTGATGAGATGCATATGGCACATCCTACAGTATACATTGTGTTTTCCAAGTTTTATGTTATTAAGTTAATTCAAGTGTTAAAAAATGTTTTGAAACATGTGTCTGCTTTAGTTACGTTTTTAAAACAAAACCTTATTCTATTGAACGAAACACCGTTAGATCTCAATACTGAGTTAATTCTCAAAGATTTACAAAACTGGATACAGCTTTGATAAAATTATGTTACAAAATCTTGAGAAAACCAAGATACAAAACAAGCCGAAAGTAAACTCTTAATAATAATAATTGTAATCTGTAGTGTATTGTGCAACTCTTAACAGGTAGACAATAGCATATTATATTATGAATAAATATTATAGACTGCGTTTCTAAGTTCCTTTATTATGCAAGTGTTATATCCAATTAGAAGTCCTAAGCAGTCACAGTGCAACATTTTATTTTGTGAGGTTTGGTTAGTAGTAGTTAAAACAGCTTTACAAACCACTGCCAGTCGGCATGAAGAGGTTTGAGATTCCAGTGGGTCTTGTAGACATGTTTGCAACTCAGCAGTGGCTCTTTAAAAGCTGACATTGCAATTCAATTCATTATTAGAAAGAAACTTTCCCTAACAAGTCTTTTTCTGATCAAGATCTTCTGCTTTCGGTCACTAACAAATCGTTTGACAGTTCTACAATCTCTATTCTTATTTCGTAACCTATTATTTGTTTTGTAATAGTTTAAAAGCTATTAAGAAAGATTCCCCAAAACTGAATTACAACGCTTGTAAAATAAAATAATGTTTAAGGGAGTGTACGGCTTTATAAAAGTCCACAAACAAGATAAAACTTTCCTTACATCAGTTCATCATAGTCTAATATATCCAAAAAAGGCGTATGTTGTTAGATTAATCTATTATTGAGCCCAGAACATGTTTAATTCATTTTGCCATTAACAAAGTTAATATCTTATAATCACAGTTTAACAAGCAGATGGGGTGCCAATTGTCAATCAATAGATTTTTTTCTTAGGTTTAGGTATTACAGTAAGTAACCCCTGTGATAATAACGCTGTGAGTAATGTCTTAAGCCAAAAGGGGGTTAAATCATTGGCAAAACTTTTGTGAAATTCATCTGTCAGTCCATCTGAACCCGGACTTATTGTTCTTAATTATTGTTCATATCAGTAGATGTGTCACCATCCCAGGAGACCTTTTCTTCATTTAATAATTGTTTACATTCCTTAGAATGCTGGAAAAAGATAACGCTGCATTTTTACAAAATAAATTCTTGCAAAGATTGGTATACATTTTTCAAAAATAAAAACTGATTTTGTTAAGATCATTTAGAGTACCATTGATATTTAAAAAGTTTATAGTTACATTTCTACAGATATTTTTTCCTGTCATGATCTGGTCCTTGTCATGTATTCTCTAGTTTGGTGGACCAGGTTGTGACAGCACCAGGTCCGTGTGCTGGTTGTGTTTATGTCCTGTTCTGTTTGTCAGGATGTCGTTCCTTAAGGGGGGGGTTCTGTCATGATTCTGCCTATCTTGGTCATGTTTTTCCTGTTTTTGGCAGAGTCATGGCAGACCTGTGTTGTGTGAGTGTCACATGGTATTGTTTTCTTACATGCCATGTGCTCTCTTGTCTCGTCTCTTGACCCCGCCCCCTTGGTATCCCGTCTAGCTTCCCATCATTGTTTCATTCCCCACACCTGCCTCGTGTCGTTATCCCTTGTTATGTTTCCCTATATAAAGCCCTTGTGTTTTCTGTCCTGTGTCGCTGCATTACGCTTGTTACTCGTGTGTTGTGAAATCGTGTTCTGGTTCGTGTTAAGGTCTTGTATAGTGTTTCAAGTTTTATGTTTTTGTTTGAATTGTTCCTGGTCCCTGTTTTGTCTTGTTTGAGTTTATAATATTACCTTGTTTTGTGCCCCCTCGTGGGAAGTCTTTTGTTTGACCTTTTTGTAGTGTTTAGTGTTAATGTTTTCCCCATCGTGGGTTTTTGTTTTCTGTTTTTTAAATTAAAGTCTTGTTGTTCCTTGTATCTCGCCTGCATTTGGGTTCTCTCTACCTCACCTCCATCCCAATCCTGACATTTCCATTCTGAAGAAGTATGCTGTACTTTGCTTTCCTTTCTCTAGCTATCTTCTTCTAGAACGAATCTCTTCTAAGTCTTTTAAGTTTAGTTTAATATCTGCTTAAATTCTACACACTCATTATTGGAATAAAATTACTCGATTCATAGCTGTGTCCAAAAACAACTCCCTATCCACCATATAGTGCACTAAATCCGGTGTCAGCCAATCCCCTATAGACTTCAGACTTCATTCCCTATATTCGTACACTACTATTTACTCACAATACATTCTGAGATTGAGTGTACAACCGATGCAACCGATTTACTGCAAGTGAATGTATTTGGATGCAGCCCTCCTCGCTGAAGCATTCCCCACAATTCAATGCAAGTCAGAGACAGAGACTGGATATTGGAAACAAAAATGTAAATTAATAAATGTTTAGATTCTCTAATTATAACTGTATTAGGTTGATCATTATGTACATTATTTTCAATTTAATTTTATGCAAATATACTGCATTAAATGGATATTATATGAACAAATGAATATATGTTTTGCTTTCTTTAAATTTAAAATAAACATAAAAGACAATTGTTTTATTATTTCTACTCTCAAATAATACGACAATATTGACCCCGATCAGTGAACCAATCAAATGTGTTGTTTTTGCATTACACGTGTTCTGTGATTAATAACGGACGTGTCGTAAACGTGTGACGCAAACAAGGTGTTACCGCAGCTTCTTACGTCACAGCCGTTCAGAAACTAAAGTCCCCATTACTTGTTAAAAGCAGCTTAAACTGTCATTATTTGGGACTTACCAGATTCCATTTTATGAAGTTTTCAATCACATGATGGCAAATGTTGCATAATAAGGGATGACATCATTCATAGTTTTGGATCTCTCTTAACATAGCACAGACATAATATTATCAAAGTTTATTTTGGTCCTGTTAAATATATGTGTTCCAAATGTTAGGTGTATATAAATTAAAAAAAGGTGTATAATTTTTTTGTCCCAGTTCTAAGTTGTGAGTACAAATAAATGATGATCAGATTTGAAAGCTTATTTGATGACGCTCATTTGTCAGTTACGGTCTCTGATGGCTACCGCATTCACAACCTCTCTCCTCCTGTTTCTATGGATACCAGAGAGCCAATCAGCAGCCTCGCCTGCAGGCTGTACTAAAGGCAGCAGCTAGAGGATGCAGAGTGTCTTACACACATTTTTACCACACACGTGCGAACAATTCCCTGTTCATATACACACTCATCTTCTTAATGAGCCTGATGAGGGTTTGTAATTTCCTGTTTGTGTTCTGCATGCCATGAATCCATGAGTCCTCCTCCCCCATTCGGCTGCTGCCGGTGCAAGCGTGTGATGTGCATGTGACATCACAAGCCAGGAACAGAGAGCTGCCCATTGTGACGAAGCTGAATGAGTGAGCGTATCACGCTCTGTGTTCACACGCGCTCAAGGCAAAACAGGCACACCAGCAGACCCAAAGCCATGGCACATAGACTCGACATGATGTGAGTATCTGATTTGCTGTAGTTTTTGTGCATTGCCATGCTTTTTTCTACCATGATGCACCTGTTTTAATACATTGCGTGGGGATATTAATGCACAGATGTTTTGATGTTCTGATGGTGATGGGGTGTGTAACGAGGAATATTCCACAGGGATGTTGTGGTGTGGGTAATAATGGCAGGGCTTCATTTTTTTGTAGAGGGCAAGTGTTGTGTTTGCGGTCGCATTCACATTGCAATGTTTACCTGATGGGCTTTTAAAGACTGATGACCTCAAACCTGTAAGCGATGCATGTGGGCCCGGCTGTCAGGGGTTTTATGAAACACGAGAGCTTGTGTGTTTGGCTGGAGCATGATGTGCATTATGACGCAATATTGCAGTCACATGGCAAGGGCATAATGTGCTATAAACTTCCTCTATGTTCACATGAGTTTATTTTTTAAAGCATTGCGGATATAAGACGAATAGGAGCTATAATATCTGTGCAGGTTGTGGGTATGATCTGACCCTGTCAAGGTTACTAAGGTCAAGGGGGATGACTGTTTACTAAAGGGCAAGTTTCCAGCTTGATCACAGTGGATGGTAGATTCATGGTCGTGGTTGAAGTTTAATATATTTTATAAGAAATACTAGGCCGTATACAGTGACAAACCTAACATACAGGTGCATTTGTAATCCAGCAAACCTGTTTTGGTTCTTTTTGGCTTGTAATGTCTATACATTGAAAAGCAAGTCTTTGCATCTGTGTTTTTCTAATGATTTACTAGTAAACATCACATCTTTAGATGTAATTCTTGACATTTCAATGTTACTGGACATGCTGGCAGAATATATTGAAAGATCTTTGAATAGCTTCTAGGCATGAGTAATAATGGCCACATCATATATTCCTTTAAGTAAAAGTTTCAAAGGATGTATAAAACCTTACGATGGCATGTCTCCAATTTTAGAAAGGTTGTAGTGTCTCAGAAGCAACACTTGAAAACTTGTAAATTGTACTTTTGATGTCAGTGTCTTCATTTACATGCATCATTATAAATGCGATTACATTAAGATCTTGTGATTTAACATTATTTAAACAGTTCAGTATAAATCACAATCGTATTCATATATGTGGTGTGTGATGATTTGATAGGAGACATGTTACGCATTAATTGAATCTCTTCCATTCTTACCGTTGTAAAAGAGATTTTGTCACACACACTGAACGCACATTCATACTAAACGTGACATTCTGAAGTTTAAGGATTCGACTCGCTTCTCGCCTTTATCCAGAGATGGTGCAAAAGTAGATTTAGCCATTTCAGGCATTTTCCTCATATTTCTTTATATTACAGAATTGCAATTATGAAATGCATCCATCAGAAGATTTTACATATAAATAAGTAGTTGGCAGTAACACATCTACTGTATCTGAATTTAAGAATTTCACTATGCTTTCAAGCAAATAATCCGAAAGGTAAAAATGAGAGTTAACAAGGAGTGAAGAGGTTTGCTCACATGGGCTGAACCACTCAAAGAACGGTCTGGAAGGATAATTATGTTTTCATGTCAGTCCAAAACATTATTAAAAACAAGTTTGCCTTGGAATTTTTCACTGATAGAACGCATATAGTGATGACATCACGCAGGACTGGTTGCCTAGAGACCAGATTCTCTCTCAGGCCACAACAGTGAGTTGTTCAAGAAGTAAATTAAAAGAAATTAGCTGGAGGGTACCAAGAAGTGGAGTGTCCCCCAGCCTCGTGGTGGAACCAAAACCATACTGAATGCTCAGATTGGCATGGTGTAAAACAGTTAAGCAACGAGAACAATGTGTGGATGTGATGGTGGAAAAGTGCTGTCCATCATTATTCTGAATAATCGCATTATTGGTGCTTTACTTGTTATGCCCAACATGACCCTCAATAACTGAAGACTGAAGTGTAATCGTCTCAACAGGTAAACTGAACTGCCAAGTCCCAGAATCCCATGCTCTCTTCCTCTACATACTGCCACCATTGAGCACATCTCTCACTTCAGCTGAATTAGTGCTTCATCTGGGTAAAATGTAAATATTAATATATTTTGAAGAACAGTGCCTAAAGTATACTGTTTCTATTTGATTTCACACCTCCATAAGATAACTTTAAAGTTAGTATTCACAATTGATAAGCAAACATCAAAGCAAAGTATTAATTACAATTTAAAGGCTTCATTTACACAAAAGAGAATAAATACATACATAGATGATATTTTCAGTCTACTTAAGAACTCACACATGGAAAGAAAATATAAAAATCAACTATACAAATCTACATGTATTATCTTGAAAGTCCACTGATGACATAAAGATGTTTTGTATTAATCACTTTACAAACCAGTGTCTAATATAAGTGACGTCTGAGAGATACTTTCCATATTGTGCTTATATAAAATTTTGCCAAAAATCAATTTGTGTATTTGTGGTGAAAAAATGTGACGTTGGGTGTTTGGCGGGGGTCTGTTGCACAAATAAAATGGAGAAATAAACTCATATCTTCAGCTGTCATTTGTTCTGCACAACACAAACACCAACATAGAGAATATGCTTAAATATTCTACACAGCAAGTGTAATTCAACAGACATTATAATGTCATTTACACATAATTCTAAAGATGTGACTGTAATACAAGGCTTAAGAAGTGATCAGATGATCAGTTTCATTGAGGTGCGTTTGGAGTAGATGACGCTGTAGGTGATGATGTGTTTTTTTCTCCTTGTGTCGCAGGTATGTAAATGCTTTACACCAGTATTGCTGTCCTGCCCCGTTGCGTTCTAAGCAGCTGTCTGGACCTGTCCCTCTCTCTGAGCGCAGGCAAGAGGCAGTCTAGTCGAAAACCCTTAGTCTAGACTAAAGCATTCTCAAAAGCTTCTAATTTCACTTGAAGTTCATTCTCTGTTACAGTCCAGTTTAAGTCATCCAAAGATAGATACACCTCCCAGTGTACTCGGATTGGTCAAACACATAAAGGAAATGTAAGGAATGTTTTTTCTACCATCATTGGATTTTTAGTGTTACAAATTTAAATAATCTAAAAACTGAGAGTCTAAACAAAAATCTGCTATTTAGCACGTACATAAAACAGTATGCAAACATTATTCAAACAAATTTAAATGTTTTTGTTTTTGTGAGAGAGTGGCCAAAATAAAATGTATAGAAAAAAACATTTGAATTTGGACTTTTAAATCTTTTCAATTTAAACTTCAGCACGCATTTTTATAATCTCAATAATGTCAAAAAATTTATTTGCAAATTATTGTGTCAAATAAGTATTTGTCGAAAAACATCCCCATGCTTCAATCTTCTTCCTCCAAACATGGCGAAGGGAGTTGAGACAAAAAAGTTCTACTTGGGTCTCATCCGACAACAAGACTTTCTCCCATGTCTCCTCTGGATCATCCAAACTTCCGTCGAAGCTTAAGCAGGGGAATCTTCCATGCGTTGCATGATTTTAAACCATGACGTCTTAATGTAGTACTGATAGTAGCCTTGGAATCGGTGGTCCCAGCTCTCTTCAAGGCATTGACCAGCTCCTCGTGTTTAGTTCTGGGCTGATTCTTCCCCATTCTTAGCATCATTGACAACCCACAAACAGAGACCTTCTATAGGACCCCTGTCCGAGGGACATTGACAGCCGTCATTAGCCTCTTCCATTTCTGACAATTTCCCGTAGCCCTTTCCAGCTTTGTGAAGATCTACAATTTTGGACAGCTCTTTGGTTTTGCCCATGTTGCTACTTAGACTTTTGACTGATTGTGGGATGCATAGGTGGCTTTATGACAGCTAATCTCAAACAAGTGCTACTAATTTAGAATCATGAGCAGGGTGGAGCTGGACTATTTAAAAGCAAAATAAGAGGTCTTTGAGGGTCAGAAATCTGCTTGATAAGCAAGTGATCAAATACTTATTTGACACAGTAATTTACAAACAAATTATTGAAAAAAATCATACAATGTGCTGTCCAGATTTGTTTGTCCTTTCACACTCTCTCTCACAATAGAACTGAACCTATGCTGAAGATTCTAGACCCCTCCATGATTTTTAAGTAGGAGAACTTCCCAAATCACAGGCTGATCAAATACCTACTGACTTCATTGTATATTTTACAGTGCTGAAAAGATGACCTCACCACTTTATATGGTAAAAGCTTATGAATGTAGTCTTAATGAAGTCTTCATTGGTTAAAAATAATTCTTTTCATACACCTGGATGACATTGTATTTGTTTTTCATTTAAATGAAATATGTAATACTCTATGTTCATTAAAACACAATTGAGCAAGAGCTTAGACAATATCTGCTGTATTTAGATGTTGTTCATCTGTACTTTGTAAGATGTTCTTATAGTGTGCTTCTCTGACAGGGATGATAGTGTTCTCCATCAGTTCTGTTGTCCAGCATCTGGAGCTAGCCATACTTCAAGATAGTAGGAACAATATCATCAGCCAAGCCATGGATCATCTTCCTTTCCCATCTGTCTATCTCTGGAGCGAAATACAGAGGCTTAAGTCAATGAATGATGGACAAATTGTAGCGCTAGGAACATTTAATACATCATGTAGCTTTAATGCAAATATGGGAGTGGGAGAAGAAATGATGGTGATGCATGGAATATCTCTTCAGATTGAAAATACTGCATGGAAGCTTTCACGTTGTGTTTGTTAATGTTCGTTGTTTGTAAGAAGTTTGAAATTAAAAGTTAAATTTTAGACAGTTTAAATTGGATTTTTGTGTTTGTTATTTTATGTGTGTATAACATTCCCTAAACTTAATCATTTAATAAAAATGGTCATTTAACTTTATTAGTGTTTAGCATTACAAGGACACAGTAGGATTATATCATACACATTTATCACTGTTAACCAAACAGTATATTCCAGTGAATACACACACACACACACAAGATATACACAATGTATATATTTTTATACAGCTATGTAATAATGTAGACACAACTCCAAAATAAAAATAGAATTTTGGAAATAAATAATTTTTTATTTTTCATTCTGTGAACTACTGAGAACATTTCCAACATTTCTGATATTGAAATGAAGCTTTTTTCATTTATTTCCGGAAAATTTAAAAAGTCTTTAAACATTCTCTTTGCATTCGTCCTTGTTCATGTCTGAAATATACCCCATATCCTTATGTTTTTTTTATCGGTGTCTGAATTTACATCTCTCATTACCACCATTCAATCCCATAATGCATCACATTAATAAACCTGACAACCGTACACTCACAGTTCACTGCCATTCATTCATTGTGACATCTGTGTTAATGAATGCTCCTGCTCCCGCATTTACTTGTTTTCCTTTACTCCTTTAAGTGGACTATATAAGTTGCAGTGTTTTATAATCCTTAAATATTTTAACTTTTACTTAAATAGATTCAGAAATAATTGTACTTTCCAAAAGTGATGTTTCTACAAGTAATTGAATGTTTTTCATCCAATCAGAATGAAGCATCGGACAGTGCCGCAGTTGTGGATATTTGTATATCTGTAATATGGTTTAGTGACTAGATAGCATAGGCTGGTTGTATGAAAAATAGCTGTCTTTCAGTGAATTAGGAAATTGTAAGACATGACATTCTTCATATGAAGTCTCCACATATAGCAGAGCAATAATAGAGCATGGGTTTGTTTATTGTCTCTCACATGTACATGTGCAAGAATGAATGTCTCCACACATTTATATAATTTCATTATTGCTGCATCAGAATTCCGTCCTAAGATTGACATAAAACAAAAATGATCCGTGATTTACATCTCAACCAGATGGTCACTTAAGTGGGCGGTCTTTGGCAAGAAGAAAGTGCAAAGATGGACCAGATTTGATATGGATGATATGACTGAGCCTAGCCTTTTGAGATATGGTTATGTTTATTTAAATGTTAATCTCTTTAGAATACTGAAAAGTAAAGTAGACATGTTCACATATCACTAACACACTGGAACTGTTAATTTGCCAAATGTATTATTAGCATAGCATGCAGAACAGAAGTAATAAACACTCATCCTTCAAGAAAACCCTGTGACTGCATGCTTCCCATGAAAAAATCATGACCTGATCTTTAAAGTCATACTGGATGTGTGGCACAAATGCTGTAGTACCCATGATGCTTGTGCTGTCTCAGCCTCTCACACAGTGTCATCTTTCAGACATTTACTTCATTAATACGACTGCACGAGTACAAGAGGTCAGATTTGTACAACACGGATTGATGTTCAGCAATTCCCTTGCACCTTATTCGGCTATGTGAGGACGATAAGAGATCTGAGATATCATAGACGCTTTGGAGAAGGGTACCAAACTACATTCAAATGAAAATGAAATAACTAGGCCTGAATGTACAATGAGTTTTATTAAAATGACATCATAGTGTTTGAAAGTGAGGAAGTCCCTCCCCTACAACAGTGAAAACCACCAGGGCATTGCCAGCAAACCATTGCAAGTTCAGTAGTGATGTTGTTGCCAGGCAACCAACGTTCAGCATATATAGGTGGAGATCTCTTCATGCAGCGGGTAAAATGCACTAGTAAAGGGGATAATCCTGCAGGAGGAATCACCTGTGCTCTGGAAGTTTATCCGAGAGACAGTAGATGCAAATGGATCTGATTTCAGTTTGAGATGCATGACTGAGACTCGTGGGATCTGGACGTATGTATGATATAAAGACAGCAGAGCAAACGCAAAGAGGGTGGATCTGTAACTGACCTGGTTTCTGTATGAAGGCAGCTATTTACAGTAGACATCTTCTGGAAACACGGCTCTAGTGGATGTGTCATTGAGCGTTTAAGGACGATTCAAGTTTAAATCTGGACCGTTGGACTCTTCATGACTATTTGGTCAATCCGTCTCATTGAAACGCAGAAATGCAGTCTGCATGTCAAGTGCGTGAATGTTTGGCTTGTGTCTCGCAGGTGAAAATGGAGGCTTATCATTTTGCCATATGATTGTTTGCATCTCTGAAGATGTCGAAATTCAAAGCGCTTTGTTTAGATTACTGGCAGTTTCTGTGTCTGCAACCTAACAGTGCGTTTTTCAAAAGGTAAGTTGGAGTCTATACACAAATACACTAACTTTACTGGACAATGCTGATACTCAACGTTGAATATAGCTATAGTCACGGGAAAATCAAAATTGAGTGTATGTGAGAAATGTGTGACACGTTTCATCATTTTCCCGTTAGATCTACTGTGAACCTATTAGTAAGAAGAGGACAAACAGAAGTGTTAGGTGAATATCATCTTATTTAGGTCATGATACCAGATTCCACACACACACACACGCACGCACGCACGCACGCACGCACGCACGCACGCACGCACGCACACACACACACACACACACACACACACACACACACACTACTGAGCACACACACACACACACACACACACACACACACACACACACACACACACACAGTACTCGACACTAACATTAATGCCCATCTGACCTGGCTTTCATCTCTTTATGTTAAGTTTTTGTAATGTAAGTGTGCAGTTTATGAATGATATCACAGGTGGCAGTAAAGTAACGTTACTAGTACAAAATAAACGGATTGTGTTTCGTTGAACTGTAATGCACTACACTGTATTGTGTTGTCGTCTTATACTTTGCAGTATAAGGATTTTGTTACTCTACAACAAGTTGCACATTTGTTGCTTAACTTGTTGGATGAGTTAAAGTAAAAGTTAAAGTAAAAAACATGACATAGTAGGGCCGTGCTTTTAATCGAAATAGATTTTCAATTTCAAGTTTAGCTCCCAACAATTATTCAAACAGAAAAATCGAGTTAAAACAATTGCTATATTATATACAAATGATCTCACTTATCTATTATATATTTTAATGTTATGTTATGTAGGATTTACCCAAGTAACTAACAACTTACATTGATATAAGATAATTAAATAATTGTTTATTACATTTGTTATTAAATCCGGTACCATTTTTAAAATTAACTTAAGAATTTGTTAATTAGGATGTTTCCAAATTCGAGAAAGTGTGTTAAATAATCAGACTCTCTCAACATTGGGTGAAATTCATGATGATAATTTCTGTCGTGATCAAGAAGCCTTATGGTTTAGTATAATGAGAGTGTAGTTTTGTACAGTAAATGTTTCATTAAAAGTGAAAGGGAAAGTGATGGAATTCACTTGTCTCCCAATGGGCCACGAGGAGGATCTAAGTCTAATAAGTAAGTAAATTAATTTATTAAACATAATTTGTCTGGTCTGGAGTTGTCACAGAAAGACAACACATGCACAACTGAACTCAATGACTTAGAATATAAATATAAATTCCTTGTCTGACACAAGTTGCTTGACACAAGTCTGGACACAAGTGAGTGAGGAATTGTTTCGCATGACACAGGAGAGGTCAGATAACATGATCCAGTCATGTGACACAGCAGACAGCATTACTTATTTACTAAGAGTATCAACCTGCAACACATTCATTATGACACAGCTAACAGATCATCTACTGCTGGAAGACTCATGTCAGCATCTGAAGACTTAAGCAGACCTCTGTCAGCTCTTGCCTGCTGATATTTATGTGAGTTTTTCTCATTTAACATCTTTAGACGTGTGTGATGAAAACACAGGTTAATACCACTCATTCCTTTAACCTCATTTTACATTTTCTTTATGTGTGTGTTAGATACAAATCCCAAAGTTCGAAATAAAGTGAGTTATTTTCTTTAACGGAAATCAGACGTCTTGAACTACAAAGAAGGCCAGGATTATAGTCATCTAGTAACTTCTGTAACCAGATGATGATCACATGTTACGGAAATAACTAGATTTGCATAAAGTCCGCCTCAAAATTCGTGGTAATGCAGGAGCTCAAACCCGATATTAACGTTAAACCTCACGTAGGAAAAACACTGAGAATCTGGTCTGTTCACTTCGTTCATTCTTACTTGAACAAAGCGGATAAACGCTCTTTTTGAAGATTTTATTTTACTTCCAGTGTGTGCCTTACTTTCTATAATGGCATGATTCAATATTTTTTTTCATTTAACTGATTTAACTGTTTAATGCAATAACTAACATAAACATTCCCAAAGTGAGATTTTATAATTCCATTTTCTAAATAAAACATTTTCTAATTGTATTTAATTGTGTTAGATAGCCATATTATAGTTATTATTGGCTAAATAAAAAAAAACTGATTGATTGTAATACAAAAAAAACATGATTTTTGAAAAATAATAAACCATTTATATATATTTAATATAATTATAACATCAACAATGTAGCAGGAAAAAAGGCTGTTATCAAATGTGAGAGCGATGTAACCTCACAATAATTAGTAGTATTTTCACAATCACTGGTCTTTACCATCAATGACAATGTCATGATTATTAATCTAGATTTTATGTAGTTTTAAAAACCATGTAGGCGCTCAAGTTTTATTAGTTTTCAATATTAAATAATATTATTTTACATGGTAAATGTAAAAAGTGGCAACAATATTCTGACTCTGAAGGCAAATGCGAATTTGAAGTGTTAAATTATCTTTTAGATGTCATATCTGTCAATATTTGGGTACAAGAATCTGGGAGACCCACAATGGCATTCTCGGGATGGGTATATGTTGGTCTGTTTGTCGAAGTTTCACTGGAAATATAACACAAATTATAATTTAAACTGAATTAATGACAAAAAACAAGTGGATAGGGATGCACCAATAGCATTAACCAGCATTTAATACTGATCGGACAATCTGATACAGTATTATAAATGCAAGTCCATTTAATATTTTAAGAAAAGCACAAGCTGAGGAAAAATTATAATAAGACAACATGAAAAACTTTCATTATTCACAAAATTATTCAGACATCCAAGAAAAGGTTTTTGCCTCTCATGCTGTTGTTGATATATGGATACTTCTAAATTAATAAAAAAATTGGCGGTCAATACATCTGTGCATCCTTACAGTGATGGGTGTGAACAAGGGATAATACCAACCAGTATTGACAGGTATGAAATAAGTAAAAGATTATGTTGCTCAGTCGCTGCCAGATTGTAGGGATTTGCAAGGTATCTTTCCCATCACACATAGATCTTTAAGCAACAATGGCAGTTATCCTCTGTATTTTACAGTTACCACATTGATCTCAATACTGGATTGGATGCCAGTTGCCCGGTGCACAGCTGTCTGGTGCCAAGCCAGTTCAGTGGGGTTCCATAAAGGTTGCCAGGTGATTCCTTCAGTGATTTCCAGGCATCTGTGAGGGTGATCCCCAGATTACTGAAAGTGATGGTTCTCCCCAAAAATTAAATAGTTATATATGCAAAATCTTAAACACCCATAGAAAACCTGTGTGTGTCCTTCATATGCTTAGGGGTGGGCTCTGCTGGCGGGGGGAGGTCTCTGAGAGTAGGGGGGGCGGGGCTTTGTGATTACATCATGCTGCAGCACTGCAGTGCATGTAGGCATGCATGTGTGTGTGCTGTCCATTCGTTCTATATTTAGTGTTTCACATTGGTTACATGTTGTGTGCATGAATGTTCTCTGAGCTGCAGTGAGACGTGTAAGTGTGTGTGCGTGTGTGCCGGAGAGCTGCTGTTATATTATGGATATTACATGGGTACAGCAAATCTACGGAAGCAAAGTCATCCGATTTATTATGGTGGTAAAGACTTTATGGTTGTAAACCTTTACAAACGTTTACTTGGAAATGATGAACTGCAATGGTCCAGTACAGTAAATTTTTTAAATAAAGGAAGGGTTTCACAATTTTTCATACATTACAATTGCATTAGACTGTCAAACCTGTTCAGTTCTCATGTTCAATGTGGTCCATTTGTTTAAAATACTTTATGGGAGCTCAGATTTGTGCATGATCTGACTACACTATTTATGCAATGAAAAGACACTAAATTAATAGTGTTTAAGTTCATTTTGATATTTCCAGCAAAAACATATTTCAGTGTATTTTACAATAAGGTTGAATCTGTTGAGAGCAGTCCAAACATGATGTGACTGCCCCATCTGCCGGCTTAAATATCTAAAAATAAACTCTAAAAACTAATATCTGAAGTGTGATATTGAGATGACATTTAACAGATGTCTCTGTCCTAATTTCTCCTAAAGGTGTTTGGAGTTTGGTCAGATGCAGGATTTAAAAAATCGTATGAATCATTCAGCGTCTGTTTCTACACTAGTGTCCCAAAGGCCTTAAAGACACTAGACAAGTTTGAACTGATTTCAAACCATAGACACATGTATTGTGAAAACTATTCAGGACAGAAAGATTGAAAAACAATGAATGTGCATAGCCATACACGGCATACTTACTGGGTTTGATGTGGAAGTTCATGTGGTCCTCGTAAGGCCATAACTGCATCATTATTCAAGTCTAAGAATCCCCCAACATAACGAATATTTTGAATTTGCTATCCTCAAGTGGACTCAGTGTGATGTGTTATATATCTGATATATGCATAAGGAACCCATGTGTGACAGGTGACACAAGCATAAGTGTTTGAAGGCTT
The DNA here is from genome assembly GCA_033220385.1 of Triplophysa yarkandensis. Classification (NCBI taxonomy): domain Eukaryota; kingdom Metazoa; phylum Chordata; class Actinopteri; order Cypriniformes; family Nemacheilidae; genus Triplophysa; species Triplophysa yarkandensis. The sequence goes on along the minus strand of CM065671.1, from coordinate 6,616,982 downwards.
TGGTCAGCTGCTATGAACACTCTCCCGTACATCTGCTGTCATTCTTCTCTCTGTACTGCTGACTTAGGCATGTTTGTACCTCTGAACTTGTTAGTAGTTTAAGTTTTAAATTCGACAAACCGGAGGAAGCTGTAATTTTCTCCACAGGGAAACGAAACGTCCTGCTGGTCACTTTTATCCAGCAGTGTAGACGCACTGTGTCCTTGTAAAGGGAATGGTTGACCATCTGGTACCTATTTTCTTTTTTACCTTAACTGGCATTATTTAAAAAAATATCCGCTCATATCTGTGACACATGATCCAATGGCCTTGCAATACCTCTTCATAGTTTCCTTTAAAGTGTTTTGTGAAAACTCACATGCATGCAGAATCAAGAATAATAACTATACAGATGACTAAAATGTTTAAAAAAGGAGTTCACACAACATCTTCAATAACTTGGAACATTGTAGCTGGTATTACTTTCTGAGCGATATTTTGGCTGATGAACTAAAAACACTGACCGCCAAATAAAACCATTTTGTGCATTTACACAGCTTGGGCTTTGGATATAAATCTTCTAAAGATGTTGTAAAAATGCTTTGAACTTACAAAGGGTAGGCTAGCTTGGATCTCACTGGAAAAACGTTGGGCATGATGTCAAAAAATGCATCTACCTGAGGTCAGTTTGGCATTCCAGACATTTACTTTAGGTTGAGAATACCAGACATTAACTTCAGGGATTACAGAAATTTACTTCCAGAATTAAGGATGGGAATACACTAAATCCAACACAGTATTTCAACAAACATAACACTGACCATCGTGTGGACATCAATGTGGACATTTCTTATTTAGTTGCTAAATATAAATATCTAAAGAAATTTGAAATCAAGAGCTCATCACCTGAAAAGCTCATTGACCAGAGAAATAAGGTCAAGACGAAGTCTTGTTTTCTGAATAATTGAGTTATATCATAGTTAAAAGTTCAATTATGTTTCTAGATTTGTTACCACAAAACTTAATGGACAAATGTTTTTATGGTCTATTCCCTGTGGGTCATAATGTACGTATAGACCAGTACCTTCAAGTCTAGTGAACCAGTGGATATCTCTTCTTTTCATCACAAATGACTCTGTCCAAGGTCCAGGCTTACAACGTCAACAAATCCAATCAATTCTCAAAGAACAAATTGATCCATTTACACCCAGATTAACTTTAAATTGAATAATACATTTCGTAAACCAAACGTCTAAGCTCTTGTATCTTGTATTGTTTATTGGAGAAGAATTGTTATTTTGGGTTGAACTGCAAGGTAATGGGACATCATTTACGTCCCAAGGTCCAGAGATCCACTTTGAGAGAATGAAAATGAGTGCTAGACCCCCCCCACCTCACACATCTAAAGGCTCTATTATTAGGTGCTTCCTCTTTCCCCACAAACATTCCTCTGCCGCCACGTGAATGTTGACTCGTTGTCTGGACTCTTGTCTTTGTGACATGTAAGAAGGCTGTGTTTCATAGATCAGCATTAGATCAGTGGTGGACACTCCGACTCACGCCTCCTCACACTCATATTTATGGAGTCTGTAGTGTTACCGTGTTCCTCTCAGAAGTCTGGAGGGTTTGGATCTAGAGATGGTTGACTTGTGGATGGAGGATTGTCAGCAGACATGTGGTGTTTACAGTGTAACTCTGAAAAAACGCAGTCTCTACTTGAGCTGGAGCAGGACAGCTGGTAAGACCTTCTAGACGTGTTCAAAGCAATGCTGAACACTAAGTTGTCAATTAATTTTAAATGCATGGCATGGAAATAAACAGCATTTGTTCACTTTGTTGAAAGTAGGTTGTCTGTCCGTGAATAAAAGAACTATATGTGATGTTCCTAAAATAGCCTTTGTTAGAAGTGACCTTCACCGTTGGTCTTGCTGTAGAATATATTATGTTTCTTTTATAGAAGTCATTGCATTCTAATAACCTTTGCAGCAGATTTCATACATTACTGTCTTCACTGCTGGCTGGAGTGGGCTCTATATTTGTTAGATGATCACATTAATGAAGGTGTATTTTTAACTGTAGCTAAGGAAAGAAGTGACATGTGACAGTCAGTTTGTCCCGACGCACAACATTTATCCACCTCCTTTATGCACAACTGTATATATGTTTTATACAGGGTTTGATGTATTTGATACAAGCCTCTTATACACACACATAAAGAGAGAGAAAGAGAGAGAGAGAGAGAGAGAGAGAGAGAGAGAGAGAGAGAGAGAGAGAGAGAGAGAGGGGAGAGGGGGATCATAGGTTTCATAGGTTAACCAACATCTTTCAAAATATCTTCTTTTGTATTCGTCGGACACACCTAGTCCTTTACGTGAAATATATTCCTTGATTGCCTGTGAGCTGTGTTATTTACATTGCTGTATTTTATGGTGCTGATGTGGACAGGTTTAAGGTTGTCATTTAAAAATGCATTCATGAGCGTTTGTGTGAAAATCTGTTCGTAGGGAGTCTGTTCGCCATCCATACACATCAATCGCTAAGATGACTGATTCACTCCAAAATGTGTTGATGTTATTCATTTATGTATATGTCAGTTTTAAAGCATTCATTTGCACAAAACATGTTTAAAACACCACATATTAAAGACACTAAAACTTGATTTTCCCCACAGGGGAAAGAGTCAGTACATCTGCTTTGAGTAATGCATATTGTTTTATTATTTCAGTATTTGTCACATTTTAGCTGAGCTATGTTTGATAAGAGAATAAGAGATCAGCAGGAACAGCTGTTTCCTGTGCTGGAGGGCACATAACAAGCAGCTCATATCCTGTGCCAACACACATTACAACAGCAGCAGTTTCATGCCTGCATTGGTGATAAAATGTCCGAATCAATTGGATGACAATGATAACATTACATTCATGAATTTGACAGATTTAATCCACATATATCCTTATGTTTGGGACCTGAATTCACATTTAAAAAAGTCAAAAGTATGATTGCAAATGGCATTTTTAAGCACAAAAATACCCTTTTCCCTTTTCTGAGACATTTTGCAAGAACACGTCGAGTTTTATTGGATGTCACTTTTAACTTAACAAACCTTTTTGAGAAATGGGAAATAGTTTGCTTTCATACATACATACATACACATATTAGAATGAATACAGTTATTTAGACATTAAAAAGTGTGACTTGGTATACTTATACTTTATGCCAATGTTAATGTGATGTGTAATGTGTTTTTTGACTGTGGCATTTTATTCCTACAACACACAGACACACACACACACACACACACGCGCACGCACGCACGCACGCACGCACGCACGCACGCACGCACGCACGCACGCGCACACACACACACACACACACACACACACACACAGCCTAAAGTCTGCTCTTTGTTAACACACACTTAAACACAGGCACACACACTTAAACACAGGCTTCGTTTGTCACAGACCCCATATGGATGGTTTGACGGATATCCACATCTCATGCACACATTTGGCCTTACTGCATTACCATGCACTTCTTAAGATAAAAAAAGTTAAACTCTCAAATCCAACAAGAAACACACTGCAGATAAAGCTGCTGGATACATGTAAAGTTACATTGAAGGGTGTTAAGGGTACAAGAGATGAACATTTAGAGGTATCACAAAATGATACAACATTGAATGTGTTCCGAGGTACTAACAGTTCAGGTATTATCAACTCTTAAAGGCAGGGTCTATGATTTTTCAAAAATCCTCTCCAAAGTTGAGTAGGGTCCAAAAACAATTATGCAGCCAATCAGCATTAAGGGGCGTGTCTTTCCTTGATGTGGGAGACCCTTAATGTGAGGAGACCCTTTTAGTGTAGGGGCGTGTTTGTTTTGGTGATTTCGAATGTCAACATTCACTACCAAAAATGATAGACCCTGCCTTTAAAGTGCAGATGGTCATACTGTATAGAGATGCAGTCTGTGAATGTATAATAAAGAAGCGGATGAGGATTGATGTGTAATCGGTTTTTCAATCAAACATCAGCTGTTGTCTTTCAGATTAACTTCTGATGGGGAAAGCACTTTATAAGAAGATTGTAAGATTTCTATGCACTTGTTAACTCATTTAAACAGGGTGTAAGTGTCCTTCTAAGTACCTCATATCAAATATGTTAGGAAACATTTATGCAAGGAATTGAAATATAAAAACAGAATTGGTAAAGCATATGCAGATTGTCTACTGTTATTCATAGTTCAGTTTTTTCTTTCTTTGCAGGAAACCATATATATATTGCTTGCAGTATGGTGTCTAAACTGTGTGCTGGCATGTTTGTTTAAGGCAGACTACCCACCCGTGCGAGAGCAGCGCGTCTCTGTTTGCCAGGACAGATGGTGCCAGTGCCATCTCTAGAGATATTATACAAGAAGTGTAATTCCACTGTATCATGTTTGTGCATGTGTGGACAGTAAGCAGACTTTGTGTCACCGATCTATCATTTAAAACAGAAATCTCACTATAACAATAAAAACTTTAATTATAATAAAGATATGAAGAGCTCTTTTCCAAAACGCCATAAAAGCCACATTTAAAAATACGAGGTTGTCATGCCATTCTGTTGTGTGGTGACCATATTCTCTGCACCATCAATGTTTCATGTCAAATCACTAGATTTTCTCATTTAAAATGTACTACAAGATGCACTTTTGTCCAAAACGCTATAAATCTTGAACCTGTGTTCAATCTTTTAAATGAGCTCTTTAAACTCTACTAACACTTTTGATGGCCTTGATGAGCCAGTGACATCTACCCCTGGGGGTAAAAAGTTTGTATTTGCACAATGAGAAATGGATACGTTACAAGACTCATTATAATATTACATAAATCAACAGGAGCTTGATGAATTGCATAAAGGTGTGCTTGGTTTGCATTCCAGGTCACATTACAGTGTTCTGTTTGTACAGTCTAAAGTGCAGAACAGACCTCTGACTGACTGTGACATGGCTGTTGGTTTTGAAGAATTGAAAGAGAAAGTTTTCTAGTATTCTAGACATATCTTTATTCGATTAAGACAATCGACATCCAGATAAGTTTGCAGCTATAGGCGTGTGAGATTCAGATGTTTGTCAATCATTGGTTTTATCAGCTGAGACTTTGACTCGGTGGGAAACTGCATTGCACTTTGAACTTGTGGCTCTAAATGGCAGATAAGCAGAAGAAATGGGATTTCTTAGTGTGCAGGAAATCTTTTTTTGGACAGCGTTCTGATGGAAAGGCTGTAAAGAATAAGCAGAAGTGAGTAATGTGTCCGAGTAAGGCAATACTTAGTATATATCGACCCACTTTGTGTGAAGGTCTTGTTGGTGAGCTTAATAAATGCTTGAAATGATGTTTATGGTATTTACATACATCCAAACATATGATTAATGGTTGAATTTTTTTGGGTATTTAAGGCTCTATGATTATGAGCCTTATCAAAGTCCTTTACTGTATCTTGACATTGCATTGCTACTGTAAATATACTTTATTAATTAAATATTTGCGTTAACGACGGTTTATTCCACAGTCTGCTGTAATAAATAACTTATTATTCATTTTTTTCTTGTGTGCCCATACTGTGCTTTATACTTTTATTCTTTCTTTATATTTTAACAACTTTATCATTTTGTAAAGAAAGTAAAATGGTTGTTAGGATCCAGCTGATTCCATTTCTCTTTTTCTGTTGGGAGAATAAACAACAACATAGAGACTCATATCACAGACAAATTCCTATTTAGGCTATTTTATGAATGAAAATAATTATAAAAGGCCAAGTATAGAAGGAAAAGACTATAGCAACGTACCTGGCAAATCCTTTATTAAGGGATATGTCCACAAAGCATTTATAAAGTCATTGTAAAAGACGTGAATAGACACAAACTCGCACCGCACAATCACACAAAATGGGTGGTGTGATTTCTGCGAACCTGTGATATATGGAAAGTGTTGTGCGAAGATACTCCCCATCTTACATGTTTTTCACATTACTTGTGCATATATAACACAGTTATCCTTTAACAATAAAAGAGAAATTGTGATGCTTTCGGTTCGGTGTGAACACAATATTAGTCCATTTGACATTAGGTCAATGGTTAGGGGATTCAGGCTGTACAAATTCATAAGAAATCACCAACTCATGAAGTTAACCTGAGTTTGAGGACCACTTTTCTTACTGAAACCAGTGTTTTTTGGTCACCCTTAAATTGATAACTTAACCTGATATCACACTGACATCTGACAGTCATCTATTTGATGTTTGCATTTTCATCTGAAATACATCTACAAGACATCTCAGTTATACATCTTTGAGACGTCTATTGTCAAATGTCCTGTAGACCTCTAGAATACCTAAGATTTTTTTATACAGCACATTCCAGATCACTGGATCTTTAGCAGACATCTTACAGATGTACCTGTGATATTTGGGTCAGTCGTGGTCTGGTGGTTAGAGAGTTGGACATGTAAGCAGAAGATTGTGGGTTCAAATCCCAGGGCAAGCAGACAATGACTGAAGTGTCTTTGAGCAAGACTCCTTACTCGCATTTGCTCTGCAGTGATGATTGACTACTGCATAATACTTGTAAGTCGCTTTGGATGACAGCATCTACCAAATGGATAAATTTAAATGAAAATTTATTTAGGTATTAAATCAGAAGAGCAGATTGAATCAATGCGAAATCTTAAAAATATATTTGTTTCATGCAAAAATGTCATACATATTTTGTTTTCGTTTCTTGTCCAGTTTGGAGGGCGACATTCAAAGCAGTGAGTCTGGCAAGGCCTCGGACAGCAGCACACGATGTGTCCGTGGCCCCATGAAACACAGTTCTTCCTTGAGTCCAGACCTATTTGACAGCTCGGCGTATGGCCACGGGATCCAGCCAACATCGCAACGCCCTCAGCGACCCAAATTACAACACTCCCAGTCGATCCTTCGCAAACAAGCAGAGGAGGAGGCCATCAAACGCTCACGGTCTCTTTCTGAATGCTATGAGCTGTCAACAGATCTTCAGGACAAGAAGGTATAGTTCGATCAGACGTTCAAACTAACCTTTATCTCATTCTGTTATGCTACTAACTGTATATACCTTGATATCTTGATACCTTGAAGGTGGAGATGCTTGAGCGGAAATATGGAGGCCGTTTCATAACCCGCCACGCTGCTCGCACGATTCAGACTGCTTTCCGCCAATATCAGATGAACAAGAACTTTGAACGTCTTAGGAGTTCCATGTCAGAAAATCGCATGTCGCGCAGAATTCTTTTATCCAACATGAGGATGCAGTTTTCTCTTGATGGATCGGAGAAATCACACAGCTCCTTTTTTGAAGGGAGGCAGATGTCTCTCATGGACGATACAAGCCATTTAGGATCCATGTTACAAACAGGGGAGAAAGTTCCTTCCATTTTGGAAGTTGCAGAATCTCAAAGTGATTTAACGGATACAATCACAGAGCTCGAGGACACATTCTCAAGGCAGGTGAAATCACTAGCAGACTCAATCGATGATGCGCTAAACTGCCGAAGTGTGCATGAAGAGGAGATCCGGTCTGAGCTGGCAGTGTGTCAGGAGGAAGGGGAGCTCCCTCACTCGGATGACCAACAAAAGCTGGATGAGATCTGCAATGTGACACTCTTCATCGATGAGGATGAACTTTCTCCATCTGTTCAGAATTCTGTAGAGCATCCATCCAACATAAAATCTGAACAAAACACCCAGTCCATCAACTCCTCACAAGACTATTGGTCAAAGGACACCAAAAATGAAAAGCTGGACTCTGAGGCTAGCTGCAGGAGCTCTCCATCCCTCGGATTCCAGGAGCCACAGCTCTTCACCAACCACTTACCGCTTCTAACTATCGAGCCACCAAGTGACAGCTTAGTGGAAATGAGTGATCGCTCTGAAAGCAGCTCGGTCAAACAACAAAATATTGAGGAACGGACTGTAGCGGAACCAAGGGCCACTCCCAAGAGCATCTCTCGAGACAAGGAACCCCATAGACATCGGCAACTGGAGAGCAACTTGGCCACCAATGGTAACCGGCAGATCAAGTCAGAATCAGACTTCTCTGATGGGGACAATGACAGTATCAACAGCAATTCAAACTCTAATGACACAATAAACTCATCCAGAGACAGTCTGAGAGATCAGGGTCTCAACAAACAATCATACCACAAAGACACTCGAAACAGCTGGGACTCTCCAGCGTTCAGCAGTGACATGACTCGCAAGAGACAGTACCGCATTGGCCTCAACCTCTTTAATAAGTATGGATTTTAATTATTTTCTGTTTATCTCCAGAAGCATAGGCTAGCAAATGCATTTTAAAGAGTTTCACTGTTTACTTGCCCACTTTTGAAGGCATACTGTACAATAAAGAATTGCCATGAAATAATCATAACCCTAGTTTAAAAAATAAACTAAATCAAGATGAACACATGACAGCATAATATCATAAGACAAGAATGGTGAAATTTTAATGGTGTGAAACATAAAAGATTTTATCATTGTGTAAACATTATATTCCCACGGATTTTACTTCGTTGTAGTTAGAATATAATTGAAAGGTAAGATTTTTAGGAAGAAATTTACCAAAAACCTGTACCTGGCTTTCTTTCTTCTGTAGAAGACATTTTGAAAAATGAAAATCTTGAACCGGTTTTGTGTCCACATAACTTAAGTTAATGGGCACTGCCATTGTTCAGTTAACATTATTCAAAATATCTTCTTTTGTCTAGTACAGAAGAAAGAATGTCATACAGGTTTGAAATGGCATTTTTGGGTTAACCTATCCTTTTTATATGATTGATTTGCTACACAACCTGACATTCCACATTGACATTCATTGCATTAATGCAATATACACAGAAAACATTAGAAAGCAATCATACAGTACCTCTTTCTTTTCAATGTCTTCCATCTCCTTCATATTTAGACTATGATGCATAGCATCAGTGTGAGGTATAGTTTTGATTTTTAGTACAGTAAGAAGTTAACTATAATGGATAATCCTCTTTCAGAAAGCCAGAGAAGGGTATCCAGTACCTTACAGAGAGAGGCTTTGTTCCAGACACACCTGTAGGTGTTGCCCACTTTCTGCTGCAGAGGAAAGGCCTGAGTCGACAAATGACTGGTGAATTTCTTGGGAACCGACAGAAGCAATTCAACAGGGATGTCTTGGAGTGAGTCATTTTTTGGTATTATTGTTTTCTTAATTACCTTGCCCAAAAATCATTGGTATTTAGATTTTTTTGGAGAACACTTATTTAAATATGCCATTGTTACAAATATGCACCAATGTTAGGGCTGCACAGTGAATCGAAAAACCAATCGGGACCAATCAATTATGCGTAAAATTACATAAACGCCAAAATTCTCAATTACTGCTGTCAATTTGTGATTGTTTTTCTACATTTCGGCGGTATTTATAAGCACTTAATACATAGGTATATCAATGTTTGTAAATTTCACAAGTTGACTTGTGCTTTAAATCTTTACAATTTACCGTTATGCTGCTTCACAGAAAATATAAAGCATTTAAAAACGTCATTAAAATATTTTATTCAACTATAATAAACGCAACAACAACATCTAGGTGAATAATAAACAATTTAGATTTTTTTCATAATCGTGCAGCAACATATCAGCCAATAGTCATTATCGGTCAATTAAAGTAATTTTTTTCCATTGGCTAGAAAAACAGCTTACAGGCTGATATATCCTATTGAAAAGCACATGAGCTCAGACAGTGACAATAAATGTATATATTTAATGTTTAGAACTTCATCAATAAATCCATATAAATGCAACTTAATACAACAACTAAACTAATGCTATCGGCTTTACTATAGTATCGGCAGATATAACTCTGAATAATCGACTTTCGGTATTGGAGGAACATTTTTGTAAAGGTGCCTGTCTTCTACAAATAGATGTAAAGCAGTTTTGGTAAGGTGTTTCTCTTGTTTCTGTTGAAGCTGTGTGGTGGATGAACTGGATTTCTCAGGAATGGAGCTGGATGAAGCTCTACGCAAATTCCAGGCTCAAATCCGGGTTCAGGGGGAGGCGCAAAAGGTGGAGCGTCTAATCGAGGCGTTTAGGTGCCCTCCCATCACAAAACAAAGCATACACCATTGATACACTAAAACTGCACATGTGTGTTTCTGGTTTCATTGATTAATCAAGTACGTACACTCTTTCTCTGTGGTATGGTGTACATAACCAGAAGCTTTAAAACTAAGGAACTGCATCTAAAAACAAATAAGCAGCACACAAATCTTGTTTCAGTTAACTGATGATCATCTCCTGTGTTTGTTAGCCAGCGCTACTGCATCTGTAACTCTGACGTGGTGTGCCAGTTTCGAAATCCTGATACCATTTTCATTCTGGCATTTGCCATCATCCTCCTCAACACAGACATGTACAGCCCCAATGTCAAGCCGGAGCGCAAGATGAAACTGGAGGACTTCATCAAGAATCTACGAGGTTTTCATCTTCAATAAGCTGCATTCAAGTCTTCAAGATTTGAATTACAATAAATTATATGTATTTAAATACTAAGACAAAGAAATGGTAACACACACAACCCTTGTGTGTTACAGGGGTCGATGATGGAGAAGACATCCCTCGGGAGATGCTGGTTGGGATTTATGAACGGATCCAAAAGAAAGAGCTCAAGACCAATGAAGACCATGTGTCTCAGGTGCAGAAGGTGGAGAAACTCATTGTGAGCAAGAAGACAGTAAGTTCAAAGCAGTCACACAGTGCTTTTCTCATAAGGGTGCTCTCATGATTTCAGAAAACTTGACCATAAATATTCATCCTTGTTTATTTTGATGTTCACACATCAATGTAATATGCACAGTTTTGTGGTCATTTATGATGAACAACTGTATTTTTAGTAATTTTATGTTAAATTAATAAACATGGTTATTATAATACTGCTTATTATAAGAGCTTTGCTCATTACTGTTTCAGCAGTTAATAAAGTGTTACTTTGTCAGAAACTTATGAGAAAGTATTGACATATTTCAACTCAACTTACAGATGGGATCGCTTCACCATGGCCTTGGATGTGTAAGTTTCACTTTATCTGTGGAGTGGTTTAAAGATATTATACTGTGCCTAAAACGAATGAATAACATTATATGCACTATAATTGGTTTCACGGGATTAAAACATGTGTTTGTGTGTGTGGTACAGGTGCTGTCTCAGGCTCACCGTAGGCTGGTGTGTTATTGCAGACTCTTTGAAGTTCCAGATCCAAACAGATTGCAAAAGCTCGGCCAGCACCAGCGGGAAATCTTCCTGTTCAATGACCTCCTAGTGGTGAGAGATTGTGAACAAACTTTGTATGGACACTTGGCCAACAAACATTGATTTGCAAGCATTGGCATCACCTGATGATATGTATCTTAACACCTTCAACAGAGCCTGATCTCAACCGGACACAAGTCAAAGAACAATGATTGTAGTGTGTGCCAATCCACAAACATACTTATAATTTTAAGTTTGATTTTTTATAGAAGGTAATAAACATTTTGCGTTGCTGATTTATAGTCAATACGTATCCACCAGATATTTATCGCCAAGGGAGAACTTGCAATTTAATATTTTCAGCTCTTTGTGTGGCACCGCTGTGTTCATTGTATCTTGGTTTATTTTGCCAGGTTACCAAGATCTTCCAGAAGAAGAAAAACTCAGTGACCTACAGTTTTAGACAGTCTTTCTCTCTTTGCGGGATGCAAGTGATGCTCTTTGAGAACCAGTGTAAGAAATAAACACCCATACACTTATCTTTCTTTCTGCAGAACAGGGTGCGTCTAAAAGAAAGCAATTACTCGGATGTAATAACTAATGCTATTTCTTAATTGAAAACATGTTGCATAATTTTATACGTTTCCTGAAAAGGCAGACTTATAAATACATTTTTTTATCTTCTTAGTCTATCACCATGGTATCCGGCTCACTTCCGCAATTCCAGGAGCCGACCTTAAAGTTCTGATCAATTTCAATGCCCCCAACTCTCAGGACCGTAAAAAATTCACAAGCGACCTGCGAGAATCCATCGCTGAGGTCCAGGAAATGGAAAAATACCGGATAGAGTGTAAATAGCCCTTTATCCTTGTTAAAATTACTTGCTGTCCAGCTATTTAAGTGCTATTGCGTCAGACTCATTCGGTTATGAACATACAGTAGTACATACAGTTCATGTTTGTTGACGGTGTGTGTTTAAATCTGTGTTTAGCTGAATTGGAAAAGCAAAAGGGACTGGTCAGACCCAGCATGTCTCAGAGCATGTCGGGCTTAAAGAAAGAAGCAGGAAATGGGTCCATGAGTCGCACTAGTCTGGATGACACTTACGCCATGGGAGAGGGGCTAAAGCGGAGCACGCTCAGTAGCTCCCTGCGTGACCTCTCTGAAGCAGGTGAGTCAAGGTATACCACTGTCTGGTGATGACATAAGAATCTGACTCTGTGATTTAACTCTTTGTCCAGCAATAGTAGACTTGTTTTGTTTGATTCCCCATGTACAAGGATATTCTTGATGTTTTACAAGTGAAGAATATTCCAGCCTTTCCAGATAATTCCAACAACTTTTTTATTGAGAAAATAAGGATTGGGGCTAAAGAAGAGTTCACCTAAAGACATGGATGTTATACATTCATCCTCGTGTTAATTAACACCTTTAAATGCCTGTGGAACTTAATCATTTTTTATGATATCTGGAGAAATATCTCAGTTTTCTATGTCGATGTGATAGAGTCAAATGCAATGTTTAGTATCTTTGGTTTTCTGCAAAAGAAAGAAACTTTTTAGTGACAAGTTTAGAATACGATAAGGATGAGAATATTCACTTTTGGGTGAACTATTGGATCTCTTTAGAGTTTGGCTTTTGACTGAATTTGATCTTGTACATTCTTGTAGTATGTAGAGCTGTGGGTGGGTAATACCAGTTCTTCCAATCCCTGGATCCCCAGAAGGTTTGAGGTGTCGCTCTATGTATATCATCAGCTGGTTAGCTAGTTAACTAACCAACATTCAAAATGGGTCTAATCAGTAGAATCAGGTGTGGTATATAGGGTAGACATTTAAAACATTTTTGGGAGGGTTACGCTGGTTTATTCTGCAGATCCATACGGTTAAATCGAATGACTGTTTGTGTTTGTAACTTTAAAATATTTCCTTATATATCATTATTGGCAAAACTATGTATATTACACAGCTGAATAACATTTGTGTCCATTCCTTTAAAGCCTGCAAAAAGTATTTTTTTGATACTTTGATTTTGTTTTATAAATAAAAACATCCTGCATACTGTAAAGAACATCCCGTTAAAATAGCAAAGACACCGTTCTGAAAACAGTGATCAAGGAATAATTCTGTGCACAGAAATTTGACTACAACAGTGATAAACGATTCTGACAAAAGCAAGCAAAATATGTCTCTGCAAAAGTAATTTACATTTACATTTATTCATTTGGCAGACACTTTTCCCCAAAGTGTTTTGCTGTGGTCAATTATCACTGCAGAGTACACAGGGATAAGATGTCTTGCTCAAGGACACTTCAGTTATTGTCTGCTGACACTGGGATTGAAACCAACAACCTTCTGTTCTGAGCAGTTGCCAAGAGATGATTCTTAGCACAGTGATTTAGAAATGAATTAAAACACAGCATGCGAGAAAGGACGATTTTGAGCTCAGAAAGTGAGGAGTGGCAGAACATAAGAAGCAGAAATCCTTCTTGGCACTGGAGTAAGCCAGATATGATTCCGAGCACAGAGAATGTGTTGTGAGGGCCGCTCAGAAGCACTGATCGGGGAACAGTTCTAAACCGAGCAGGCACAGAAAGGTTCTTAGCAAAGACTGCGTAGTTTGACTGTGATCCATCTACACCACATATCCATAAAGTCCCAGTGTGCTGTGTGTTAACATTGAGTGTGAAGTACATCTCTAATCTTTGCTGCTGCATGTCTCGGGCAGGCGAGCGTGGGTGCCGCACCAGTGCAGGATCTCTAGAAAACAATGTGGAAGTAAGTCGGAGGCCATGGATGTCAGATAATGGATTTGATAACATGCATTGTGAATCTCTTTGCACAGCCTGTGTGGCATCGGTCAACTGATTACTTCCTTTTGTTTTTGTTAATTTATTCTTTGTATATGCCTAATCCATCTGCCTGCTCACACACATGCATGGACTGCATTGACTGTCATTTGTCTGCAATTGCAAGCAGTCGAAAACTACTTTATGCCTATTTCTAGATACAAGCATGATGTTGTCTAACCCTGCCCATCTATGGTTGGCCTTGTTGTTTGACTGTAGATCAAGCTGCTGTCACTTGTGTCTGTTGGGTGATGATGGTGATGTTCCTCAATCTCTACAGACACAGAGTGAAGTTCTTCTGTTTAAAACCCAAAAACCTTTCCTTGGGTCAATGCCTGGCATCATGTAGAAAAGTGTCTTTAGATTCATGTGCCTCATGCTTAACATTTTCATGATAGCTATGCTTCCTGAACCGTGTAAAATCTGGCTGAATTGAGACTGCATTGCTCTGGTTGATGGTCTGAAACTTTGGATGGTTTGCTTTGTTGCTCCTTATCTATTTAAAATATCTGACATTGGGAATCAAACAATTTATCAAACAATCTATCAAACAACCTATCAAAAGAAAAAGTTGAAGTTGAATTAGTTATCTTCTGAAACTTTAAAGAGACTTTATTTTTGCAGCATCTGCATGTTTCTCTTCATCTTTTTGTTATAGTTTAAAACATTTCCTGTTGAACGATTATCATTTCTGAAAGGTATATGTCGTTTACAGCCTGATGTTGCCTTTCCATCACACTATCTATTTATATTAATCTAAAAGGGTTTCAGAGGTACATTTTTACAAACCTCCAAAAGATTATTAAAGAGAGGGAAATGCAAAGAATGGATACTGGAGAAAGAAGGTTTTAGTTGAATGAAAGTATATTCTTCGAGCACATGTTTTATGTCTGAGTTTGATGTGTTTTGTAACCAAATCTAACCTCATTATTTATCTTAAACGTGTCTAATTGCATTAAACTGTACTATTTTTAAACAAAAGCATTTCTTAATGACCTGTAGCGACAATACAAATCAAATCAATCGAAATGCTGAATGCCATTACAATCCCAGAGGATGATGTTTGATATAAAAACTGCCTTCTAAAGTTTGCATCAAAGAAAATCGACAACAGTTTGGCTTTGCAAAATGAATATTAGCCTTGTGGTGAGGCCTTAACTCCTACAGTTGTTGTGGAATGACTTTAAGAGAGCTGACAAATGCTTCTCAGATGAAGCGCTATCAAAAGCTCCCGCTTGAAGTCATTGCTTCTAAAGAATTGTGTAAGTATAAACACCTTAACCTTGTTTTCTTATGCATCTAATATAAGGATAAAATCCCATTTAAAGACAAAACACAGCGCTGGCCTACAGACAAACTGTTTTTGTCACTTTAGTGATCATTTATATTTTTATTTCAATAACTAAAGACTATATTGTGCATATAAACCGTATATATCATTGGATTGGAATCAACAGAATGATTTAAAAAATATATTTAAAATACTTCTGGAAGCAAACCAAGCGGAAAAGTCAGGCGTTCTTTAGGAGGGGAATCACTAAGAATGAATTGTGGCCCACTAACAGCATTGTTTATTTGTATTGGGCATAGTTTTGATAAAGTAAAACACGACATGCTTTAGTGACAACCCCCTTGAACAGATGGGAACATTTGCTGATGTTTGATTGACTCTCTGCTCACAGGACTTCATCATTAGCAGCTCTCCTCTGGATGAGAGAGAACCACCAACCCAGCATCATCTAGTTCCTGACACACACAGCGCTCTAAACTCCTCCTTCATCATGGGGTCACCCTTCAGCCGTAGACACGTCAAAGATTCAGTCACAAGCAGACTCCGTCAAGACCTCAGTCACCCCACCCTCATCTTCCAGACATCACAACCGTTTAACTTACACCACACTGCCCAACCTTACGCCCAACACTCGCATCTGAATCAGATTCCCCCGAGTCCATCGCCCTGCCGTCAGTATCCAGCAGCACTCAACTCACGCGGCGTCTGTCTCTTCAGACGGCGTTCCCACGCACCCCACAACACCCGCTGGCCCTGGCACACTTTCTCACACAGACATCTGCACTGCGGCGTCAGCACGTTGGTGTGAGCTCATCTCTCACTAAACAGACATGATGGGTTTAAAACCCCCCAACACCCAGCCAAAACCCAGAGGAACCACACATCTCTCTTTATTTCCCTTACGGGTACAGGTAAACCTCATGCGGCATCTCTGCGTCATATTTTACCCCAACACATTTTGAGATAATTAAAATGATATTTTGAAAATCAGTCAATCATGATTATTTAAAGAAGTCATACAATTGTTTTAGCTGCGATTATTATTGGTTTTATTTTATTTTTAAAGAACCTGCAGTTATGATCTCAATAGTCGCTGGACCTTTTTTACAAACACAACAACTATAAATAAACGTACCTACTGTCCTTGCCTCTAAGGACAAAATACTTGGCACTGCTGGAGATTTTAATATAAGATATTTAAAGAAGCAGCATGTTGAACATAAAAAAGCAACTTCGTCCACAGGGAAAGACACAAAATATTCCCATTTTATCACCCAGACATCATTTCTATATGAACGTTACAAGAAAACTGATGTTTGACAGGGGAGTTAAGGTGTGTTTCCCTATTATTCTGATTAGTTTCTTTTTATTTAGCATATCATCCCTGTATACACATTTTTACAAATCTCAATAATATAATTTTGCTGCAACGAGAATACCATTGAACACGTTTCCGTTGTTCTTTTTTGTATTCACAAAATCAGTCCTACAATAATATTCTATGCAAAATACAATCACGTATGTATTCCTTTGGACTTTGGGGTGAAATATGAGCAGGGCATGTTTCTGATTGGTTTTTAATCCCTCCCGAGATCACATATAGATAAAATAGACAACAACACAACTAGGGTTTGTTTGTACTAGAACATGCTTGTGGAGTAAATGTGTTTTTAAAACTAAGTCTTAGCAATCTTACATAAACGTGCCAATGATCATCTCAGATATACTCATCAGTTAAATGTGTGTAATAGATTAGTACAGTAGTGTAATTCAATCCACCTTAGGCAAGAAGCGATGTTAGAAAACTGTTCGCATTTATTCTGAGATTTTTAAGAACAGAACAATATCTTGGTCAGCCTAAGTCAAGGTCAGATTTAAATAGGAATGTTACTAGAAATGTGATATATAGAGATTCTGAAGCACCTCTGACCTGCTCAAACATGGTCATTTTAAATGGCTACATATCACAATTTAAAGCAGAAAAGACTTAGTTCAAGGATGTAAGATGTTTAAAATATTCTTGCATGCCTTCGACTGGAACTAAAACTTTTTCAATGAAAATGATTAAGTCACATTTGACATTTTTTATACTCTTCAGTCTTTTTCTTTGGAGTTATGCACAAGACAAACGAAGGCCGGTGACTGAATTATTTTTCTATGTATTTAAGGATTGTTTTCTTTCTAAAGTGCAATATGTTTGTCATGATACCGTTATTTCATCATAGTGGCTTATGTATTCTCAGTGGTCCAGCGTTTTAACTCTGGATGGGAAAGTGATTTAGGCTTTAATGTCAAATTAATGTTTTTTGGTGTATATTTATTATTGGAAATAAAGCGGTGTTACCATTGCAATGAAGTGCAATCATGTACATAATGTTCGAAACAATTTATCTTTGTCCGAAGATCTTTGTCACATTTTCAGGTGAATATTATGTCATATTATGCAGGAATCTGTACATTTAGAGGAATGTATATCTATAGCAAACTGTGACAGATGACAACTATCATTACGAATACAGGACATAAGCTAAATAATTGAACAATAATATTGAATGAGCCTTTTTATGAGCAAGGGCACAGATCTCAATGTTGGCATTTCTAATGAGATTAACCAAATATTAAATCAGTAAGACTTTGTGTTAAGTCAAAATGTCCGTAATATCATAAAACAGATCATGTGCTGACCATGTGCAGACACAACGCACAGCTACAACCTCCTTAATAAGCTTGTCGTAATGTGAGATCAGTAGTAATACTATAGCAGAAGTCATGGGTTAGTGTTCTTTAACTGAACACCCTTGATATATATATATATATATATATATATATATATATATATATATATATATATATATATATATATATATATATATATATAGGCCTGACTATATATAGCACAAGCCCTTGTATCTGTCTGTCACCGCAATTCTATAGTGTATTTATTTCTTAAATACATTAGAAAGGTTTTGTTTCATCTTAACACACCTATTGGTCAAACGTTTTTTATTGTTTAATCCATTCCCTGCAACCACTTTCCATATATATACTATTTACCATTCATTCACCGATGTAATTCAGTCATGTATCTTGTTATGGAATGGGTTGCGAGTCGTTGTTTTATTCCTATGATAATCCCCAATAACGCACTGAAGTTTCAGTCTCTTCTGTCGTTGAGTTTTTCACACTTGTCTTGTCTTTTTCTGTGTCCTTCTCTGGAGCGTTCTATGTGGTTTTGTAGTTCTGTATTGCGTTATGTGTTATTGGAGTGCTGCATGCAGATTATTCCACTCATTCGTGTGAAAGATGGAAGGTTTGTGTAATGGACATCTGTTAATGAATCCAGGGCTTGCAAGGACACATTTCCGCAGTAATAATCTATCCGGGGGACCAAGTGGGGAAATCATTGTGTATACAGTGTCTGAGCATTGTTTATATACACAATGTACATAAACAATGTATAATGTTTATATGAGAGATGTATTTCTGTCTGTCCAGCAATGATACAGACTGTTGAAATATATTTGTCTTCTCACTGGCTGCTAAAAGAATTTTATGTCCGGGATCTTTTCTTTGGACAGAGAAGAGAATGCTTTTTATTTGCGATATTTCGTTTGTTATGGATCACAATGTCAATGTACAGTCAATGTAAGATTCCTGATGTGATGTTCAAATAAACAATAAAATTAATATATGAAATACTTTTTGAAAATATCTTAAATGATCTGGCATGTTTGATGAATGTTCACATTGTGCTGTAACCACTATAACTAATATCAACATTACCACGATACAAAAAATGGTTACCACCTGAAAGAGATTTTGGAGCAAAACTTCTTAAACAGGTGAAACGAGAAATTTAACACTCCATTTTAACCCTAAAAACATATTTGGGGTAATGATTCATATCCATATTTTATAACATGATCGAATTAAAATATTTATATTTGACAACGTTTGAATAAAATAATCTGAAAAAACACCAAATTTATAAATAGAATGAAATGACAAATTATAAATTGAAAAAAATTCTTAAAACCCCTTTCTAGTGGATATTAAACATTAGTACATACATACCCTTATACACACAATACATGCATATCCATATACACATAATACATATATATACATATAGAATTCATATATACAACATTATGAAATAAGAATTTGGGGCTTTTGGAATAGATGTTTGTCTTATGAACTAGTGTTATAGAAGAAAGAATGTCCTCTTTTAGAGATGCTTAAGCATTAAATTATTTATCTCTATCGACCATATTTAAAGATGTGCATTAGGTTTATATTTCGATTATTTGTGTTTCAACAGCCAAATATGTCCTTTAATAAAATAACAGCAATAATGGGATTACTTGTCTCCATCAAGAGATTTTATTTTGTATCATTTTTATCATTGTTTTAGCAAATATTTGTTCCACAGGATGACCTTCCTCTGGATGAATGTTCTCTCTGCAGTTCCTTCTTTGAAGCTCAGCTCAACATCTTAAATATAAATGATCAGCACTGAGAGTATGCAGGACATTTATGATAATCTTATCTGGTGCTGACAGAACTGATGATCACATGACCCATCAGCAACTTTCATTGGCTGAGGCCACTTTGTTCGACAAAGCCCAAACGTCTGTTGGAGAAACCATTCACAGGAACATTACGGCCTACATAAATACATACTGAAATTTGCATCTACATCAAGAACCAGAATGCATCCTTTACACACCCTAATTTGTGGATAAAATATCAAAAGGTAAGCTGTATGGACATGACACACAGATATAACTATGATTTTAAATTTAAGTTATACGTATGTATAATGGTATGCATGTTTATTTAGTAATATTATATATATATATATATATATATATATATATAAATATATATAGAAAGAAAGTTACCTAGTATTTATGAAAGTTCTATTGTATGGAATATACAAAGAAAATGTATTATTCTTTTTCAAAATTATAGTATGGTTAACCATGTTTAATATATATATTATATTTATATTATATATATTTTTGTATTAAAATATATTTTGTATGTACGTGTGTATGTACATATTCTAATTAATCTTTTTCAATTAAATCCAAAATAAAAGTATGGTTTTAAATCAGCAATTTGATTTTTCAGTTTATTTCTATTTGTAGTACATGGTAATAACAAAACTGTAATAAATAAATTACCACACCCATACAACTATGATAAAAACAAGAATTCTTTTTCATAATGTCCTCCAGTTACGGATTTAAGTCTTTCTGATTTGTTTGTTCATCTTTTTTATCAAAATGTCACGCTCAGCATGAATCCCCAAACACATATATGATATATAATAACTACTCTATAGGAACAAATCCGAAAGCATTATGTCAAGTATGTCTGAGTAGGACAAGAAGAAGCCAGATGGCCTATTGCTTTGCCGTTTCTCAGTATGCATTGGATTGGATATTCTCTTCCAAGAGGTCATCAAATGTAAAAGGGTAATAAATGAAAAACATATGAAAACTAGTTGTTAGTGGATCTCATCTGTGTAAGCGATACTGTCAGTCTCAGGTGCATATCTTTCTGATGCTAGAGGTATCAAATCTCACTGGAAATGCTTTTTCTCCACACAGAAATGCAGTTTGGTGGTGGTTTAGCTGCTCTTTTCTGGTGTTCAGTCTTTGTGAATGTCCGCTCCGACTCCTGCAGATGCTTGACGTTCCCATCTATGGGTCTAAGGGTGAACTGTACCTCGCAGGGTTTTAGGACAATCCCTCAAATGCCCGCTGATGTCACAGAGCTCCTGCTGCAACACAACCTCCTGACCACAGTGACTCCAGGCTTTTTCGATGCGCTCCATAACTTAAAGCTGGTCAACCTGTCTCAGAACCCGTTTCACTGTGACTGCAGCATCCGCTACCTAAACCACTGGCTGAAAAGAAATAAAGCCATGTCTGTGATGGCTGTGTGTGCCAGTCCTGTTGAACTCGCCCATAGGCCCGTCGATGGGCTCACAGATGATGATTTCACATCCTGTGTCTCTGCTAAGTGCTCTGGATGGGTATATAACAGTATCGTATGCTCTCTGCTTTGTTTCCTCATTGGCTTGCTGCTCTGGTGTCTACAGCTTGCCAGAAAGTCAACGTTTACTCTGGGAATCAATGCGAGACACTCTGGACTGGACGCTGAATCTCTTCGATCGCTCAGGCCTAAACACAGAGCCAGAATGAGACGCAGTATTGGAAATGATGACATGGATAAGCCATTGCTAAACATGGAGCTTCTTCCTCAGATACTGGATGTCCTGAACAAGCAGCACAACATTAAGATTAAAGTTCCATGATAGGACCATCCATATTCCAAGATTTGTGTCAGTGCTTGCTCCCTCTTCTGTACTCCATGGCATTCTGCACAAGTTAGATTGGCATAAGGGCACATTTACATTTGGAGATAATAGATTTTAAATGAACACTCTTTATATTAGAATGGATGTGGATTGGCTCAATATTTTATCAGCTTAAAAATGGTCTAAACTAAATTGTTTTTCTGTATGACTCAAGACTGTTTTTTCCTGTTATATCTGAACTCTTATATTTATTTCCTTGGTGTTAAAACAAGGGAAAAACACAAAACATCCTGCCTCATTGTTTGACAAGAAAGGCCCGGAAGAGATCAACGAGAAGACATCTCAAACTTTTGACATTCCAAATAATAAAACGTAATAAAACAAGGTATTTCTGGGTAGACATTAACCATAAGAAATGTGTAAACCATTTATGTTTGCTCCATATTATTGGGCCTTTATGTAAAATACTAGTGACACTACATTGACCACACTATCTTTGTATTTGTATAGCTAGTAGCCATAATTGTGCAACGTGAAGGTATTTAAATCCAACAAAAAAGCTAAGATAAATTACCTGATTGTGGAAAGCAAAACATGATTCCAAATCTAAAAGACATTTAACCCATTGAGGTTATTTGGATGAATGATACATATAAATAAAGAAAAAGGTTCAAACAAACTGCAGTAATGTTTATATATTATCTTCCCTTTAGAAAAAACCAAGATGTTTATGAAGCAAACATTTTATAAATGAATTCAAATAGTGACAGTAAATGCAGACGGACTCCCCTTCCTCCTCCAGCTTTATTGATAGTTTAAAATTACATTTCTATGTTCAAGGACTTACATTGCATTTTCCTTCTGACTTAAAAACCGAGCACAAGCAAATGATATTTTTACAGTAGTCCAAGTGAAATTGTACAAAAATAATATTTGATTCCTGTGAAAACATTCTTTTTGCAAATTGTTTCTAAATCCAAAATTCTCTTTGTTATTCTGATAATTTAGGGACTAAAATTACTCTAACATTACCAAGCAATGTTTGTATACTGAACTTTACAAGTATGACTTTTTCTAACAAAAAGTCAAACAATATGAAATGAAAAAAAGAAAGAATTGAAGGAAAAATTTAAGGGTCTTAATTCAAATTTATCAAGAATAGCGACATTTCCCCACACATCTGTGAACTGCTTGTGAGCACCAGACATAGAGTTCTGGTGATGTAAATGCTTAAGAGGGTCCTTCACACACCCTTAAGTCATCTTACAATTTTCTCCTTATAACAAAACTAAACAACACCAAAATTCCCTCTTACATCGGTTACATTTCATCTGAGATTCGAAGCTGTGACCTCAGAGGTCTCGCGTGGCACGTGACATCCCAGTTAAAGATTTTCTTCACCAGCGGCTTGGAAGGGGTCCTTTAACAAAGCACTATACATAACACCTCTACCTAAATAAAACTTTTTTGTTTTGAATGCATTATGATTTTGACCCCTTTATTAAAAAGGAAAACAAAACTCAAAGCAGCCCACTGGCCTGGGAAAAGCCTCTGTATGCCAGCCTTTGGCAAATGAGGAGGTTTTAGAGAAAGGAAACTACCATCAATCCGGAAAGGAGGTGCAACAGAGGAAAATGTTATGCGGACGCTTCGATGGTGCATTCTCTCGCCAGATGACCGGTCTTGCCGCAGTTGTAGCAGTTCACCTCTGTCGCTTTGCTGCATTGCACTGCAACATGCCCAATCTCACCACATCTGCAAATCGGCAAAGTAAATATATATGCAACATCTTAAGCAAGGAACAGTACATACAAGTTTGAGTGTTCTCTATGCGCCCAGATGAAAAGCATGGGCTTACCGGTAACATTTGACTTTGTCACATAACTTCTGGATGTGTCCGAACCCTCCGCAGGAGTAGCACTTCTGCTCATTGGCATGGTCACAGTCGCGTGCCACATGTCCAGCTTTGCCGCAGTTGTAGCAGCATTGCTCTCTTTCCTTTTTGGGCTCTTTACAGTCTCTGGAAATATGTCCACTCCTATGGCAATTGTAGCATGCTGCGTTTAAACAGAAAAAAAAAGTTTCATGAATAAAGTTAGCAACGCAAATACATTTTTCAAAGTCAAAGTCAAGTTACCATCCTCAGTCTGTTCGCAATCCCTTGCAATGTGGCCCTGCTCTCCACACCGGTAACAGAAGAGATCTACAGCACAGAGAGATGCTCAGTTACAGTTCTGCAAGAACTCAAATCCAGCCTGTTAAAACAACGCTGTATCCTACCCTTTCCTCGACCCCTGCCTCTGCCGCGGCCACGGCCACCAGCGTTAGGACAGTT
>CM065671.1:6370416-6587916 GCA_033220385.1 Triplophysa yarkandensis | reverse complement strand
ACCTCACTTGTTGGGGAGGAACTTCTGGTGGAGGTTTTAGACCACGTTCCTTTAACTACACACAACTTTGTGAGTGACACAGAACACATATCTACACATTTTTAGGCAATTATTTTTACACTGTACACACTGAATAGTCTATTACCAACTTTCACATAAACATAATTTAATTTGATTCATAAGCAGTTTTCTGCTATTATATATCAGTATAGTTAAGACAATTACAATGTGTAAGGGTACCAGAACATACGCACGCACGCACGCATGCACGCACGCACGCACGCACGCACGCACACACACACACACACACACGCAGCATTCTATCAGCATAGATTCCTTTTCTTTGCTTTAAAGTCTTTAATGTATTGTGTCTTTCATTTACAGGTCAGGAAAACATTTCTTAAGTTGGCTTTCTGCGACATATGTCAGAAGTTCTTGTTAAATGGTTTTCGGTGTCAAACGTGTGGCTATAAGTTCCATGAGCACTGTAGCACTAGAGTGCCAACAATGTGTGTGGACTGGAGCAACATCCGACAGCTTCTGTATGTGTCTTAACTTTTATTTATAAAATATATGAATTATAACAACTGAATTGAAATGTTTTGATATGAGATACAAAAAACTTATGTGATTGTCTATCAGAATTATTTTTAAATCCTCTTTGTCATTGTAAACTCATTTTAAAGTTATTTGACTTTCTGTCTTCACAAAAGAAGATATTTTGACAAAATTGGAAATGATAAGAGGTTGACAGATGTAGAATTTTTAAGAATTTTGGAGCTCAAGGAAATGCTTTAAAGGGGTAGTTCAGCCGTTTATACTTCATTGGTTATTGAAACATACAAATGATATGTATTCAAGATATGTGAGAACTGATAAATCATTTCTTTGAAAGTTTGTTTCTGACACCTGGTGAAAGTGGCACTCCATCTCTTCCTCCATTCACGTCAAGGAGAATGAGAGAATCCCTGAGCAGATTTCCCAGCAGGTAACTGTTGCTTTCTTCTCCTTCCCCTTAAAGAATGTGCTTATAGTCACCTGCAATTTCATGTTATGTACATGTTGCATCCTCAACCTAATTTAAGACCTGCTTTTTAAGCAGCATTATAAAAGTTTATTGGTCTGTTGTTTTTAATAGTTCATTGCACAGAAATTCAACCTCTCACGTCTTCAGTTATCCTTCAACTGGAGTAGCTTTGTCACAGAGACTACGGTCCACCTCCACGCCCAACGTCCACATCATCAGCACCACAATGACTGTTGATAGCAGCCAGATTGAGGTAACAGCAATATATATGAAATGTTTGAGTCTATTGTTAGTTAATCCTTTACACGATTAGATGGCTTGTATCTGTAAACCCTTTTTGACCACAGACTGAAAACAGGTTGCAAGTGTAATAACAGGATACTGATGACATGTTAAAAATGAATGATTTATTTGCATATTAAAACCAGGTTATGATTTTATTCAAAAATATATGTGCCGATCAATCAGTGAGCACTAGCTGTTTTAAGTCACCTTAAACATGCCAAGCCTTAGTTTAAAAATTTGCCCAACCAAGGGGAAAATTTGGGCTGTAAATATTCGATAACCTGATTTTTAACCCTAGTGTTGAAAATACTAGCTACTGTCACCTCACAACGAAATCTGACCACAAACACCTTTACAAGTGTGCACAAACTTGATCACAATGCTATATATTAGTTGTGTGTAAAAAAATGAGTATTTTTTCAATACTGAAAGAGTCAAAGCAGGTTTAGATGAATTACCTTTGGCTTTAAGTGTACATACATATTACAATTATTGAATATAAAATTAAGTAGCTGTATTTTCTTTTACTGCAGGATGCCATACGTGGTAACGGCTCAGGTATAAATAAAACACACTGAAACAGAAATAAATTCAGTTGACACCGCATTGTGCCATATAAAAGACATGTTGTCTTTGCAGCTAGCAGCTCTCCAAATCAGAGCCCCACAGGTTGGGGACAGAACAATACACCCGCACCAATTCAGAGAGAACGAGCACCATCCTTCAACACCCAGGACAAAGTCATAATGGTAAGCTTTGTGTTTATTCTGCTGATTTATTTGTCTCTATTGCAATCCTACTGAAAATTCTTATTAAAATCATGTGAAAAATATATGCTGTATATGCTTTGAGTATACGTTTATACGGGTAGCATCAGATCTTACTATTTACCGTTAAATAGGAGCGTTGGGCATCACAGGGAATCCACTTAGACAATTTAAATCTTACCTTACAGGTAGATCTCTGAGGTATTTTTGAGGGAAGATGTGTTCAATTAATATTAATAGTGACGTGCCCAGCGTACCTCAAGAGTCTGTACTAGGTCCACCTCTTCTTCAAATACACAACATTGGGGGGACCTAGTATTCAGACACATTTCCTACATTACTGTTACACCTGTTACAATGTCTTTAGCCAGAGTATAAACCAACTGCATTGGTTAAAGCGTTATGTCTCAATACCCTACTATTTAGAGATATACTAGCAATCCTTAATTTGAGGGTTTTCCATACATTTAGCTGTATATCTTCAATGCTATGTAGAGTTAAAGTCAATCATTGTTTACTAGCGTTCTCGGGATAAGCGAGACTCAAGTTATTACTGGGAAATTGAAGCCAAAGAGGTCATGCTTCAGAGCAGAATTGGTTCTGGCTCCTTTGGAACAGTTTACAAGGGAAAATGGCACGGTGAGAAAGTTTACCTTTAATATCTATAATCATTAAGTTCTTTCACAAGTGTTTTGAACTTTGTGCTATTTGGTAAACGGATGTTCTTTAGGTGATGTGGCTGTGAAGGTATTAAAAGTGACCAAGCCAACACCAGAGCAGTTTCAGGCCTTCCGCAATGAGGTGGCAGTTCTCAGGTAAGATGTTAAAACCTATTGTCTCGAGCACACTTAGCAGTGCTCCATATGTAGATTGTTCCTTAATCTTTAAATTCTCTTTGTTTGCGCAACAGGAAAACCAGACATGTCAACATCCTGTTGTTTATGGGTTACATGACACAAGACAATCTTGCCATTGTGACACAGTGGTGTGAAGGGAGCAGTCTCTACAAACATCTCCATGTGCAAGAGACCAACTTCCAGATTTTTCAGTTAATAGAAATTGCCAGACAGACAGCTCAGGGCATGGAGTGAGTTTTAGCATCCTGACAGTTCACATATTCTGATAATATTTAACTATGTGAATCTTTATCTTGTGCCTTGAACATAATGAGCATGATGCACATTTGTTTTGCAGTTATCTGCATGCAAAGAACATTATCCACCGTGACCTGAAATCAAACAGTATCCTTCTCCCTACACCTTTTGGAGCTTTCCAAAAGCTCCAGCCGCCAATTAGATGGACTGGCTAAATGATTTTGTTTGGAGTCTTTTAGGAATTGTCTTTGTTCCTCATGGTGTCAGACTTCTACAAAAGAACGCTTTGACCTTAACTTAATTAAAGATATCTTCCTACACGAAGGCTTGACAGTCAAGATTGGAGATTTTGGATTAGCCACAGTTAAAGCCAGGTGGAGCGGTTCTCAGCAGGTAGAACAACCATCGGGATCCATTCTGTGGATGGTCAGTTTCTAAACATCTGTAATTGTCTTTGACCTATGTCTTAAACACTGACCTCTACATGTAATGCTTTCACTGCCCAGGCACCAGAGGTGATTCGAATGGAGGACAACAATCCTTACAGTTTCCAGTCAGATGTGTACTCGTTTGGCATTGTGTTGTATGAGCTGATGACAGGGGAGCTGCCGTACTCACAGATAGCCAACAGAGATCAGGTAACACAGGAAAATTCTGTCAATATTTACTTTCTGTGAAAGAACAGATTCTTGATTTCACGCTAGTGATGATGCGTACAAAATCTGACAAAATGAAATGACTGCTTTTATGCTAGTTATCTTACTCTTAAGAGCTCGAGTAAGCAAAAGGATTTAACCAGCATGATGTCTAGATATGGGATCTTCTGCCATGTGTTGTGCTGGTCTAAATTTAGATGTGTAAACTAATTAGTGCTCTTGAGACCCCAGACCTGTGTGTGTGTGCGCGTGCGTGCGTGCGTGGTTGTGTGTGTGTTTGTGCACATTTTGTGTGCGTGTGCATGGAAGCACGTGCTGAAATGCGTGCCTTTTCACACATGTTAAATAAATAGAACCTTAACATGTATGGGCCTAATTTCAAAGATCATATTATTTTCTTTTAATTCTTCTTTCTTATAAATATTTTTCTAACAAAAAGTTGTTGATTGACAGAATAAAAAATATGAATTTTATATGTTTTTATAATGTTATATTTATGTCTTTTCAATTTGGCCATTATAAAAACTAAAGTTTTTCAGATTTAACCTTTGAACACTTTTCAAGCTTCACACTACATTCAATACTCTTCGAATTCTTTTTACTGGGAATAACATAAATTGATACAACTGGGACTACATGTTTGCTGAGTTCATCCCAATGAAGACATGAGATTGTATTTGAATCTTATCAAGTCCAGCCATGGTCTTTTGAAACATTTTTCCCTAAATTCCCATTATGATTTTACTGTGATCATACTCTTGCCCACACATCAAGACAAGTAGAAACACATTGGAAAATGAAATGTAAGAGGACCCATACTATTTGAAATGAAGAACTCATTCAAAATATTTTATACCATGCGTCTGAATACTTCATTCTGATTAGCTGGAAGGTGTACATTGTAAGTTTGGGTCACGTAAAGGTTTTTTATGTTATAACTGGGACTGAAACTTTGTTCAAATGGATTTCCAACTGAAGAAATCAAATTATATTTGACTCAATCAATCAAGCCTAGTCAAGTGTTATTGAAAGTTCTCATTATGATTATACTGTAATTATAGCCTTCTTGCCCACACATAAACATGTTTTTAAATCATAATCAAAGGCCTCAATGACACAAATACTGGCATCTATGCTTTCAGTTGGAGCTTGACATCAGCACAGATGTCTAATCACAGACGGGAAATTTGTAAGACGCAACCATGTGAGCTAATCATATCTGTTGTGTTTCTTGTGCTTGTTTTCAGATCATTTTTATGGTTGGCCGGGGTTTCTTGTCTCCAGACCTCAGCAAGCTTTACAAGAGCTGCCCCAAATCAATGAAGAGACTCGTTGCCGACTGCATTAAGAAGTGCAAGGATGAGAGGCCTCTCTTCCCTCAGGTACATAGATAATTCCTTCAGATATAAATGAAAGAAAAGCCTCAGTCAGCTAGGAATGTTTGACATGATTGACAAGTTTAATTTGTTTCTACGCTGCATCAGATTCTGTCTTCCATTGAGCTCCTGCAGCACTCACTTCCCAAAATCAACCGCAGCACATCCGAGCCGTCGTTGCACCGAGCATCTCACAGCGAGGACATCACATCCTGCACGCTCACCTCTATCAGCCCATCTACATGAAGATGAAGAAGCCAAACACTTGTGCTGTGTACCGCTGCAGGCAGAAGAAGCAGAAAATGATGGGAAGTGTTAAACGCTCTGCTGTCTTTTCTGTGCTCAGATGGAAATAAAGCTGTTCTGCACATCCAGAACCGGTGACAGACACTTGCACTTTGACAATGAGTTAGAATCATGCTATCAGTTATCGTTGATTCATGTGTGTGAAAATGTAATATTTCAGGATTCAGGTAGTATTGAGCTGCCATTGAACGCTATTTGTTACTTAGTTTTAAAGCTTAGTTTTAAATGAAACGATTTTTATAGGTTTTATTGCAGATTCAGAGCTGTTAAGGAGATATGTTAATAAAATTAAATTAAGCAAATGTAGAGCCGTGTTTGTAATTCATGCAGTTTAGTGTCAGGTATCTATTTGCAGTGATGGATACAAATACATTTTTTTCAGTCCACATGAATGATACTTAACGTGGGTTGTCTACAATCTCAGTTTTCTGTCATTTGATCGAAGTGTGCATTGTTTTCAATGTTAGTAAATGACACATTGTGCTCCTCTAGAATGAGACAACATCACAAAGATACAACGTAGGGTTATTTGAGACCCACAAATTTATGGTCATTACCATATTTTGCCTATCAATTAAATTTTTTACTTTACATATTTAAAAAAATGGATGAATTTAATTCTCATCAATTATATAAATGAATGACTTCAACACATTTAACTTCTTTAAGTTAGTTTCCTTGTGGACAGAGACAGCTCAATGTGTAACTCATGCAATGGTTAAGCATCATGTTTAGGACTACATGTAGTCTTCAGTCAATAAAAAAACATGTTTTCAGTTTTGTGAGCTTTATGGTCTGACATTAGGGTCATCATTCTGTGGGTAGGGCGAGACTATTGTAGCCAAGCCAATTCATTGTACGTTACTAATATATACAAAAGTACAGTTGAATACAGAGTCAGATGTTTGTAAAGATTAAGAGTACGGCAGTATTATGTTGATGGTCTGACGTCCTTTTATAGCTCAACATTTAGAAATAAATCCACAAATAATTGGACAAAGAAATGAATAGAAATTGTGGAAATGAATGGTGAAACGACAATAAAAGTTGGATGTATTTTTTTACATTCCTTTTTGTTTACATTTCTTTAAGATTGAGCTTACATACATATAGGTCCATCTATATTCCTCAGGGCTCAAGTCATATACAGTATACACGTCAAGTTTGTTTTTGACTTACAAATTTCTCCCATAGACACATTTTAAGAAGTCTATACCTATGATTAGAAATGTGACATTTAGATCTGTATAAAATATTAAATCAGACATTTTACACAAAAAAATTCTTTATGGATAGTATTACTGGACTGAGAAACACGAAAATATACAAGAAAAGTGTAGGTTTTTATTTTATTGCTTATAATTTATTTAGGTTGCAGTTTGGTGATAACAGGGCCAACAGGGTTGTTCTGCCTCTTCAAAACTGGCTGATTAACAGCAATATAGCTTTATCCACAGGGTTCTAACAAATACACCTTTACCATATTCGATCACATATTCACAATACTAAAAGTGCAGGAATAGCATTTAGAGGATTTCAGCAGAAACACACAGAACACACAATTCACATCTGATTTGGCAGCACACAATGACACACTTCTGCTCATGCAAATCAAGCTCCCATTTATAATATAATCTCCATACTTACATATGTGTATGTACACTACGGTTCAAAAGTTAGGAGTCACTTAACTAAAATGTTCAATCATTGGCATTTTGAAGATATAACCTTATAAATATATCTAAACAATACAAAATCTTCATTATAAAACTAAATAATATTTTTTACAATTGACCAAATCATGAAAAAAGGCAATGATAGCCTACAATTGATGCCAACTGCTACAAGAATTCATTCATACATTATTTCTTTAGCAATGAAGAAGCTAAAACATAAAATAGTTTGAATCTATTTTGGATGTTTTTGTTATTCTAAAATGTAGAAAAAATATTAACCACGGGGTCAGTCGTGTTCTGGTGGCAAGAGAGTTAGACTTGCAAGCAGAAGAAGGTTGTGGGTTCGAAGCCCAGTGTCAGCAGACAATGACTGAAGTGTCCTTGACATCTTAACCCTATTTGTTTGCAGTGATATCTGGTCACTGCATTATACTTGTAAAGTCGCTTTGGAGAAAAGAGTCTGCCAAAAGAGTAAATGTAAATTCAATAATGAGTAAGTGATCCTAAACAGTTTTGAACGATAGCCTTATATATATTTATATGTATACTGTACACACAATATCAAACCTTTTGAACACAATTTACACTTAGAAACTTCAACAGACATAACAGACAAGAAAAAAGTATACACTAGATGGGAAGAAAGTGGCACAGAACACTAGGCACAATTTGCTTTGTATCACCACATATAACCCTGAAGAAACAAAAGCTCCATCACAAGGTCACGACAATGAAAGCTCAACAGACTGAAACAGAGATCAGGCCCAAATGAAGACCTTTCACAGAGATTATTCTTTCCTTTCCAGCCCAGGTCTCTGCCAGGGGTTCGTTTACTTTGAGCCTCCTAGATTTCATTAGTTTGCCTGGACTAGTTTTGGTCCCACTGCAACACCATTACAGTCAAAAATGTACTGCAGGCAACCCTGAGGAGGAGCTTTCTGTGGTGGGCCGTTCTTTACGTCAACCAGAGCGTCATTCACATCAGCATTCTGAAAGACACAAACACCAGCTGTCACAAAAGACGCGTCTCGGTTGATAATGGATTGTTTTTGATCATGATGTACCTGTCTGGATTGAATGACGGTAGGTCTCTTGGGGTTTTGTGTCGTAACGTGGTTCATTTTGGCAAGGACCATGTCTGCAATAAGCTGCTGGTCTTCAGCTTGATGATCTCCCACCAATGGCATAGAGGAACCCATTACCTAATGAAAAATACAATCATTGGTAATATTATAAAGAGTATATGTTAAAACAATGGTTGTGTCACGAAAATGATAGCATGTCGGAATATACCTCGGTGATGTAATCTTTTCCATCTTTGCCGTGAATGGCTTTGACAGCGCAGATTTCAAGGCCCCCGAATATCTCACAGCAGGTATCCACCCAAAGCTTATACCTACAAAATCCATACCACACTCGTTTTTAAAGGGTGCGTTTTTTTAAAACCACATCTCAACTCAATATTTTACCTGGGTGTCATTGCCACTTGCTCCACCATGGCAGTGCCAATGTTGGACTTCCAGTTGCCAGAGATAGATGTCCTCCTATGAAACGAGAAGAATTAAGATGTTCTTGCTAGGTACTTCAGTAAACTCAATTTTGTAGAAGCAGAGATTACTCACATATAGGCTTTGTAATCGTTTCCAATTTTCTGAATCCTGACGTCATATTTGGGATCAACGAATGGTTCACTTGTGCTGTAGGTCTGAGTGATGGCAACCACACTTGCAATGTCCTGAAACTTGCTATGGTTCTCCACTTTCACCTTAAACATACAGAAAATTAGATCCCGTACTAAATCAACACCTGCAAACCTTATTTTTCTAAACATTTACCTTCCCAACACCGGAGTGAGCGTGTCCGATTTTCACCACGACGGGAAATGCCGGCATGGTCACCTGGTTTGATCGGAAGAGTTAGGCCTTTCTAAAATATCTGCTTTTTTTAAGTGTAATGGTTTTGAATGGGTTTCCTCTCTTACCATTTCTTTATAGTTGGGATAAAATGTCTGTTCAATCAATGGGAATTTCTCGTGTCCAAGTTTCTTGTACGTACTGATCAGCCGGGCGAACTGCAAACAACAAATGAGTTCAAAGGGCTTAGATAGATCAGATATATTGCATTGGTCACATTATATTGTGTGTGAGTCGAACTTACAGCCCAGGGTTTGTCACACAGGTTGTAGATTGACTCCAGAGAGTTGATGCTGGGAATGCCAGCGAACTGCAGGCCTATGATTAGATTACGGAAGTCTTCATTCTCTGTCATGCTAAAAGCATGTTGTCGGATCAGGACAAAATCAGGCATGAATGACCTGTGAGGATGAAACACAGTATGATAGACCATGTTGACCTTCACAGTAAAACTTGGGGCTTCCCGGATTTATATACTGAAAAAAGGTTGTTTGAATTGCTCAGTTTTATCATGTGCTTAGGCAACATACAAAAAAAAAATTACAAACATTTTTGGGGGATTTTTAATCAAATTTCAAAAAATGTGAAGAGACATTATATCTCTTAACAAATTTAAGAATAACAACATGGGCTTAACATCACAAACAAATCGAGACAAAATATTCTAAATGTAATTCCATTTATGGCATTTTCAATAATTAAGTTTTTTGTGAAGCTGCATGTAATGAATGCTTTATAGATAAAGGTAAGCCTACTTGACATTCACGTGACATTTCTTAGACATCCTTAGAAAGCTGCTGTTTCATTTTATTGTACATTTGACAAGTATGTGTGTACAACTAAAATAAAATAAAAATAAAATTGAAAAATAATTAAATCTCTGGCACCCTGATCATTAGACAGTCAATATACTTGCAGCTCCAAGACACATAATGTAGAGTTAAAACTGATCAAAAGATGATATACAATAAATAAGAATGTACAGTTTTGATTTTATGGTGATTTGATGATAAATCATTATTGATTATAAATCATCGGCAATTTCTACAATCAGTTATAATGGCTCATGTAGAAGAGTGTTTTGGATTTGCCTCTGAGGGCTCAGAGAAATGAAGAAAAGCTGTTCGCCATTCATATAATTACACAGAACAGCGCTGTCTCGCTGACAAACTCACCACATTATTACATCTGATGATAATAATACACTTCTCATGTGTGACACGTCAAATCAGTTCTGCTTCAAAGGGTTTCATTTAGTTCTCATATTGATTGAGAGGTTTACTAGCTGGTATTGCACACATCACGTCACAACAGATTACAGATATTGATATTATTGAGATCATATTAAATATTTATCGTACTTTATTTGAGTTGGTGTTAGTGTTGTAAAAGCTCACCTGACAGTCTGGTTGGCATTCTGCACAGCCACATGGCATGATCCATTAGCATAAGCCACAACACTGATGTCAGCAAACTCAGCCTGAAACACAACAGAATGAATGAATCCGGCAATCTATCAGCCCAATCAACCGAGGTTACACACAGAATCAACTCACCTGTTCCACTTTTATATCAAAATCTCCATTTACTTTCTTCCCTTTGAAGAGTTTGGCCCTGTGGAAATACAAAAGTGAAATGTTTTGCACGAAAGCACTGAAATGTTCACATATCTGGATGTTTGGAGAATGGTTTGATTTGTTCATAAAAGGATATTATATCATATTTCATTTGCAGATTTCTCAAGCATGTTAAACATGCAAAGATATATGAAGGATATTCTTTTACAACATTTTAGTTTTATGATCATCCCACAAACATGATTTAGAAACAATTACACAACCCAATATGTTGACTAAATCTGTAAACTGTAATAAGATGAATTAAACAAAGAGCCAACGAAAGGATCCGTTTTAAGAGATGTTTCAGTAATCAGATGATATGTGACAGTGTATGTGTGTGCGTTTTCCAAAACCTATATACTTCTACATCAACTCTATGTTCTATAAGCTTAAATAGAATATCTGATTTTTACAATGTTCCTGGAACTGATTCATGTGACAAGAGGCGTATAACATGACAACTCTTTCATTTAAAGTACACATGTGCTGGACACAGTTTACGCTGTGTTTCACTATGTATGATTGTACGACTCTTGGGAAATTGAGAGTAAATAATGGATGTGCCTTAAAATCCAATAATGGTCATGTGCTTCCAGAAATGAGGCAGGTTAATGAAGGGCAGCATGATTTGGCATGGTACTTATTGCATTTAGAAATGGCAAAAAACACGTTTCGAAACGCCTGCCAAACAAATCATGTTGCCTCTTTTTTTCTACGCTTGATCCTGAAAAGGTGTCCATAAAAGAAGCTGTCTTTTAGGTTATTACTTTTTGTTTGTTTAATTAAAATGTCCTGGAGATATTTAGATAAGCTAAATAAACAACTCCGAACATCCACATAAAGCAACATTTTTATACTGGATATTCATCCTTGTTCACTACTAATAAACATATTTACAAGATAAAAAGTAATAGTAATTCTGCATTGCCTGTTGATTCAAGTAAAACAAACAATTATACATCATAATACATATTTCGCTTAGTATAAAGTGATGAGTATAAAATTGAAAGTAAAACCAGAAAGCAATGGCATCTTATTTTTAGTTGGGTGGTGTATAATGCACTTTTGTGTAATGAAGGTGGAACTGTATATAAGCTGGCATGGGGAAGGTGGCCTTGTGCCCAGCAGTTTGGTTACTATGGCGACCAGCTTTTTAGCACATGTATTTAAGAAAGCTACAGTACTGCAGCCAAACTGGATGTAGATGCCCTGCAAATATGACAAATTCTCTATCAGATGCCATAAGTATAATAAAAGTATTGCAAAAGACAAATGCATTTCTAAACAGACACAATTCAAAATTCTTGAATGACATATTAGATACTTAATATTCTTAATTTTATGGAACAAGAAAGTATTTTGAGAGATGGTTCTCTGATCTTAACCTCATAAAATGGACGGAATTGGGCCTATGTTGCTTGCTTACCAAAGTTCTTCAAAAATGTTTTGTGTTCTTCTTCTTTCTTGGGTTTGAAAGATATGAAGGTTGAATAAATGACAACAGAATTTCCATTCAATTTCATTCTGTTCTTTTTACTCTGCAACAGAATTTCTCTTTGTTCGAGTTCAATTGAGTGAGGACACATGCAATACAGAGTGTCTGGTAGCTGGTTATTCTCAGCCACGCTTGATGGGGATTTTCCTGCCATAGCAGCAAAGCAAACTTGTTTTAATGACATATCTATAGGGTGCCAGAAGGCACAAAGCTCTCTTGTTCTTCTACTGTCTTTTAAAAATGTACCGTAATAATGTCTTCCCAGTAGCACAGCCTTCTCCAAACATAAGGTGGTTAAAACCATCTCACTCGATGACCAGTTCCACTATTCAGCCATGTTATATGGAAATCAGAGACAACAGCAATATCAATGCAGAATGGGCATCACCTTACACGATTTCTCAACCTTCATGTTTCTTTTACGTTTTCTCAGATAGATCATAATTAAATGATTATTCATGTACTTTATAGTTTTTTGTTCCAAATGTATGATCACTCATGTGTTCTCTTTGTATGAAGTGACTCTTAGGGGGACAATATTTACTCCTCAAACGCTTCCATCTCCTATTGATACCGTCAATCCCCATGGGCCAAAATCAAGTCCCACCCCACATTTTTTAATTTAAAAATGTACAAGAAAACACCAACACAACTTTTGTTTCTTGCTTTTTCACCTTTTTTTACTACTCGTGCAATCTGATAAAACATTTAACATTTTAAAGGCTGTATTAAATCGTAGTTCGATAAATAAAAAAATGCCTTTTTAGTTCAACTAAAAGTGACAGCAAACTTTCGACCCATGAAGCTTATTCCAACCATTCTTAAAATCAAGGAAAATGCTTTACCAAAAAGACTCATGTGGTAGTCAAAAAGTGAGACGATTCCACAACACAGATCAAGATGGGAGGTTTTGCAGCAACACGATGGCCATTATTTATTCAATACAGAAATGTACAGGCTTAAACGCCCCATTTTATATTGGACATATATTTATACATAAGATATTTTAAACAATAAGGAGTGCTTGTACAAAGAGGTCAAATCCTTGTTGACCCTTTAAAAATCAATCTGAAATGTAAAACCCCTACAGGCACAGACACAGTGACACATGAACTGATGCCTTTCTCATTCATAGTAAAAGTGTGCATTGCCCAGCGTGTACGGAATGGGTTCACCTCCAAGATTTCCGGAACAAGAACCATATTTAACATGCGATGTGGTCATCTCAACACACACCGACGACCTGAAAAAGAAGCCAAATCAACCTGATGATGTATTTGTGAAGATAACAGCGCTCATACCAATCCTGTGTGGGTTGGTCGATGACCAGAAGGATCTTGTGTCTCTTGGATGATGCAGGAACATTGCTTTGCTCCACCAGCCCTGCTGAGGCAGCTGTCTGCTTCACCACATTAGTGATGGAGCTGAAGAATCCGCTTCCTGATTGCTGAGGCTGGACGGGTTTCCTCTCCTGGGCCGGGGACACGGCAGCTGGTGCTGATGCTGGTGCTGATGCTGGACCTGGAGGGGGGGGTTGAGGAGGATCTGGCTTCTGCAGGTCTGACATGTAACCATTGGGCAGGTTGGAGATGAAGGTGCTGTCCGACAGACGCCTGCGCAGGTAGTTCATGGTTGGAGGAAGATGTGGAGAGCACCACACAGATTAGAGGATTCACCCCAGGATGAGAGAACTCAGAGCAGGAGGATGGGATGCCTGCTGGAGTCGCTGCGGCTCAGCCAATCAGGAGCGAGCTCTGCGCTCTGCAGCGCTGCAGGAGATGCTGCTCATTTATCCCCTCCCCCACACAGCACCCACGTCACGATCTACAGTACGACACCAAGATCTGCGGAAATAAATTAAAATATTACATAAATGATATGATAATAAATACATAGTGAGAATAAAAAGCACAATAAGAGCAACTGTTGTATTTATCGCACACTTATAGTATTGATCAGAGTAGAGGACATGACCGCGCATGCGCAGACTGCATTGTCCTACAGTATTAAAGTCCACATTATTATTAAATAAGTACATTATTAAAGGCATGAGAATGTGGTTTAATAACTTACAAAGACAGAAACATTACATTTAATGTTAAAATAACGGCGGAGGCGGTCACGTGATCTCCGTCACTTTTCTCAGCGCTGACCGGAACTGACCAATCCCAGGGTACTAACGCCGAAGACAAATAGATTTAATAAAGAGCTGAAAAGGCAAAACTGTGATAAGAGTATGAACGAAACCAACAAATTCGCATTCGTGTACATCTAAAATATTTTTTCAAAATAAAATAAATGATTAAAATAAAATTCGAACGTACTTTTATCGTGTCGGGCGGAAGCGCGGAGGTTCCCGTCGCGCTGCTAGCAGCTGTAGCATGACAGATTAGCATCATTAAACAGCCAAATATCATTTATTTACATCGCGTTTCTCGCACTGCAGTCAACGCTTAACTCTTACTGTAATAACGTTTACAACAGTTTGTTTAGAAAGGTTCGAATCTGACAAGCTAACCTTGGCTAACATTATGCTAAAAACACAGGAGCCTTGAACACGTCATTCACAGACATGAGGTGTAGAGTCATGAATGTCTTCAGATGTGTGGACGTGTTAGAGCTGGAGTAACTGATCTGTGATCGGTTTTACGTGTAAAAGTGATGATGGATGTTTTGATCAATCAGATTGTCAATAAAATGAACAACAACATCAGTCGATGTCACTATAGCTCCTATAAGGGTAAGTGTCTTCCCTCGTGGCTTTAAATACTCAGAGTAAAAGTGCTTTTAATACTACATTACTGTGTCAATGACTGAGTGTAGATGTCATCATTATCACGCCTGTCTTTGATTGGCCAGGAACTGAATTTAATCATTGATGGCATGAATGTTTATTTTGTCAGATGATTCAGGGTCATCCAGGGTTCATGTGATGACCTCAGGACCTCCACCTGTGAGCCCAAGCAAGAGAAAACACCATGAAGACAGCCCGTCTGATGAAGAACAAATGAAGAAAATGAGTCGTCTGCTGGCATCCCAACTGTACGCCTGCACATCCGCCACGAAGCATTTGCATGTTTACTATAGTGTGTTGTTGATGCCGTGTCATGTTTTCTTAGGGGGAGTCCTAATGGAAATACTGGAAATCAGGATTCATGGATGAATACTTCCATTGAACACGCATCTCGCGGGGGTCTTCAAAACCACCGTGTGTTCGCACCTTTTCCCATGTTTCCACTGGACCAACCGCATGCACTGAGCGAGCACACGTCCGATTCTGTTAGGAGCGCACCATTTCTGTTATCTGGACCCAACACAGAGCGTCCGCAGGTTGGGCTTAAATTGTGCAATACATGTTTTCTATATCTGGAATATAGACACTCAGATGACATCTTTTGGTCATGACCTTAAATCTTTAAATCTGGAGGTATGATCAAATGCCAATTTGTCATTTTTATTTCCAGCACGATTCCTAAAGTATCATTGGTGTTATTCCATTGTGTTATTCTAAAATGTGGGAGAAACATCACAAATAATACTTAAGCGTTCAAGCAACATACTATTTAAGAGCCAACAACAAAAATGCCAGACTGAATATTAATACAGAATATACACAAACGCTTGTACACCTATGCCCATCTTATCAAACATAATATAGAATCTATGTTCTTGTCCTGTCAGAATCGTCCCTCTGTGATAATCTGCGGCCCTGCAAGCAAGCGCCATTGCTGTCTGTCCGGCTGTCAAATGTCTCCTCATGGCTGCACCTCAGCATCCTCCAACAACAGCAACGGTTATCTTTCTTTCTTAATCAGTAAATGTTATCATTTTTTTTGTGCTGGGTCCCGTGTGACAAATGCTAATGTCTCTATTCAAAATGTTCCTCTTTAGCAAACACCGTGTGCGACCCTGTGATAGAGGAACACTTCCGCCGCAGTCTCGGGAACATCTACACAGAGCCGGGCTCTAATTCAGTGTCTATCACGGGCTCAGTTGATGACCACTTCACTAAAGCGCTGGGAGACACCTGGTTACAGATCAAAGCCAGGGGGTGTGACCCAACAGCCCCCGAGCCCAAATCATCATGATTCACCTGACCACAGTCATATGTAAGAACATCACTCAAGAATGGTCCTTTTATGTCACACATCACTACTTCCAGTTCTAAACGTTTAGCCGTAGAAGAACAAGTTAAGCTGCAAATACACTCCGATGATATGCTTAAAAAGTACGAAAATCTTCAAAACTTAAAATCAATAATAATTAATATTTAAATAGTACTCACTTGAAACGAGTGAATGCTTGGACCCGGACACAGTATTCTTTTATGTTATGGCTTAATAAGTAGATCTTGCCGACATCATTAAAAGATATATGATGGACAACCAAAGAACTGCTCAAGATGACACGTTGCGGCATATGAAACTAAGGCATCGTTTATTTTGTGACTGTTAAGAATCTCTATTTTCTTCTGTGATAAATTCTTACGGTTATATTTCACATTATGATGTCCATAAAATGTAAGTATAGAGGGTTCATTTATATATTATCATGAAAAACTTTTTTCTGCATCAAACTTTTGACATGGACATGAAATTCCAGTTCCCTTTATCAGTCTGAAATTCAACTGTGTTAGCTGCTGTCTGTTATAGACATTTTTCACTCACTTTTATCAGATATATTCTTCTCAATAGATCCAACTGCTGGGACAGTGAACACAATATATTTTTATAACATATTTGTTAGCAGATGGCTTGGCAATTTGACTGAGTCTCATGTGAATAATGATGAGATATGCGCAACTGATGATCAATGCTAAGGAAAAGATTTTTAACCATGTTTCCACTGTCTCTTGATGTTTCAAATTGACTCTTGATGAGTCTTATAGATTTTACTTAAGATTATTTCAAGGAGGTAGAATAAATATGTGATGTGCTAAATACAGGCAACATTAACTGTGCCTTAAAGAGTGTATTTGTGATGCTGATGAACAATTAATCACTGTTTCTGTTTTAGCAGTTTTCTTGCATACACACTTATTTTGTCTGTTTTTAAAGCACATCTTTTTATGTTATTGACCATCATTGCGCCGTGCGTGATGAGATATTTTATCAAATACAGACATGTAGTCTTATAAGCCGGTTCATCTATAAATACCTGTTGTGCATGATTTTTGTTTGTATGTTGTATTTTTTTACTTAACATGCAACAGTAATGCGCATTAGACATTGATTGACCAAAGTCTCATAAATTAGCTTGTTTGATATGAGTAGAGCCACATTCATATGGAACTTATACTTATTTTGAGCATCTGCTGCCTTTTATTCAAATGCTACATTTAGAAAGTTAAACATTTTTGATACGGCTGATTGTTATTTTTGTATATTTTTACACTTTACATTTAACAAAATCACTTCACAGTGTAGATTCATGTTTTTTGCTCATGTCTCAGATCTCCTTTTGGAAATAAATAAACTTAAATATTTAATTGGTCTGTTTTTATTGTGAGACCCAGATTAAAATGGTCCCAAAAGAATACTGTCATGATGAATGAACCCTTCCATAAAATACTAACATTTGTTTAGACATATGTCTTTAATGTAACTTTAGTGAAAAGTTTAACAGACTGTTTAAGCAGACATCAAAAACAACTTTGTCAATTCTGTTAACAATTAGTGTTAATTTGAGTGTATAACTGTTAAAATGGTTGATTATTGTTATTTTACAGATTTCAATTTATGTTGCTTTAAAAAACAGTTTGCATCGCATTTTTAAGGGTTCATTACCTTTCCTTTTCTACAGTTTAGAACTTTCAAATGTAAGGCTTATGTTATTATACATTAAGGTTAAAACAGCAATTCTGTGAAAATACCATTTACCATATTAGAAGATATACAACCCCAAATCTGAAAATGTTGGGACAGTATGGAAAAAGCAAGTATAGAAAGTAGTGATTTTTAAATTTACTTTGACTTGTATTTCATTGCAGACAACATGAACAAAATATTTTTGTCT
The DNA here is from genome assembly GCA_033220385.1 of Triplophysa yarkandensis. Lineage (NCBI taxonomy): Eukaryota > Metazoa > Chordata > Actinopteri > Cypriniformes > Nemacheilidae > Triplophysa > Triplophysa yarkandensis. The sequence goes on along the minus strand of CM065671.1, from coordinate 6,569,687 downwards.
GGTAAACCTCATGTCATTTGTAATTATGCATCCTTTCCTGTCATTCAGACCTGCATCACATTTAAAAAAAAGTTGGGATAGTAAAGCATTTACCACTTTGTAATGTTGCCATTCCTTTTCACAACACTTAAGACGTTTAGGGACTGAAGACACCAAGTGATTAAGTGTTTCAAGTGTAATTTTGTCCCATTCTTCCTGCAAACAAGTCTTAAGGTGGGCAACAGTACAGGGTCTTCAAAATGCGCCACACATTCTCTATTGGAGAAAGGTCGGGACTGCAGGCAGTCCAGTCAAGTACCCGTACCCTCTTCCTATGCAAAGCCAGGACTTTGTAATGTGTGCAGATGTGGTTTTGCATTGTCTTGTTGAAACATGCATGGACGTCCCTGGAAAAGATGTCTTCTTAAAGGCAGCATATTATTCTCCAAAAACTCTATGTACTTTTCAGCATTAATGGTGCCTTCACAGAAGTGCAAGTTACCTTTGCCAAGGGCACTGACACAACCCATACCATGACATACCCTGGCTTTTGGACTTGTTGCTGGTAACAGTCTGGATGATCTGTCCTTCTTTGGTCCAGAGCACACGGCGTCCATTCCTCCCAAAAAATACCTGAAAAACGTATTCATCTGACCACAGTACACGTTTCCACTGTGTGATGGTCCATCCCAGATGCCTCCGAGCCCAGAGAAGTCGACAGCACTTCTGGACACTGTTAACATAGGGCTTCCTTTTGGCACAGTACAGTTTTAACTGGCATTTGTGGATGTATCTACGTATTGTGGTACTTGACAAAGGTTTGCCAAAGTAGTCCGGAGCCCATGTGGTGATATCGCTTATAGATGAATGACGATTCTTGATAATGTGCCGCCTGAGGGATCCGAGATCACGGTTGTTCAGCTTAGGCTTGCGCCCTTGTGCTTCACACACTGAAATTCCTCCAGATCCCTTGAATCTTTTAATTGTTATGCACTGTTGAATGTGAAATATCCAAATCTCATCTATCTTTCTTTGAGGACTGGCGATCCTCGGCCCATCTTTGCTCCTAAAGGATTAGACCTTTCTTGGATGCTCCTTTTGTACCAAATCCTAAGTACAATCACCTGTTGACATCACCTGTTTCAAATCACATCATTATTTAACCATTTTTTCTCATTTCTAGCCCTAAATTGCTCCTGTCCCAACTTTTTTTTTTAAATGTGTTGCAGGTCTGAATGACAGGAAAGGAAGCATATTTACAAATGACATGAAGTTGACCAGACAAAACATGAAATATTTTGTGTTCATATTATCTGCAATGAAATACAAGTCAAAGTCAATTTAGAAATCACTACTTTCTTTTTTTATTTACGTTTTCCATACTGTCCCAACTTTTTCTGATTTGGGGTTGTAGAAGTTTCATTGCTAATCATTCTGATTTTACCTTTGGGAAACTGTAGATATTACTTGAGGAATACAGACCGGACCTTCTTAAGCACAACAGCAAATAAAACAAGTTGCAGGGCACCCTTACCTCTCACCACTCTCGGTCTACAAGGTGAGAGACTAAGGTAAAGGCTCTTGGGTTAACTGAGAGTCATTTTTTGTTCTTCTTTTCCACAAACGTTGTCCCTTGTTAGGATCAATAGCGAAAAAACAAAATTGAAAACCTGTGTAAATGAAGCTGAATACACCTAGGCTTACATAGGTAAGTATGTCCTTTACACTCCAGCGATCATCTTTATAAGCCTACATTTCAGAAAAGTTGGTTCTCATTGGTCCGCACTGATTAATGGTGAAAAGGTCGGATTTCTTCACGACATCACACATCCTACCAATAACCTCATCTTTAAATCAATTTATTCAAAGTATATATCTGTAGTAGTTTAGGTATGCTTTGCATTATCATCTCTAAGATGAACTTCAAATTCATCAGTCATACATCTAAATGATAGACAAGCTTTTACATAAAACATCTTTGTATTTCTACAAATATGATCATCTCTAAAATCACATTATTATTCCTTTAAATGCACATTCATTTAGCTAAATGGAAAAGTTTAATGTATGCAATTCATAAAGCGGTTAATTGAATTGAATTAAGTTGTGTACATTATTTTTTAAATTCTATTAGTTTAAATATATTGTGTTCCTGTGACATGTTATTATTTAAGTGGTTTAAAACAGATTCTTTAACAGGTTTTGGTTTAAGCGAGCAAAACTCAAACACAAATAAGCAGAATATTTAGGCCTTGTGATTTTCAGGTCAGTTCCTGTGGGCAAGGTGGGCATGTGCATTTATTTCAATTGTATTAATGTAATTTGTCAGTTGTGGTCTGGTGGTTAGAGATTGAAAGCAGAAGGTTGTTGGTTTGAATCCCTGTGTCAGCACACAATGACTGAAGTGTCCTTAAAGACATCTTACCTCTGTTTACTCCTCAGTGATAATTGACCACTGCATAATGCTGTAAGGCCCTTTGGATAAAAGCATCTGCCAAATGAATAAATGTAAATATCAACTGTCAGATGGGCGCGACTGACATGAGAATCAGACGAAAAGGAAAGCATGTGGTTGGCATTTGATAAAGTCTGTAGATATCACAGGTTTATCTTAGGTTTAACAGTGTGTAGTATATCTGCATAAAAAGTAATTTTGTTCTGTTGTCTGTGTTCATGTTCTCAGTGTTACTTTGTTAACTGTGTTTATTCACTAGTTTCTATGGTAACTGATCTGTTCTCACCTGTGTCTGTCGATTAGAATCTCTTTGTTATTTACGCCATAAGTCATATTTATCAAAATGCACTTTTTACATCCACAGAATACAGATGAGACATAAAAATTAATATTTTGCCCGCTACTCCGGGAGATGTCCGTATCTGCCAGTCTGCCAAGACTGTCGTTTCTATGAAGAATTGCACTTTCTCAACAAATGCCATCGGGTGAGCTGGGATGATCACTTGCTCAACACATGCTTTCTGATAGGTCTAGATTATGTGTCTATCCTCTGAGTTCTGATTTATCAGTCTGATCTTTGAAATGAATGGCCCTTGTTTCAGCAGGACAAAACCATTCCAGATGAGACTGATCATCTTCTGGTCCCATGCGGCCCAGCTCACCCGACACTGCAACATCGTTTCATGGTTAAACTAGTAATGGAGCTTTTTAAGGGGGTTAAAAGGCTTTATTATTTATGGACTTTAACAGTCACATTAGTCATATGTCTTGCAAAATGAATGATATTAGTTATGTTCAGGGAATGATTCAGAATGATGTGCTGAAATCGCATTGTTACACAGTTGCAGTTTATTGCATTAATTTATTTACGGTCCGAACAATTATCTGTGAATTAGCTAATGCTCATGTCTGTAAAGGAGTTGGTTGAATGTTTTTTATTTTTTATGAACTTATCACCAATTTCCATACTAATATTTTAGATTTAATTTTTTTTTGAGAACATCTGGATTTGGGTATTGGAACTATGATCAAATGTAGTATTCCTAGACACAATTTCAGCAAACCATTGAATACACACAGTATTGAAGGTTTAATATAATAAAGTGTAAGTTCCTTTGGATAAAAGTGTCTGCCAAATACACAATGTTAATTTTCATTAGAATATTGCTTGCATGAACTTTCATTATTTACAACTATCAAATGTTACTTGGGAGTAAATCATAAGACTTTTTCTGAATCTAGACATTGTTTCTTTGTGTGAAGTGTCTCAGTTTGGAGCATAAGTCTGATGTCTTTTCATGAGCATACCAGCAGATGACACTACAGTCTTACTGTTCCTGAAGCATTCATCAAGAATAATGTATCAAACATAGTTATTCATCCAATGGACCACATAGGAAATAAATGGAAAGTGTGTCAAAGGATGTTTGGGATGTGGGCTGTATCTGTCTATAGTTTTCATAATTGAAATATCAACACTGTTTATGATGCATTATAATGTTATGTTTCTATTAAATAAATGTTAGAGGATTGTCTACATATACAGTAACCCACATATACTGTATGTTACATACAGGCGATATGAGTAAAACAGCTATGCTTATTCTTATATATATATATTTATTCATATAAAATCAAGTCTAATTCATCATTCTTCCTTGTTAGATGAGATGTCATGGAAGCCTTCTGGCGAGGTTTGATCTCTAAGGATTACCCAACAGATTTGCTGATTTTCTCACTTTCTCTGAAGTAATTGAAGGGACAGGCTTCGGCACATATCTGCAGTGGACACGGACAGACATGCTTTTAGTATTTTTTGTCACCAGACTTTCGAGGCCACGATTATGAAGTAAGACCCAGACCATGCCTTTAACATGTACATGGACTCGAACCAAAGTTACAGAACTGCATGAGATTGGGCTTTATTGTTTTAATGTTCTGTAAAGCCAATAAATCTCATGTTCCACATTTAAACATCTTTCTTATGCTTGAATTTACAGCTTCAACAATCAACACACCATTTCCAGGGTGAGGCTGTCATGGGATTTGCATAATTGCTTATAGATTATTTCAGTATTATCCAGCGTCTCTCACAGCCCCCTTCTGAAGAGGATGCGGCATCGTCCTAAGGGGAAGACACGTTTAAAATAGATCCTGTAAGTATGTGCGCTACATGTACAAATGTGGGTTTGGGGCCCGCAGAAAAATTTGAGTCATGCTGGCAAGATCAGCCTCCTCGGGCTGACAGCATACGTGCCCTTTTACTGAGCACATCATTTCCACAGCGGACGTGTCCACCGTGCCTGAGAAATGGAAAGAAAAGGTTCGCAAACCTTATAATGTAAGGTTTCTTCCAACAACTGACCTGATGTGGATCCTGAGATTCATACATTATGTCAGACACACTGCTGGCGATGGCATAACCTCTACTAGACAACTCGGTCAATCCCGATCACGGTCTAAGCATGCACACAAACACAAGCTGTCAGCCCATCTCAGCGTCACCAGGCGGCTCTGCCTATTTGTCATTGTAAATTCGCTCTTGTGTAACATTCTTCGAATTTGCTTCAATTACGACAACAGTTTTTTCCTTTTATTGATGAATTGATTGCATTTTAATGTGAATAAATCGATTGGCGTCGGTTGGGATGAATTGGAGTACTTACAGAGACAAAGGACTTCACACCTGCCGTTCAACAGCATCCACCTTGGTTTATTTTAGGTCGTGGTCAATTCCGGCGCTATGGACATTTTTGACAACATGGTTTTGTTTTACTTAATAGGAAAAATAGGAAAAAAACATGATATGGATGTGACAGTTTTTGAGAGAGGACACATTTTGTTGGATTGATGTGAGATAAGATGCACAACCATTTTAATGTGAAGAAGGGATGACTTTTTACAAGGGTTGACATTTAACATACTTTTACCACTAACACCATGGGTAACTTAGACAAATGTGAGAAAATGTATTCAAATAAAATCCTAATATAACAAGAAAATGACATATTTACGACTCATTCACCATTCTACATTAACAGTAAAGAAATGGATAAATGAAGGGGTTAAGTAAAGATGTGGCATCAAGCATCAGTTAAACGCAGTCCTCTTGTTCATCAGCGACGCTTCACTGAACATTTCCAATAACTAAAGTGACCCAAGCAGCAATGTTTCTCCTCTCGCATCTCTCTGTGTCTTCCTCTGGCAGTCACACAGTCGAGCATGTGTGATAAAGATGTTACATAACTCTTCTATTCAGTCATCAAAGAGTCGTACGGCAGGAACACGCTGCTCTCGACAGCTCTCCACTGCGTTCAGTTACCTCAATACAGCTTTACAACAACACTCAGACATGCTCAGAATTCACAACGTATAACCAAGAATACTTTGTGAGTATCTTATGCAAAACATGATGTTCTTTGTTTGACACAGGGAGGAAAGGTGTTCATTACAGACAACTAATCTTCAAGGTGTGATGTTACATTTAATCCACCACTCTCCTTTTTACCAGAATTCTTAAAATCAATCTTTTTGGAAAAAGAAGGTATATTTTGGGTTTTTAATCCATCACATGCAAAAACAGGTAACAATCTGCCAAAGTTGTCTCAAAGTTATGAAAATGGTCTTGAAAGAACAACATTATGTCACAGCCAAATGTTCTAAAATGATGCTATATGGTATGAATCTGAATAAATCTGCATGACACTGATATTAAAAAATTGCAGAACAATAATTTAATAATTTTGGTGAAATAAAAAAATTGATTCTCGTTCACTCGCATTGGTTTCGAGTCCAAACATAGTCAATGGGGACCAACAGCATGCAACACTCTTCGAAATATATTCTATTTGTTTTGCAAAAAACTGAGAAGGGGAGTATTGTAAATTTGAGTTAATTTTAATTTTTGTATGAACTTCCCCATAATGCTTTCATGTTGTGGTGATAATGTAAAATACTTTTTTTAGCACATTTTCTAGAACGTTTGCTGAGAGAGGGTTAAATACGTACTAGAGGTTGAGACAGTGTGAGTCATCTTGTGTTGTGTAATTAATGTGCAGTGAGTAATGCAATGTCATTAAAGTTAATCAATGTTTTTATATTAACCAAAAGGGCTGTATCTTAATTGTTTTAAAATCAACCACATAAGAAAGCATTTGTAGAGGATGTGAAACACTGTCTGGTTAGTTGCATGTGGGCTGAAATGATGCATGTGTCCGGGACAACATCCTGTATGACCCCTCCAGCTAAATGTATTGAGTTTGTGAAGCAGAAGTGATACAAGAATAAGGACAGAGACTTCTGCTTGACTGCTTCGCTTCATGGGTGGCAGTTCGGTGGAAGACCACTTTCCAGTCTTTCTACAAGTTGCAAATTACAAAGGACTGAAATTAGATACACACATATTGCAATAATGCAAGGCTTTAATAATAGTTGACATACATGGATATACATCAACTGAAATTTTTTTTTACCATACTAAATGTACATTCAATTTTGATTGGTAAATATATTTTGACCATTCTAGTTCACGGGTGACGTAAATTCATCCAACAGCACTGTGAAAGACTGACAGCCTATGGTGCCGGATCAGACTCTTCCCTTGAAATAGATGGTCCCTCTTCAGGGAATCTGGCCAGATGGGAGTTGCCATCAGAGTCGTGGGCTCAGAGGACCAAGGGCGACCCTCAGTACAGGGCAACTCGGACCACTTGATGCTCCATTTCCGTGACGTTGCACCGTGCAATGAGCCCCACTTGGGGAAACCAAAATTCCGCTTGTCCCACGGCCAGCTGTGCGCTAAGGTGTCTATGTTGAGGGAACCCTCAGTCTCAGAGTACCAAAGCGTGCCCCAGGAGATGTCCGAAGAGGCGAACAGGTTTACCTGAGGCTGGCTGAAGTACTCCCAATAACAAATGTCTCATATATATCAACTCGCGGGAAACTATTCCTGCTGAGGATGCCATATGCCCCAGGAGCCACTGAAGTAAGCCTCTCAGTGAGACCATTGCACTTGTGGAGTGTTCAAGGTCTTTCATCACCCACTGGGCACGTTCATCTGTGAGTGGTACAAACGTCACAGAGTCTAGTTCCAGACCAAGAGAGGGGATGCTTTGCACCGGGGAGAGTGTGCCCTTCTCTCAGTTGAACTGAAGGCCCAGCGGAATGGATACTGTTGCACCAGGTCCATGGACGTACAGTGCATATCTCAGGTGAGTGTCCTCATAATGTCAGTCATCAAACCGCTCTGTGTCCGCACTCCACTTTCCGTATGTTTTGCTTCACCATAGACGCAGAGGGTGGTTTCGGGCGGCCGAGAACCACTGTCCAGCCAGGGATACATCCCTGGGGGGATGCAAGATCTCAGCGTCCCTACCTATTGCGCTTCTCAACGCTTTGTCCGTTGGAGGATGTGTAAGGCATCCATGCGTTTCTCCCTGCCTAGTAATATCATCCCTAGGAAAGTGTTGAAGGCTGCAATGAGGTAGTTCACCTGCCGTGCACCGTCTTGAGGAGAGTGACCATGGCTGAAAAGACCAGGGGAGAGAGAGCTCTTTTTTGAGATAATTTGGGCATCCCGCACTGAAAAGGGCCCATCGTCAGATGGAACAGGACAGGGGATGTTCCAGCCCAACGTTGTGGCGATGTTATGTCCTGGGTCGGGGTGATGTAATTTGCACTCCCCTTGGTGAGTCCTGTCCGCTGCGGGATGGCAAGGCTGCCTAGGCATTGCATTTTTTGTTTTTCTTGTTTTCATTTTTTTGATGTCCTACATTTACAAAATCTTATTTTGTGTTAACCAGAACAAAAAAATGAAGCATCCACTATGGCAGTCAAGTGGGTCAAATAACTGTTTGGCTGTAAGAATTCTTAAAAATATCTTTCTCTGTGTTCATGGAGAGACAGTATGTTAAGCAAGAGCATCTGAAGAATCTGTGGTCCCAGGTTGGAAGCGAGATGTTGAGGAGAAACACGGTTGAGCTCAGTGAGGCGAGGCGTTTCATCCAGAGCTCTGAGGGCGATTAAACCAGGCAGCGCTTCATAGCAAATGAACACACACAAACTCTTATCACTCTCGACACTTTCTGTTAAGGGGTTCAGCCACATAGACAGCACAAACAACAAACCACTGTTTGGTTATGGGGAGTGAGAGGCTCTGACCAGTTACAAGATAGAGAGAGAGAGAGAGAGAGAGAGAGAGAGAGAGAGAGAGAGAGAGATTGGTCAACTCAGCACTGCATCGTTGTGTTGACTGTAGTCCAAGATATCGGATCTCTGTTAACATCACAGCTCAATTTATTATAAAGGTTAGGAATTGTAACTTCACAGATTAGGTTACAGGCACTAACACACATACAGACACATAGCGGAAATGTTAAAGGTGTTTAAGAATCCTATGGGTACTTTAAATAAAATAATATTCTCATTCAGCTGAATGTGTGTTTTGTGTATAAGCTACTATCGAATCCCAAAGATTTTTTGTTTCCACCCATTTTATTCTAGGTTAAGGACAGTCCATACACCAGAGCTTACAGGAGATATGTCCTACTTATCAGAAACAAACACAGATGCCACACAAAAATATCTGTGCTCAAAAAACCTTGTAAAATCTTAGTGCAAAGAGGTACTTCAAATGGCAACATTGTAAGAAATCTCTTAAGAGCTTTTAAGGCCAGAAAGTGCTGGACTTAGCAAGGAGGACTTGACATGAGACAATTTGTTTGGACTTTAATACTATGTTTTGTAAACAAATAAAAACAATAAATGTGTGTATAACCTACAGTGGAATTCTATTCATTTTCATAAACGAACCATTTAATACAGGTCAAAGTTCACAGACAGTATGATTAGTACACATGATTATATAATGGCAAACATATTATTTTATATTTCAAATATAAAATGTGAAAAGTGTTGATAGATCATCAATCTAGTTTTTAGATGTTATTGGCCCTCCAGTGAACAATTCAATGGTGAATATATTACCGAAACTCCAAATTGTGTCTGTAATGCGTCTCTTTCAGTATTGATAGAAAATCATAACAGCGTTCTTTTCAATACCTTGAGCTTTTAAAACTTGTTTTGCGATAGTTTTTGTTTTCAGTTCGCCAAAGTGCTGCTTTACTGCCGACAAAGAGACGACACAGAACTTTTTCAGATTTGAGTTAAAACACTGTACTGTATAAACGGCCCATAGGAAGTACTCCAACTGCTGGGCTTCATTCAATAGCCCCGCAGGATATTCACTCAGCAATGGATAACATTAATCCTCATGACTTTATCAATGCATTAAAGCTTTTCTGTTTGTTGTATACACGTGTATTATTGGTGAAAGCAATGCGACATACATTGGACATTTTTAAATGACAAACTTTATTCTAACATTGCACCTACAATATAGCTACAACTTTTTTAAAGTATTAAAAACTTTTTTAGATTGTAAAACCAGGATTACTAGACGACTACAGAGGCTCAAATGGGGACATAGTGATGGGGAAACTCAGCTCAGTCGTCGTATTCCTGCTTGTCTCGAACCAGCAACCTTCGGATCACAAGTCCAAGACTCGACCCACCAGGCCACAACTGCCCCTGTATATTTGTTACAAAAATATGAATGCCAGGCAATTGGTGTTCATGTTATATTTAACTTGTGTGTCTCGAAAACCGACTTTTGAGTTCCAGGTTCTATGAAGTCCCTCAATCTGAAATGCTTTGACATCTTAGACATTGTTTTATCAATCTTGGACTCTGTTCTGTCTACATTCCAGGGAGGAGGGTGTACATTACCCTGTCTATGTTACAGGAAGGTGGGTTTATAAAATTAATCTGTAATGATTCCTGCAGGAAGTACCTTGTTCTTGTTCCAACGGGTCATCCATGAGATTATTTCTGTTAAAGAAAATATGTTCCCTTTGAGAGTTGTTAAGTATGAACTATGTTCTAAAGCTAATTCCGACTTGAAATAGGTGCACTTTTGTGAATCATTAATTTGTCCAAACAGAGTAGCTCCAGATGTGTAACATTGTTAGATGAGGAGAGACTTGATATGTTCCTCGACTCAGATCAAGGGCTTGTGTCAGCAGAGGTGGAGGATGGGTGGTCTGAGCACTGTCATTCCTCCTCATGAGTGTAGACGTAAAACACCCTGACAGACAAGAGAAGAACACATCTTACCACATCACAACCCTGATTCACTCTGCCTCCAGTGCCCATCTGTACTAAACATCTTACTCATGTGTGTTTGTGGTCACATGAGCATCCTTGTATCTTATGACGTCTCTAAATCCAAGTATGTATCTTTGAATTCATATGAAGGTACTGAATCTTAAACATCCAGTATCCTGAAACACAACACATTTTTCCAAGTTTAAAACCGTTTTTTGGCATAAGGGACACTTATTTTGTATTACTATTATTTTTAGAGAAGTACATCATATCAAGTTCCAGTTGTATAGATATATCTGTGAGAGGATGCATGTGCAGTGTGTAGTAAACAGTCTGTACCTGCAGTTACTTCCCAAGCCTTTGGCACAATGGTGAGATGTTATGAGATCTGACACCACGAAACGCAAGCATTAGCACTCGAAAGGTCACTGCGGACCACTAACAAATATAAATACACTCATTCATTCATAAGAAGCTATTTTACACCTATGCAATAAATGTATGTGTGTTCAAGTGCAATGTTGTTGCTTCTGTTTATTCAGGTAGGATGTATTTTAATAAATCATATAAATTATTTGAAAGGGAATGTTACACCCTTGCTCCACAAGATGTATGGGTGTGGTGGTTTTTTAAGCAACAGCTCCAAAACCAAATAAACCAACTAATGTCAAAGTGTGTTTATTGCCATAAAGGGTGTTGTGCCATTCAGCGACCATGGTTGCAGCACCTCTTGGAAGTTATTTCTTGAATCTTTCGCAAGATTATGGATATATGCCTTGAGCATTTTTGAGTAAATCTACTTATTTTGTTTGAGTTACATTTATCTATTTCAGAAGTTTGTTTATTTTCTCTGTAGTTTCTGTGTAAAAATGTTTTACCCCAAAAATTGAGTAATCTTTAGTAAAAATCATGGATCACTAGCTCTTGCTCTTGTTGTATCCTCTTCTCTGGTGACCCGGCAGGTCTTACACTACATTAAAAAAAGTCTCCACCAATCCCAGGAAACATTTCATACCGAAGCATGTCCTTCATTATCATTTTTAAATACCTTTGCTCCTGGTAGATTCCTTGATACAACACATTGGTTAAAACTCAACATGTTTCTTCAATAAAACTTGAGATTTTTGAGCATGAGGTTTGAAATGCTTTTGCAAAACCAATATTGCATTTCTGTAATATTGAAAAAATATAGCTTTGGGAAGAGGCTTAACATGGAGTCCTATCAATCACCATGACAAATGTATGCAAAACACCTATCTTCTCAATGATCTTCAATAGGTCACTTCGTGCTTTAAACGCTCCAACATCATACAAATCCTGAAGAAACTCAATATCACTGTTTAACACCATCACTGCTCCAGACCAAACTGACCCAGCTGTCTGTCCCTAGCTCTGTCTGAACATACTTAAAATGGTCTTCCAACATGGTCCCATCACCGTCTGTTTAGGCTCAGCCTCCAAAACTGACCTCTCAAGACTGCAGCAGATAGTCCAGACTGCTCCCGGAATCCCACTTCAAGAACTGTTCTCATCCAGAGAGATTTTTGAGGTTACGCCATCTTTACGTTAACATTTAAGCGACTTATACAAATCCTTAAATTTGCAGACGAGAACAGGGGAGCGGGTGTAAATGAGACGTGTCCAGACAGATCTCTGTGATCCTTCGCTTTAATATAGAATAGCTGTATTGTTCTGAATTATTGTTCAAGTTTTGCTAAGTCATATGTCTTATGTATGCATTTGATTGTCTTAGGGATAAGATATTAGTGTATTCCATGTTTTTCAGTCTTACTGTTATGTGTTGCTTTCGGTTTAAAGTGAATATTGAAATTTTAAGTGAATAGTTTGTTGCTTAGTTTTGAGCTTTATCTTTTTCAGGAACATGAGCAGAACGTTCCTTGTTACAACATTTTGACAGCAAGATAAGTCAACTTTTGCCGTGAAAAACTTGCATGCCTAATTAAGAGGGTTGCATGGACATTAAGGATAGTTCGCCACCATAAAACATTCTTTCATCATTTATTCAACCTTATGTATTTTAAATCTTGTTTGATTTTCTTTCTTCTGGAGAACAAAGGAGAAATCTGAAGAACTTGGTTTGGTTTGGTAAAATACGGACAGACCAAACCACTTATGTTGTTGTTTCAACCTATTTAAAGGTATAAAAACAATTTTTTTAGGTTAATTTCATGGGATGTCAACCATATGTTAAAAACCTCCCAGGTAATTGATACAATTATCACTTGCATATTGACATTTATTCAGATCCATGGTCATTGTCCAACTTTTATGGGTTGTAGCTCAGAGCAAGGATTTCATAGAAACATTTGGTGTACCACATTTGAAGAGGCTGGCAGGCTCTGTAAAAAGGCTCATAGTAGGGTGTAAGTTATATTGAGGCGATAGGGTCATCTGAAACTCCTAATAGACTTATAATAGAAAAGGGAATTTGGTAGACTTCCAATATAAAAACCTTCCAAAATGCGATATCTTCACACTACAGTGTCATAGCAATGAGGCGATTGGCTCATTTAACTTAGGAAGACAATCAAGCCGGTCCCATAGCAACCATTTATAGCAACCCATCACATAGACTCCCGTTAAGCAACACAGTGTCATAAATACAAGGGGATGTGCTCATAATACTCAAACAACCAATCAGTCTCAAGGATCATCATGAATCTTTGAAGTCACGCCCATAGCAGTTAAACGGTTTAACAACACTAACAAAACTCATTAATACCAATCTCACAAGCCATGCCTCTCATCAACGGTCTAGTTCTGAGTTTTGCCACGGCAAGCACTACTCACATTTTCTTCATAAAAATTAAAAAGAATATACTTAAAATCTGGTCATTTTATCATTCTAAACTAAATAATCAGTTACTAAGATTTCCTTTTATTTTTACATTAAATACATTTTTTTTTGTAAATTGTTTCATCAAAAAATATAGAAAAATGGTGTGTGGCTAGCTTTGTGTATGTCTAGGGGTTTTCAGCTACATGTTCAAAGGATGTTTTCATAAAAAAAAGTTAATTTTTTTTTCTACATATTCAACATATAAGTTCAACAAATTTCTATATATTCAAGTTTAAATGTTGTTTTTTCTTAGTGTGACATATTTAAGTGAAATTAATTTGGAGTAAGGAAAATATGAGGCGAGGACTGTATTTCTGCATAGGTGTTATTATTTTTAAAATAAAGATTTAAGGAGAAATATTAAAAACAATGAACAGAAAATTACGATTTTTAATTGGTAAGGTTAAATCTACACATTTAGATTTAATCTAAAAAAGTAGAATATAAAAGTTAACAGTTGACAGTTTGATTGACAGTTCTGCCAAACTGATGTCTTTAGAGAAGCATCATAACTAAAGATCAGAAGTAAACACAAAACTGTCATAGATGACTTCCACAGTTTAGCGTTCATGTCTTACTAAAAGTAATAGATAATGTTAGATATCTGAAAAATCAAAATTTTTGTGTACGTACATAAAGAACAAACACAATCTTTGTCATCAGCCATGTTTTACATGATTTAATTCACTGACTCTCACTCATTTTTTATAATACACACTCAAATTTCTGACAAAAATCTTCTTTCATATCCAATCGAGTTGAATAACTGTTGAAACTGACATCAATGCATTTGTTAAGATGTAAACAGTACTGCACAGTATTTACTTAAAGTGACTGATTGTCTAGTAACCTTTTGTAATCTATAATACCTTCACAAATCACACCTGAATGTGGATAACAGAAACTGGAGTCATATTGTTATACAAGCCCATTCAATAGTTATGTTTCTCTTTAACATGATGATAAATTCAGACCAATTCATTACTGTTTAGTGGCTCTTGTACTGCATTCTTTAATGTCTTTATTTGTACCAGACATATAAAGGTGGATTCTCGGAAACATAATGACCATTGAAAAACAAACAGACAATCAAACCTCTACACTAAACACTGGAATTTAACACACATTATAGACTACAAATATTCCTATGTTTATTCATACATTGTACATAACAATCGTGCTTTTTCATGACACCATTTAAATACATGTCCTATGTATCATTTGTTTTAGGCAGTGTTACAGTTAAAAATATACAAAACAATATAATTTCTTACGAGACATAAATTCTATTTGTTTTATAATCCTTTTTATAATCATCACTTGTTTCTCATAACTTCCATAAGATATGTGCTTCATAGATCAGAGTATTATTGCAGAAAACAGCAATTTCAACGATTAGACAGGAACTTAATAATGGAATACAAACATTCACGGTTACATGTATTACACAATACAGTTTTACAATAAAGTTCCAGATAAAACTGCGGAATAAAAGAAACTTTGTACAAAATTCACAGGACGAAGCCATTTCACATTTGTGTAGGTACTTTCTCCTTGTAGTAAACATGTTTAAGACGACCCAATGCTTTTCCACGTGTAGCTGCCTTTAATGCAAACTGTCAACACATCATTGCTCTATCGTTGAAGCAGTCTTGTGCTTTTGGGTGGTTAAAGGGCCAAAAGAGCCCAAGTGTTTTTTTTTAGGTAATGCTACTATTTTAGGAGAATATGTAGTACACTTCCCCAACACATGGCACAATCTAGTAGTGTAAACTATTGTTATCAAGGGACTTGTTCGAGCTTTCTTTCTAGAGCGGTCATGCAAATTACCACTTGGTTTTTAGTTTCTCACGGGCTCGATATGCACTCGGGGTCAGAGACATATCTCAGATTGGATTCCTTTTGGATATTCCTGAGGGGACGTGTAAACAGGACAATAGTGTGTAGAGGACAGTAGAACTGTTCACCCTGTGTTGCTTGCGTTTTGTACCCTGTGCTTAACAAACTACACACTGCCTGGCATAGATTCGTTTTTGCTTTAGTCTATGATTTTGGTCCTTGGTCACAACACGAAAGTAGCAAAAGCATTCTAAAAATAATCCTACAAATGTTTCAGACACATAGAATAGTTGCTTTTTTTTCCTCTTATGAAAGAAAAATGTAATACTAACAGTCTCTCTCGACGAAAAAATCTCGACAACAAAATGACGGGTTACCCGAGGGTTCTACACATGAAAAATTCCTTGTGCTTCCGGCACAGGGCTAGCTTGATACACCTTGGTTTTCTTGAATGAGCCAGAATACAACATCGACTTTCCCTTTGATGCTTTTGAAATCCCTCTGTGCTTTAGTCCCCAGTGCAACATAGAAACAGTGTATACCTCACAGAAATCGTTTATGCATTGCAAAGCAGTGCATTGTCCTCAAATCTAACTCACAGTATAACCTTTGTAGAGACATATTCACAAAATACATAGTATAGAAGTCATTTTTTATCACTGACGCTTTTGGCTTTGCATTTGGAAAACGTTCAAGGATGTACGCTTTACAAACGCAAGTTGTTGTTAATGTATGTTTTTCTCTTCACTTTTTTATGTTTAGCTTGATTATGTATGACTATACCTTGGAGGTAGATGATTCTAAAACTGTATAAACATGGAAGTCCTCTGTGTTGGTAATCTTTGATTGCTCTCGGCTGTGGTGCGCCTCTACCTCTAGACGTTGGCATCGTTGCCAGGTAGAGCTGAAGAAGAATTTTCAGCCGGCACCTGTGGCTGAGGTTGCGGCTGTGCTGGCTGTGCCGGTTGTGCTTGTTGCTGGGGCGATTGCGGTTGCTGGGGAGATTTCGGCTGCGGTTGTGTCTGTTCTGGTTGCTGTGGTGATTGCAGTTGCTGCTGTGATTCCGGTTGCTGCGGGGACTGCGGCTGCTGGGGCGATTGCGGATGCTGCGGCGACTGCGGAGACTGCGGTTGCTGTGGTGATGGCGGTTGCTGTGGTGACTGCTCTGGTTGCTGTGGCTGCTGTTGCTCCGGTCCATTCTCCTGCGTTCGCTTCACTGCTGCAGGATGCAGCATTATCCTGATTCGCTGAAATGAAGCATTGGGTCCAGAACCAATGAGCACATACATAACATCTATCAAGTGTCCTAACAATGCTCACTGTAGTGTTTTTATCACTATCCTCCACCGACCACATTTACACGCACATTTGATGATGGTCTGGAACATTTTTATATAACAGGACTCTTGTCATTTATTGTTCTGCATTTTAGTAATTTTGGACGGTTATGAACCAAATAAATCTTAAATGCTTGCATATGACTTGATTCTGATTAATGTTAGAATCATCAATCACGTTGCATGTTATTTTCATACTTTGAAATTAAATTTGTATGAGACAATGACAAAAATAAAATAATTATCAGAACTAATATTACAAGGCCGGAGATGCAGCACTAATTATTCTACACAAATACAGTAAAACCTGTACTGAGTCAAAACTAGGGCTCATTTATTAAGCGCACATATGCAAACATTTAATTCCATGGGGACATTTATATTTTTATTAGCACTCTTTGATGTGAAAAAGGTGCTGAGCACCAGGCCAGGTTCTGAGCAAACATATGCTCTTCTACTTGGCCAAATGCCATAGGTTTTCGTAAATAAAAGCCATTCTTGGTGCTCGTATGATAATGATAACGTTAACAGGCGAATATATGAAACTATCTGCTATGATCACCACACAATTTTAAGATCATTCTCAATTTCACATCTGAAGGAATGTTAGTCATCCGGCATACGTTTATTAACTAAATGGAATCACATCGAAATGATTGTGAACCATTTTTGATGTAATGTTGTATGACTGTAAATCGCACAGGATATCATGACTAATAAAAAAGTTACAATTAAACCTTGTTGATCAAAAGCAGATTACAATGTATATATAATAAAATAAACGTTATATGTTTTATCTTAATAAGACGTATTTGCATTGGTTTGAATAGTTTGTTTAGATACGCTATTGATGATTTGTGTAAAGATGAGTAAAGAGAGTAATAAAGATTAAACAAGAAAGAACACTTCTTTCACAAATCTACAGCACACCACTGAATCCTTCTCATGTGTACTATACATGTCATCAGAACATTGTGAAAGTAGGTCATGAGACTTGTCTTAAAATACTGTTATCAAAACGCCCCCATTTTGTTGTTTTCGATGTGTTTGTTCATGCACAGAGAAAAAATTATGAGTTGTAGAAATAATTGACCCAATTTTTCAAATACAGGTAAGGCACAGGATGGACCGTCGTCCAAAGACGAATATCAAATAGTAAACGCTAAAATATTATAATCAGTAATTTAGATTAAGATTGATGTGCATGTTAAAGCAGTCATTATAATCTCATATCATTTTAGATAATTAACGATTATAACGTTCTTAACAAACAAGCTCAAACTAAGCAAAGAAGAGAAGGGTTTTAAATGACTTCATTCATACCTCTTTATATGTGCCCTTCAGAGTGAGGAACATGTAGCCCATATAGCCGGGTATGAGAACCATAGAGGATAGAGCCATGAGCCAACCCACACCCTGACCCCATTTAGGGAATACATAGTTGTTCATGGTAAGAGGAACCATTTGAACAGCACTGAAGAGGAACACACCCTGCGGAAATAAACTCTATTTAACAACACTGGACGCTTTACACAGATATACCATCTGCTCTTATCCGTAATTTTAAATATACATTGGAAACTCATTAATAAACACAAATTGATATTTACCAATAATTATTACTTGTACACATTCAGTATACATATATGCGAGTACCAAATATTATTGTAACTTCATTTAAGAGAAATCTTCCAAATTACTACAATCAGCATACACCGAAAAGATTGGTTGTTGAATTTACTTAATTCATGTGGATAAATTTAGTTTCAAAACGAAACTTTTCTTCAAATTCTATGATAAATCACGTTATCAAAATTAATTTAATCATGTAAAAACCAATGAACATTTTAAATGAAGTAATTCAAACAACTCATATTTATAGTGTACATACATACAATATTTCACAGTGTTAAACCACAGGACACATAAAAACAACACAACTAAAGGTGGTTACTTACAGCGACAACAAGAGGGGTGAAGAAGACCCAGCACAGTTTCCACCATATGCATGGCTTGTATCCAATCATCTCTTGGATATTATCATAAAACCTGTTCACACCTGAAATTGAGAAAAATGTTCTTGTGATTAGTTCCAATGTGGCTCTGTGTTTTCTCTTAAGTGTCACATCATCAATACATTCATGAACACACTGGACCAGAAGAGGAAGACCTCCAGACTACCTACTCAGTAACAGTAACAGACCAAAAAACAAGTGCTCACAAATTTATTTGGCATCTCAAAGGGATACTCTCTAGTGAATATTTTGATAGAAGACAAACTATACTGTTGTCTGAGTTATTCAAACATAAGATAAGTTTATCAAAGCATTGTGTTTGCCTCAGTTCATTTCAAACCGTCCATTGCAGACATTTCAGCCTGTTCATTTATTTATCATGCAATATTTTGTAGACATTTTAATAAAATATTACAATCCCAAATATAGAACAATAACTACATTCAATTTTGTTGTTTTCCTAGAGGGGATTGAATGAATTTTCGGGAACTGTTTTCGGGAACTGTTTGAAAATCTGTGTAGTAATTTTACAATTTACTAAGTTAAGTAGCTTACGATGTTTATGGGAAACACAACCCATAATGGCTTATTTTGGAATACCATATTGTATTTGGGACGCTGGTTGCGGCATTACTAAGACCAGAAACAGTTTGGCTGTCTGCATGCTTTGGATAGCAAATTTACAGAATAATTCTAAATTAAATGTAAGAAATTGTTGAGCTAATTACTTTCATTAAACACCAAATGTGCAATGAGGTCCTATGGGAAAGACCAAATCATTCAGACAAGCAATAACTGGCCAGCCAGGACATGATCTCAGTCAAGAAACTTGAAGGACAGAGGTAATGTAGCAGTCCCAAATGAAATAATTAGCAAAGCTTGAGGAACTAGGAGGCAAATCCCAGTCAAACTTACTCTATATACTGCGATGGGGACTTAGCAAGAAAAAACCTCAATCCTAAATCCTGTCTGAAACACCGAAACGTCTACATTTTTAAAGCCTAGTGAAGGCCAATAAAAACAATTTGGCTGATGCAAATAACTGCAGTATAATATGGCATGAAATCCCTTAAAAACACAGCAAAATAGTTCTGACTACATGACAGGCCTAGTGTAAGTAACACTTACCGTAGCACCAAGAGATTGAAATACACTCAAAGAAGACCAAGAAGAGCAGACACATTCCACTGGCTGAGTAATAATCAAAGAGCTTGAACACATAGAGACCACCCTAAAACAAGACATACACAATCATATGAGTATTACTGAAGCATCAACTTCATACAACACATCCAACTTCTCTTAACGTGTAAGTCAAGTCCACTTTACCTGTGTGATGTTTGACAGGCCAATGGCGTAGGACACAACGCACACACATGCGATGAAGATCTCTCTTCTCTTTCTGAGCAGCCGGGGGAACTCATCCACCAGAGCCGTAATGAAGCCCTCCACCGTACAAAACTGCAAACCAATGTCATTCACTCTACTGTCATTTTGTTTTACATTAAAATATGTAGTTTTCTGCTTCACTGAATGACATGTTGAATAACACAGTTGGTTTTAAATCTCTAGATTTTTTTATCCTTGTTAAAGAAAATTGAATTGTAGACCTATAATATAAAAGCTGGTTTTATTGAAAAATTATTGTTTGTAAATATAGACAAATAGACATTTATTGGGCTATAAATGATGCAATACTGTGTTTTTCAGAATAAAAAAAGCAACACCTATGCATTACTCTGATATCACTCTACATATAACATGCTGTCCATAAACCCTGAGAACTCTTAGGAGTTGACCTCTGTACTCTAGACATTTTGCTGGGTGCATAATAAAATTGTTATTTAAAAGTTAGCTGTTGTTGCTTTCAAACGATGTAAAAACTTTGAATGAATGCGTGGTTGTATATTATGTTTGTGTTCAGTGATGGTTGGACCTGAAATGGTATCAGAACCGGAAGTCATTTTTGTATGCTTGTTACTTCTGATGCCCTCTCAGGTTAGAATAAGCCAAAAAATAGTGACGATGGTTTTATGACAAAAAACGAAAAGGTGGCGACAAACAAAAAGCACCAAAATTTATTTACCAAAAATGAACAACACTTACATTCATTAGAAGCTGACGTTTAGTCTCATATAAAAATGGATTGAAAATGTGTTCAATATGCAGAGGGTAATACACCATATATTATATGCATGTAAGTGATGCTTAACTTCTCGGCAAGCTATAAGTCAGCCCTAAAAGGCCGTAGGCCATTCTTCACCAAGAGATAATCTTTTACTAAAAGTTTGCAAACTGATAACACTACAGCTTTGTTTGAGATCTACATTCGAGTCATTTTCAAATGTTTCAAATTTGTAAATGTAGCTTAAAATGAATAGCTTGTAGCTCATATCCTTTTTGTTTGTAGATTGATACAATGTTTAGAGGATAAGACTTTGCGACATTGGCTGTAATTCTAGATGCATCTTGAATTGACTGAGAAAAAAATGTTACAGTTCCCTATGGGTTGGCTATGTGCGTCTGACTATTAAATGAAGAAGAAGGTTCTGCACACATGTATAGAGTTTTGCAAGCCACCATTCAAGTGAATCTGCAGATCAGATCTGTTTCTGTTGAATTTGTTGTTTCTTACCTGACTGTCGATTCCCAACATGAGCAGCATGGAGAAGAAGAGAATTGCCCACAGTGGTGAGACGGGTAACTGCGTCACAGCTTCTGGATAGGCTAAGAATGCCAAACCAGGACCTGTGACACACACAGAACATTATTAAACAATGACCTCCTTATTTCAGCTCTTTGAAATGTATCATGTCCTATTAATATGATGTTATGAAACATCAACAGCTCAAGCGAAGGTAAAAATTCCAATGTGGATGATTGTGAAGCGTTTAGGTTAAATGAATGAATTACCTGACGCAGCTACATCAGCTATTGGTCTCTTCGTCACGTGTGCCATGAAGCCCACGATGGAGAAAATCACAAATCCAGCAAACATGCTAGTGAAGGAATTTATGCAGCACACAATGATAGAGTCCCTGCAGATCCAGAAAACAATACTTCTGTTATCAACTAACCTAAATCTTCTCTCTGCTCCAAAGAGAAATGTTGTGATCTGTGTCCAGATACTAAATCAACTGAAATACGCTCATGCTTTTCACTGTACTCCTATGGTCAAAAAATCTGCTAAATCATTATTGAACAATATTCAAAAAGATAAAGGTTCAAATATGATGACACAGCTCTTTATACCTGTACACATTGTTATGGAAAGGGTTGTAGCTGCCAAGAGCAATAAGGGAGCCCAAACCCAAACCGTACGAGAAGAAAATCTGTGTTGCAGCATCCAGCCAAACCTGTGATTTGATGGAAAAAGAAACCATTTAGTAGCAAGCCTGGGTTTAGTCGACCCCTTGTGAATGACCGAATGTGTAAAATCACCCCTGACTCCTTCAGCTTCTCAAAATCTGGAGTGATATAGAACAAAATCCCATCGCGAGCCCCAGGCAGAGTCACTCCACGAATGAATAGAATGAACAGCATGAAGTACGGGTAGGTGGCAGAAAAGTACACAACCTGCAAACACATTGATATCTGTTGTAAAAGTGTCCCTGCTATGTCAGTCTGGCAAAATCAAGTTGTGAGGGAACGAATTCCAGCCAGAAGCCTTCCAGACAAGTCAACAGACAAAAACATCTCACCTTGCCAGTCCAGCTCACTCCTTTCCAAATACAGAAGTACACAAGGACCCAGGCAATGGCCAGGGTTATAGCGAGGGGCGCGCGAATCTCACCGGGTTTTTCCAAGCCATCGGTCATTTGATGCACATTGCGTCTGTGAGCACATCATGCGACACAATCACTCAACACAAGAAGATGTACAGTATGTATTCACATGCACAAAGGTCAAGGAAGGTCATGCGCATCAATTTTCTCTTACTCCCAAAACTCCATGACAGCGCTGGTGAGGTTGGTAGTGTCTGCAATGCTGTAGTTGTTATAACATTTGTCCGTGTTCCAGGGATTGTTACATGATTTCCAAGGAAGATCCTAGAACGAATGGAACAGATGCTTCACATGTCTCCTTACAGATACATACATATGAAAAACAGCGGAACGCTTACGGTGGTGAATGAGTTGTATAGGTAGTACAGGGCCCAGGAAATGATGACAATGTAGTAAATGTTCAGCCAGAATGATAAAACAGCAGCTGCGAGACCCACACCTGTAACAGCCATATATATCCAATTATACAATTATTACGCAAAACCACCCGATAGGTTTGGGATACTACAGGCATATACAATACAACAAGTCTTCCAACACTTCATCAATATGAGACTCAAGAAGTATGGCAGAGAACACAAGCATCAGTCTTATACCTTTGAACATTGGAGCCAGTTTCCAAACCCCAAGGCCACCAATGGATGTGTATTGTCCAAGAGCACACTCAAGGAAAAACAGAGGAACTCCAGCAAAGACAAGCGTCAAAAAGTAAGGGATTAAGAATGCCCCTAAAAACAAGAGAAGGTCATGAAAGCCAGCCATCAGAGATCAACACATGCATCCCATCACAGTCAGCTCTTACCTCCACCGTTTTTCCCACACAGGTAAGGAAATCTCCAAACGTTTCCCAATCCAATGGCATAGCCCACACATGACAGCAGGAAATCAAATCTTCCACCCCAAGTTTCCCTGGCCGGAATGTCTTTCTTCTTCTTCACGGCTTGCTCCTCGTCAGCTTTGGGTTTGTCGTTGCTTGTGATCTCGTTGAGTTCCGTCAGAACTTGTCCATCAGAGCTTTTGCTGTTGTTTGTCGCCATGTCTCTGGTCTTCAGCACCGGACGTCACAGACAGCAGCTGAGCCCGAACCCGACACCGATTCTGTGCACTTCAAAGCAGACACAATGCAAAAAGCATTCAATCAGAAACATTCTGTATTTACTTTTATAATGACACATCACGATTTGAACACGTTCTTGATCAAATGCCATTGCAAGTGTTCCTTAATAGTAGAATTGAATGCATAAATATTCATTTAAATAATGTTAATAAAATCTCAGATGTGATGCATTAGATGGGGGGCGACCTGTTCTCCAATCCGTCTCCAAACAGACGCACGTATGAGCAACATCTCTCACCTGCTGAATCTTCTGAGAAAGAGAATTTATCCTTGTGTTGTGATGTCAGGTATCCGAAGATTCTTGTCTGAGTTGTAAACTTCCAGAATGAGCGATGTGTGTTGAGAGAGTTGTGCGTCCATGCAAAGCTCGTCGAGGAGCTGTCCACGGGCGACTGGTGCTGAATCCACCGAGCACAGACTGTCTGAGATCAGCTGCTCCTCAACATCTCCAGAGCTTCAATGTCATGTGAAAGTCAACACCCCCCACTGCACACACACACACACACACACACACACACACACACACACACACACACACACACACACACACACACACACACACACACACACACACACACACACACTGCACACTGCACACACACACACACAGACACACACACACACACACACACACACACACACACACACATACACACACACACACTTATGGAGTTCATGTTTCCTGACTCATACACATTTGAGTCGGTATGTCACAACCACTGTCCAGTTGTAGTTTCACTGCCCACTTGTCCTACTATCATCATCTTTAATGTAGACCATCATCTTTAATGTGGTCGTGGGGAAGCTGTGAGAAGGTGGGACAACTGAATCATCAGCATCTTTCTGCAACTGGTGACACAGGAATATAAACAATGTGACTGAAACGCAGTCGTTCACTTTTCTTATGGTAAGTCAACTGTTAAATACAAACATGACACGCCGTTCTTTTAAACTGCTTTTTAATCTCATAAAGAGAGTCTCGCGGACCAAATGATGTCCTGGAGCGAGACAACTGTAAATGGCAGAATTATGTCAGCAAACAGTGGCCAATGAAGAGTGCCTGTTGAGAAGTTTGGGTCCAAGAGGTTTAGATTTCATCTCCTCTTCCAAATCTTGGCTCAGAGTGAAATGCTCAATTGGCAGCAGATGGCGAACCAATGAGGGGTGAACTAACCTACTAATGATACTACATGAAATTTAGCATTTACAGTCCATCTGGTTGCATCTCCCTTTGGTTATGAAGACTGTGAAAACATGACTGATCTCGGAATGAAACCTGCACCTGCTGTGGACACATGAGCGCTTTTGGGTGGCTGGTGACATTCAGCTTCATTCAAAGAAATAATAAATACAGGAAGTCAAAAAATGTTCAGAATAATCACTTTATTTCAAGGATTGAAGTCAAACATCAGCTTTACTGTATGCCTGGCAGATCACAGAGATGATTCATAGTTTATTCTGTCTTTGGAAGTTATTAATTTGGTAAACATCAGTCATATTACACACTTAAAGGTGCTTTAAGCGATGGAATACAAAAGAAGTGTCAGTTTCGATCTACAGAAACAGGGTTCTGTCAAACCTTGTATAATTTGTGAGAAAGAAAGGTTCTCGAAAATGAAAGGTTCTCATTTAGAACAGACGCTAATAGCATCATGATTTTTTTTACAACATAATGGAATTCACATGACAATTTTAGATTTAGTTATGAAGCTGTTCATGTTTCTTGAATATGATTTTAAATAAAAATATCATTTATAATGTATGTTGGCTGAATTCATCAAGTCATATTTTAAAGAGGCATGCAATTTTCAGACAAATCTTTAGTTACTTCTTTAGTTATGTACGTAGCACTTTTAAGATGAATAAACATACAAAGAGCAATAATGTTTAGGAAAAAAATAGAGATTTTTGTTTTTTATTGAGGTACATTCAGAATGCATTTCTTATAATCATTCCATATGCAAATCTTGTATGCTATGAGAGACTTCTTTGTTTTCTGGTGCTTGAGAATGCTTGTGTGTTATGTTTAAATCAATTATTATTTTGAATGATGAAAAACCGAAGTCAAGAGTGTTTGGTGTGAGCACTGAATCGTTTTTCGGTGTGCCGTATAAAAAAATACCTACCTCAAAGCAGTATGGGGCATCGAAATAATTTTAAAATTTTGTTCAAGTGTTGCTAGGCAACAGCAAAGTGGTCTCAGCCTCCCTGTTCATATTAGTATTTCTGCTGGGTTTTACTCCCATTGATATATTCAAGTTTTCCCCTCCTTCCAACAGCATATGTATTGTTTTTAAGGTCTTTGTCTCAAAATCATGCATTCAGTTCATTCAATAATTCAGTGTTGAAAGTGCTTTTTCATTGTATGTTCTGTTTGACTTTGCTTTTTTTGCCCACACTTCTCTTCTCTTTATATTTTCAATGTGCAAAATACAACCAGCACTTGATAATATCTAGTATGACCTGCTCTAGAGTGTTCTCGTCCCTCTAAGCAATCAGACATTTTTGAGGCACAACCGCCATGTCATGAGCACACTGAACGCAGACATAGCACATGTCAAACTGTATGGCGTGTCTCACTTCACCATGGCACTAATCTCTAGTATTCACCGCCATCACTATGGAAACTGACTTGTGCCACAGAGCCAATTCTGAAACCACATTATTGCATGTGAGTAGAGGTCTGCAGAAAAACTCATTTCTGCTCTGTAGGATTGCATAAGAGTGTGGCATATTTTAAGTCCGAATAATGTGATCTAGAAGTTACAACAAACATCAGGAAAACTAATAAAGGGAGGTGATTATTTTTCTATGAAACACCAGTGAAATTAAAAATGTGAAAACCAATATCTGTGTTTTAACAAAAGCATACACATATGAAGTCCCTTTGAATTGCTCCAGCAGCCTTTGGCTAAACTGTCTGAAAAGGCTCTTCATGCTTTTAAAGGGTTTATATGCTTCAAAGGCGCCGGGCTGATGCATCTGACCGTGCATTCCTGAATGAGCTCAAGCTTTGGACAAGTTTTACGAGCTGAGACCTACATTTAGGGGACAGTCTTGTCTTTTTTTACTGTTTACATAAGGCACATTTAAATGAGCTGATGATGTCAGCTCAAATCCGGCACGCCACCTCCCCCTCTCCGAAACCTCTTCCTCTGGAGTGCAAAACAGAGTTAATCAAGACATTTTCAAATGTTATTTAATAGCATTCCCAAGCACAAATATAAAAGCGGCATTGTGCTTTTTTATGTCATTGGTTCATGCAAGCGCATGCATTGCAACAATATGTTGCACATATAGCATGAGATGAGCATACTACACTGCACTGATGATTGCCTGCAGATGATTCTTTCTGGGTTATAAAATGAAAAGTGGCACGCACACATTACCATGGCTTTCTGATTTGTGATGTAAAAACACAAGAGGAACAGACATCCTAAATCCGAAGGAAAAAATTCCCCTCTCTCTCTCTCTGCGCATGTTGCTGTCACCCCAATTCTTTTCATCAAATGGCCGTGAGCGTGCCTTGCATATGAATTCAGCTGATGAGTGAAATCTGCGCCCAAAGAAAGGCTTCCGGCGCTTTCCAGAGTCACGTGACTCTTAATTAGGAATTCTTCTACATTAGAAGGCTTGATTTCTGCCAAACGTCTATCAGTTTTGTGCTGAACGTTGTATATTCAGTTGCCTGAGGTGCAAAACTGCATTTGTGAACGCAGCTCTAGATAGGGAGCTTGTGTGTAAACAGACTATGACAAAATAAAGTGAGAATTTAAGTGATAATTCAATTATAATTTACTCATCCTCAGATTTTAAAGCACAGTTTCTCTATTCGACGCAATAAAAGTGATCAGTCCATTCGACTCTGTGTTCCATGTTTTTAAAGGCATTTTACAAGATTTGATCATTTTTATTGAAAGGAAAAAGGAGCTACAAGAAGTAAGATGGTTATTAAAAATTTAACAAGATTTTCTTTTTCTGAAAGTAAATATATAGTATATCTATAGGATCTGAGGGTGTGATGATAGATTGTAATTTAACTGAACCGTTGTCTTTAAAAGTGCCGGTTTAGTTGTGCATTTGGAAGAGAGATCATCTGGCATGCTAATTACCCCAAACACATATGTTATTATGTCGGGGGTGATGGGATGCTTTGCTCTTTATGTGATAAACAATCCTATATGTGAGAATGAAATGACCATCCAGATCGTGTAAATGTAAAAGAAGATCTGCTGTGTTTCAAACAATAGAAGCATTTATTTAGGAGAGGCTGTTAATGTCTAAAGTGAACAAAATTCCACACGGTATAGCTGTATTGGTAAGAAAACAAAATATTAAATAAATTAAGATTTACGGATAACTTTTTGATTCACTAAACCCCTCAAATCACACATTTCTCAATATACAGTATAAAATAACGTATTGATTTGTGAAAGTACAAACTTGCAACTACAACAGGAGGGAAAATGTTGACTGTTGGCAACAATTTTGGACTTTAGCCTTTTTTACATTTACTGTACATTAATACGTTTGGTGGACGCTTTTATTCTACTTTAACATGTGTTAAGAGTTTATACAATTCCTGCAATTGAACCCATGACCTGGTCGTTTGCTATAGCACCATGCTGTTACCACTAAACTACAGGAAAGCTTTTGGAAATCACGGACGATTCTTTAGGTTATTTTAGAGTTCTCTCCTTTTTGGGTCTTGACAAATGTTGTATGTTTTATTATGTTGATAAAACTATAATAGTGACCAAACATATTTAATGGAGGGCAACTAAAATGTAAGGACATCCTGACTTTCTTCATGATTTTCAATCTTCAGCTGGACACAATCTGTGTATTTTCAAAAGATATATGTGGTCATCCTAGATTTGTAATGGCATTGAATACTCCTAGTTTTAAAGCCATCAAAAAATACATAAAGACAAAAAAGGACCGTATTTATCCTGTTTAATATTCATAGGTAACTTTGAAGTAAAATGGGTTTTTCTTTCCATCCTGATCTTCTTTTAGGCTAAAATCCATTTTTTATGTGTTGTATTTAATAAGGTTTCCTTATTTTATATGTTACTGTGAATAACATCTGCTGAAGTTTTAACACAAGCACCAGGATCAGAGGTATTATTATCAATTATTACGATTACAGAGCCCTGTAACGGTGTTTCCTGTAACAGTGACAGCCATTTATTAAGTTTCTTTTGTTGAAAGCATATTTGTACTATTAATATTAGTACTCTTTTCCCTTTTGGCAGTTTATAGTGCACTTTCTCGATCTGAAGCTACTGCCCAAAACATCACAAAAATGTATATTTTTTATCCGCCAAACTAATGGGTTCCATACAGTTCAGTGGCATGATTTTCGTTCAGTCCCTGAAATATGGCCAACTTCCATATTGATAACACATCAAAACACTTTTTTATCTACGTGCAAAGCTTATATTAATAAAACGATAAAAACTAAAACTTTATAAAAGATCACAAGTTTAACTTTGTGTACAATGTGTCTCTACCTTTAAACTAAGACAGATTAAAAGATACATTAGACATCTATTGGATTTATGTGCAGTTGAAAGACTTCCTAACATAATCCTAAAATTTGCATTATACAACAGGTAAACATTCTCTTTAATTCCTGTACACAATATGAGATAGATCTATAGGGCAAAACTGTATACGGACACAAGAAACAGACAAATGTTTTAAATCCAGTTGGTTTTTTATCATGTTACAAAGATTGTTCACAGATCTTCAACCGAAAAACCGAAACATCACGTTGCTAAGAATTTTAATCTAGAAAAATAATTTTCTGTCTGGCTATTTCCTTTTAACACCACAAACAAAATGCTGTGACCAGACGACTCACGTCTGCAGGTGGACATGCTGGAGGTAATGTCGTGACCTCAGCTTCATTAAAGGTCCACAGCAGCATTAGAGGTGCAAGCCTGAGATGAAGCGCATGCGCTGGGAATGAAAAATGAGCCCTGAGCTTCTGTTCCTGTAATCCTTCATACAAACAGCCATCGCACGAGACCACACAGTCATCATCTGACACTACTGTCTGTGTCCTGGAACTGAATGTGAACTTTCAGTGCCAGGATACATAAATGTAAAAATGCATTCTGTTTTAACACAGAATGTTTTCTCTCATATTATTTGAACACATTTTTTATTCTTATACATAATAATAATTTACAGGGTAAATTCCTTATTTCTAAATAACCCAAAATGTCATTAGGGTCAAGATGACTAAACTTTGATTGAGTTCATTCTTCTTAAACATTCATACACTTTATCATTTGAAAGAAAAATAAAGCTATTTATTCTGCATGTGTGTGATGAGAAAGGTCAAATAAATTATATGAATGATGACATCTGACATGACGTCAGATTTGCCTGTTTTCATATTCTCAAAATCACGTAATGGTTTATGTGATATTGGCACATTTAAACATCTCAAATAAAGGGAAGACATACACACCACACAAAGAGAGCAAAACGCGTCTCTGTCTTCTCTTATATATGTTGCATTCTTTATTCCTTTCATTTGAGGACAAAATGTGAGAGGAAATTGCAGTGTTTATCTGTGCCCTGGTACTATATGGAGGAGAGAGTTTCTATGGCAACCTCTCCAAAATGACGTGCTCTGAATGGCATTTCATGAGATCTGCTGCTGATTATAGTCTGGAGAGGAAGAATGGTGCTGCAGTTAGCCATCGCTGTAAAGGGAAATGCACAGTGCTTCATAAAAGAGCTTTCATGAGTTTATACTATAGTTGTGCAGCGTATCTTCAACACACCAGCAGAATGTGTTATTCCTTAAAGGAAAGAAGAAGTATTTGCATCTACTGCCCTCTGTAGAGCATGCAGACCATCCTTTGCATAACTGTGAGGTCCATGCTTTCTTTCCTGATGACAAGTTGACAACATCACACAGTATGAATGCAGTAGTTTATCTGTGAAACAAATGGTCAGCATTGAATTTTGACGTGTTTTATTCGTAGTATTCAAATTTCCTGCCATGTTCACCTAAAGAGGGTCGAAAATACCTGGAGAAGTTATTCATACATTTTATCACTTCTAGTAGAATGTGATTTGCATTTTGCCTCCAATCTTAATCAACTGAATCACATGTCACACATGAATATCACACAATATGAATTTTTATTAACAAAGTTTGGGAAGAGCATGTGCAAAGAACCCCAAATATGCTTACCATAATTGTTCGATAGATTTAATTATTGGCTGAGGTAAGCTCGTTAATTTGTTATTGACATTATTTGATATTTTTGTACTAGTTCTGGCAAAAACATGAAAAAAAATACTCTTACATTTGTGCTGTGAGAATATTACCACAAGGAAGCACTGTGATGATCTCTTTGGAGCTTGATTGTGAAAATCTCTCGTCAAAAGATTTCACCAGGTTAAAGTTTGAAGGTCACATATGTCACACTATTTTAAGTGGTGGGAAAAGTGTAGTACCAGATTATTTTGGCTATACAAACTGCAATTCATACTCTGAATAGACTATAAATACAACATTGACTAGTACAAGAATGGCCCCTTATAATATAAACGCTTATGTGTTCCGTTAACTATCATTGCTGCCCGACACAATTCCACCTTATATTTTTCAGAAGTAAAGTTTTGGAAGGGTCTTTTTTCTGAAATGACTGTACTCCTTTGTAAAAATCCTTGATGAGTTTGGGCGATGAGTGTTTGGCTGGCATGTGTTCGGATGGGCACTGGTTTGGGCTTTATACAAACTAGTCAAATTCTTACACATAAGCTTGAATTTGAACACAAGTGAAGATAATTAAACAAAAGTTGGTGTCCAAATCATTTTGGGTCACCGTTAACTTCCATAGTCAGACTAGTCAAAAGCCAACTTCGAGCAAATGATTTCTATTTTTTGAGTGAAGAATTCCTTCATATTTCCCATCCTCTATTGTACAGTAGCTTGTTGATGCCAACCCTCGCTGTTGTTTGTGTTGTCAGATGTTGTGAAGCTCCTTATGATATCAGAGATCATGTCTGTGCTTTTTCTGGTGGTGTCACGCAAACAATCTGAGAAAAAAAAGAGGGTTTGGGATGTTTTAGGGTTTTGTATGTATGCAACAATGTACAGGTTAACTGATGATTACATCATTAGAGAGGAGCATTTGTATAGAGAGCTTCTTGTCCTGGTGACAGACACACATGGTGCTGATGAAACAATAGTCATTTCAGGTCATTTGTCTCCTGTGAAAGATCGGGTGGGATCATGATGGCCTCACTCTTTCTCTTCTGTGTGAGTTTTTACAGGTGTATGTGGTAATTTTGCCTGGTTTGCTTATGTGAAAAAGAAAAACACACAATTAGCCGAAAGGTGTGTTTGGTCATGTATGTAATGTAGTCTCTGTTCTATTTATCTGCATTGAATTCAGAAGTGACAGTCCAAAGCATTAGGCTGTAAACTAAATATAGCATCTACAGCAAGACAAGAAAAAAGTGCAAACTGCACTCACAACACACACCAACACACACACACACACACACACACACACACACACACACACACACACACACACACACACACACACACACACACACACACACACACACACACACACACACACACACACACACACACACACACACACACACACACACACACACACACACACGCACGCACATATGCGTACAAACAAACACAGTTTTGTGTGTCAAACATTAACTTGTCTTTTCTATTATTATCATTTGTAACTATTATCTCTAAATAATACTTGAACACTGTTGCCCATAATAAGCACATAGTTGTTTTATCAGAGTTGGGTGACGGTGATGGGACGTCCCACACTAAGAGGGCAAGAGGAACAGGCTGTCCTGCACTCCAGCTCTTT
Source organism: Triplophysa yarkandensis (assembly GCA_033220385.1). NCBI lineage: Eukaryota > Metazoa > Chordata > Actinopteri > Cypriniformes > Nemacheilidae > Triplophysa > Triplophysa yarkandensis. The sequence continues at coordinate 6,537,252 of CM065671.1, read as the reverse complement.
TGCTGCACTTACATCTGCGCTTCTCTGGATCATCTCACCGGTGAAGCATTATGAATGATATCTACAAGGCAGCCGTGAGTGTGATTTCAACATTTTTCTTTGGATTGTTAGAACATCAGCTTTCTATTTGGGTTAAATGTCCGTGGCTTCATATGACAATATATAATTCTATGATGTATTATAAAACCTACCTCTGTGATGAGACTGTAGTGTAAGGGATTAAAAGCAGTACTCTACAGATGTAGACTTGAAACGTTGATAACTGCTATTAAACCATGTACGTAATTATCAGTTGTCTTGAAACTTGTAGTCAAGAATTTTCAATCGTTAAATATATAAATCCGTAACAGATATTTAGAGACTCTATACTTTACACACTTTCATTGTATCCGTTATAATAAGCTTTTTTAAAGTATTATTATTCGTTGTGATATAATAAATTATAAATAATAAAGCTGATATAGATACTGATGTCATTAATGCCAAATGAGAATGTGATTATTTGTCAATGATAATGTCCCAATGGGTGTATTTGCCGAGGTAATTTATGAATATGTGACTTTTATACTGTAGGGCAATAAGCTGCATTATATGGATAAATAAAAAATATAAGATTACCTTAAAGTCCTTCATAGCATCTTTACAACTGAGACAAATAAATATATATAACTATACCTAGCTTTACAATATTCTCTTAATAAACTATAAATTAACAATAAACCTTTAAATAAAAAACAAGTTCTGTTACTTGGCTTAACTTTTTAAAGAGACATGTACATCACATGTTGTTTTCTTGCTGTAAAATGATTGGAAATCACATTCTGAAAGCACTTTGTGTCACCCAGTACAGCCAGCTTTACACCACACGCCTAAATAAAGAGATTTACTCTGAATGTCTGGAAATACCTTGACTCTTGAGTGTTATCAAAGCTGATAGAAGGCACTCAGCAGTGCACAGACCGGTTTCTTCATGACTACACATGGAGCTCAGTTTGTCTCCCGTGGCTAATTTTGGCACGTTTTGCCCTGCAGTACATAGGACCGCATGCTGGTAATACAGGAGCTTCAGATAAAACACTCAGGCTTACATTCTTGTGCTCGATGTGCGTCTTAGAGAGAGGGTCGGAGGTTGTCTCCTCACATCTCTTATTGAGCTCAAATTAAGACGAACGTATTGAGATACAAAAATCAGGTGGATGGTCTCATAGCTTTTAGTTATCTATTGGTTGCAAATTATGTCTTATATATGCAGTTACTAATACTCAAATCTTTCAGTGGTTTAGCAGGTACAGTATATAAATACATCTGGATAACAATCATATTTAATACAAACCAAACTTGTAGATGAACAAGACTGTAGACAGAAACTGTATTTTTAATAAACAAGGAAATTGGCAACAATCTACAGCTAAACTAAACATGAAACTTATTGTAGTCTTTTATAGAATCAGACCATGGATAAAAAGCTGGGTGATTTGAGGATAAAATAAATTGTGTTCCTATGTATTTTCATTTGCCGTTGGGTGTGCATGCTACTGTTTGGTAAGATCTTTAAAAACAAAGACCTTATCATGACCCTATTTTTAGAAAGAGCTTGTCACTTTTGACGGAAATAACACCTATATGTGTTTACTGTCTGCTCACTTGATTACGGTGTTGTTAAACTAAAATAAATGCTCACTTGTGTATGTTTCAACAGGCCGAGCAGCTCACAGATGAGCAGAAAAATGGTATGTTAGATATTTATTTTTTATTTATTTATTCATTATTTATTTGGGGAAAGTACATGTTCTAGTTTTTTTTTCGTTGACATGTAGTTTTTTACTGTTACAGCCTCAATTATGTAAAAGAACATCCTAAAAATATCAAGAACAGCCATATGATTAAGATAGCCATGTTAAAGTTTGATGATACTTGAAATTATGAACTTACAGCCAAAGTTTTTTAATGGCAGAGTTCCGGGCGGCCTTTGACATCTTTGTTCAGGATGCTGAGGATGGCTGTATCAGTACTAAGGAGTTAGGGAAGGTGATGAGGATGCTGGGACAGAATCCTACACCAGAGGAACTCCAGGAGATGATTGATGAGGTGGATGAAGATGGTAAAACTAAGAAAATTTCTGATCCAATATCTTAATAAACATGTTTATCGTGGCCGTCTGTTAAAAGACATGCAAGATATTTTATACATATAACCAAGTGTAACCAAAAATGAACCCAAGCTTATACTTTACATATCAAGTTTTGATCTTCAATAACGCAATATCTTTTAAAACGTATGCACAAATTGTTCTTCTGCAGAACACAAAACAAGATATTTTGAAGAATGTTGTTAACCAAACAGCAGTATCCATTCACTTCTATTGTATGTGTCAATTGGAAACCAATGCAAGTTAATGGGTGCCTGGGACCAACACTTTTCAATCTATCTTCAAAATAAATCAAACAGGTTTAAAATGACAACCATGAGATTTTTTTTAGGTTGTCTAGACTGTAGTGTTTTAGATTACTGGAAATAACACAAAAAGCCAAGCAGCTGTTCACACATATGTTCTTTGTACAGGTAGTGGTACAGTGGATTTTGAGGAGTTCTTAGTCATGATGGTAAGATGCATGAAAGATGACAGTAAAGGAAAATCAGAAGAAGAACTGGCTGAACTCTTTCGCATGTTTGATAAGTATGTACAACTATACAGAATGCAAGTGCTTTCGATGGGTTTAGAAATTTGAGATGATTGATGTTTGTGTCATGACTCAGGAATGAAGATGGGTACATTGATCTTGACGAACTCAAGATGATGCTTAAAGCTACAGGTGAAGTCATCACTGAAGATGACATTGATGAACTCATGAGAGACGGAGACAAAAATAACGATGGAAAAATCGATTATGATGGTAAGGCCGCATCTTCTCTTGATAGAATGTGTTTGACACATTTAACACAAATATTAAAAATATTTAAATGATTCTGTTTCAGAGTTCCTGGAGTTCATGAAAGGGGTGGAATAAAAAATAAAAGAAGGTCTTCTTGTGGTTTTGGTTATAATTTTCCGTGCAAGGAGGAGTAAAGATTTTTCATGCTTCCAAGATTTCTTGTGTCACATTAAAAACATTGAAACAAAACTTTATTTACTTCAAGAATTTAAAGTTTAAATGTATTTACTTAGCTTTAAGATTGAGAGTCAGGCTTTTTGTATCTATTTTTATAATTAATTTATGGTGGTTTACCCCATGTACATTTCAAGAAATTGGATATGGTGCCATAATCTTACAATATCATATCACACAGAGATCTGGTTTTAAAATCACAGCTCTGAGGCTGAATGTTTGCACGACTGAGATTGTCCTATTTATGATTACAAGCTTTTCCAGAGGGCTTCATTTCAGTGTTAAGTGTGTCAGAAAGACGTTTTCTTTTCCTTTAATCAATTACACTTCAAAACTGTAATTTTTGGTTATTGTAAAAAAAGTCATTGGGAGTTTGAAATAAAAAAAAAAGATTAAAGTCTTTTCAACTATAACTCACTGATATATGCCATGAATGACAAAGTTATCCTGTTACGTCTTTCAGATAGCACTGGCATATCTCCTAAAGATGCTGTACATCCATTCTTCATCATAAACATATATGACACCCATCAGGGACATCTCAGTGTTAAGCAGAAGAGCAGACTTATAAATGATCTGGAAGATGAAAATGCAGAGGTCAAATAGATGTCTTAGATGTCAGGGCTTAGGTTAAAGGACACCTCAGGCCAACCAACAAATAAAATGAGAAAAATGAACAAAGCCGGCTGTTTCTGAGAATGTTTTTTTATAAAAACATTCTATGGAACATTGAAAACAATGCTTTTATAAATGTATTCTGGCATATTGCTGTGCTCCAGAACATTTCTATATTAATACAGAGTTTAATTAAAGTTTGCCTGGTTACATGGGGATAAATTTAGGCTTTCGCCTTGGATTATTTAGGGTTTACACATAATAATTTTTTCAGAAAGCGTTTGCTTGTTTTTGCATGAACACGGTCATGAACATCAGAGGTATTATGATCCTATCATCCCATGCCACAGCAGCTTTACTTTGATAGGGTGTGAAGGAGGTTGATATAAGTCACTAAAGGCCGAAGATTGACGTTCATCTGCTCTGAGCTTCTGAGCTGGTGGGCTGTTGCTCAGTAGATTTATTCTTTATAATGCGACCTTCACTGTATGTTGTTTCTGCGAGCTGGGAATGTGCGAGCACAACAGGTTCCGATCAAATCTTTTTTTACAATTCTGCAGAAATGTTTTCCTTTCCCTTTCTTGACAGTTCTGCATACACCTTTAGATCAAAAGTTCCCTAAACAATGAGAAGTGAGCCAGGATGAACATTATAGTGGATTAAGCGCCATCTACGGGCTATCCTTTAAAACATGCCATATTAAATCAAATATTTTATCCTAAACTTCATAAATTGGCAATGTCTTCAAAATGTCTACAAGATTAAAGAATCACACATTAATGAGTATGCAATGTCACTGAGAGATGGAGATAAAGCCTAGGATCGAGATATTTATACCACACACCAATTGTTTCTTTTTCATTACAGGCCCAAAACAAGAAATAAGATATTACATATTTGTACACATTAGGCATCTTTTAAAACAGTTATGAATTCTTACTGGATAGTAGCAGGTCAACAGAGTTTGAGGCCAGGGCAGTGCCAGCAGTCTGACACTAAAATAACAGTTTGGAGCTGGCAGGCTTTAAATAAAATACTGTCCCCATTCATACATACACTCAAAAAAATGTACTCTGTTTTACGTGAAACATTTAACACTCAAGAATGAGTACGTTTAAAAGCTTTGAAATTAATTAAAGAATGGTATACATTTTGTATTACAGATGATTATAAAAGCTGCTTCCAAAACCTTAGAGAGTGTTTAGAAAGTTCCTGTTGTGTTTCGGGTGTGTGTTCACTACTCTATGTATGTTCACTGCTGTGTGTGTTTTCACTATTGTGTGTGCATTAAAGGTTTGTGTGTGTGTTCACTGCTGTCGGTGCACTGTGAATGGATTATGCAGAGAATGAATTCTGTGTTTGGGTCACCATCCTTTGCTGTATGTCACGTCACTTTCACTTTACTTTCATTGTGCCATATTTCATAAATGAATAAACTCTCATAAACTACCGTATGAAGATTTCTAACTTATGACACCGCAGTACAAGCTCGAATGTTTTTTCATCATCATATTTTTAACTTGTGTAGTGATTGAATGATTCTTGGCCCCCATACTGCGAGACATTATGTGAAAGGGAGGATCAGATGTTGTGGATATAAAAGAATGTTCCTTAATTTGCCTTAAGTATATACTAAACTTAATGTCCTATACTGTTCTGCAGTAATGTGAATCATAGTGATTGTGTCATTTAAAATACCGTTACATCTAGGAATTCAATCCATCATCAATCACCTGGTCTTCTCATGAGAGATGGATTCAATGACTTGAACTGCTTTTTGCTTTTAGAATTGATCTAACCAAAATGTACTGCTAATGGCATGAAATGTATCACCTTCTATTACATCCTCTTCCATAAAATCATATGTTGATGGTAGTGTACAGTCAGATTTATGATTTTACTAGTTTACATCTAATGTCCTGCAAATCCAGAGCTTCTACAGCTGACATTGTGATGTTAAGTTGATCAATTATTATGATGTATTTTCAGGTGAATACGGGGTTGAAACAATTGACGGTGAGTTAATGATGACAGAGTTCTCATTTTGGGTTGAACTATCCCTTTAGGTAAAATGTTTATAAACAATGAAATGTATGCAAATGTGACAATGCTCTTTGGTCTCATTTTGTTCTCCCTTTGCAATGACTGTCGACATGGATGTAAAGTCTGAGTCACATTCAATCTCCAAGCAACTGCAGGCTGAACCGGGACAGCACATACACATAGATCTGTCATCTCCATATTACATTAGTCATTTATCTAGAGTTATCTGCAGGAAAAGTGTGCTATCTCATTTCACAAATGGACCATTGTTTTATTTAAATATATCTTAAAAAACTCTCGTAATAGATTTTCCTCTGCCTTGAATAGACCCAATGGGTGTTAAGAGCATTTTCAGGTTCATTTTCTCTTTTCAGCACTGAGAAAACTTTTTACGATAAAAGACTGCTAAGATTATGGCTGCTATTTATAAAAATATTTCACAATAGATTAAACAGTGATTGGACTGAATGAAACTTAACCTAAAAATCTCAGCATCTAGACTATCAGTCAACAGATTTGGGTTATTAAGAAAAATAAATAAAAAATAATAAAAAAATAAAGTGTGCATCACATGGTCTTGAGGTCCAGGTTCCTGTGTGGACAAGAATCTCAGAGCCTGTGGAAGAGCCGACATCACTCTTCGTTTTCCGTGACAGACTGGGTTGCTTATGTGCTTCGGATCTTTTCGCAACAGGTTCATTTGTATTGTTATCCTCACATCCTAAATACAGAAAAAGCGGCCCAGTGAGAGGCGGGATCACATTAACTCTACAGGGAATAGAGGCGAAACCAAACCACACTGTTAAAAGGATGTCATAAAATAAAGATGATTTGTTTTCGATTGGAAGTGGCTTACAAACCCTTTATGCATATATTTAATATGTATACGAGCAAGTATTTGCTGATATTCATGTTGTTGAATTTACATGTCTGCAATGAAACTTGACAGACACCAAAATGACAGACAGTACATGCTGTTTTCACAATTTTAAATTATTATTGAGTGTATTAAACTAAAAAAAGACCCCTTACAAATTTGAATGATGCATACATAACATACATTAAAAATAACAGAGATATTGGAGCATTTGAAAAACCTGCCACCAAACAGCTTTGTCATGTAAGAACGAGTATGTTTGCTTAATCATATTTTTGTCTATTAAACTAATTTCTGACACCTATATTCAAAAAATATATTTTTTTAAATATTGAGAAACATTTCACTCTATTAATCCATCCCAAAACTTGTGTACATTACAGCATTACCACCCTGCTGTATTAATTTTAATTCTAATTTAATAATTTATCTGATCAATTTCTTAACTGTACACATGTTTAAATATAGAATAAAAACAACCTCATTCTGGCCTTTATTCACTTTGCATGAAAATCGTCTCCGGTTACGAATGGTAACCTTGGTTCCCTGAAGGAGGGAACGAGACGTTGTGAGACTGACTGGGGGTTGTACTTGAGAACCTGTTTATGTCTGAACCTATTAAAAAGGCCAATTAATTTGGCGAATGAATCAATTCATGTCCCCGCCCCGGATGACGGGTATAAAAGGGGATGGAAGAGATCATTCCTTACCTTTGTGCTGAGGAACCTAGGTGACCTCCCTAGGACGCTGCAGCGGTAGCCGAGTGTGTGGCATGAAGGACACAACGTCTCGTTCCCTCCTTCAGGGAACCAAGGTTACCATTCGTAACCGGAGACGTTCCCTTTCAGTCGGTCTCTCAACGTTGTGAGACTGACTGGGGTCCCTGTATAATCACGCGACACACTACGGCTGTGTCCTGACGTCAGCGGAGCCGCAGAGGCTCTACGCGAGTCATGACCTTCCAGTGGGAACCGGTATGGTATCCACAGAGCTTCCTACTGGAAGTTGAGAGACTCACACCGACGAGTTACAGGCGGTGGCCTTTCATCCCATCATGCTGGTGGGGAAACCGTCTGTCTCGTGACACTGGGGAAAACGTTACCCCTCTAATCGAGGGCCTACGTTGCGGAGATCACATCCCACCCATGTGGGGGGGTAACATGTGAAGAATACCGCATGGTTCGCCAACCTTGGGGAGAACATCATGGGAGGATAGCGTGCGGATCCACTTGCGGGGCGCACAGCTCTTAGGTGGAGGCCCACCTGGGGGAGATCACCGGACTCGCCATATAGGGAAGTTCTCAGTGATATATTACATCGTAACGGGGTCGCCCTTCTGGGGGAACCACATCGTACGGAGCTCCAGCTCAAGTCAGGGGTCAGCCCTATGGGGGTGAACACTTCCTGAGCCTGGCTGAGTAACAGGGCCGCTCCGCACGGCCTGCTACTATAGAGTGAGCTTAGTGAAGGATAAGGTGCCCATACTCACACTGAAGAGGGGGAGTAGAGGGACTAAAAAGAGAGCGCACTTACCTTTGTAGGGGAGATGGCGCTTTCGCAGGCGTACACCACACTGATCCTAAGTGTTGCCACCTAGGACCCGAGCTGAGACCTAGCTCCACTGGAAGGTTATATAACCTCGCGAAAGTGGTGGGCGTAGCCCAGCCCGCTGCTCTGTATATGTCTGCCAGAGTAGCACCCTGCGCCAGTGCCCACGAGGAGGCTACACCCAGAGTGGAATGTGCGCTCACTACCAGTGGACAGGGACGAGCTGGGATTGATACGCTCTTATGGCGTTTACAATCCAGTGCGCTAACCTCTGTTTAGAGACGGCTCTCCCATTTGCCGCTCCGAAACAGACAAAGAGCTGCTCGGAGCTTCTGAAGCCCTGCGTACGTTCCACGTAGAGGCACAGTGCGCGCACGGGACACAGCACGGATGAGGCTGGGTCTTCCTCTCCTGAGGAGAGCGCCTGCAGGCTCACCACCTGGTCCCAAAAAGGGAGTGGTGGGAACCTTGGGCACGTAGCCGGGCCGGGGTCTCAGGAGAACGTGAGAACCAGCCGGCCCAAACTGAAGGAAGTCACTGGACACAGAGAATGCGTGTAGGTCCCCGACCCTCTTGATCAAGGCGAGCACTACAAGGAGAGCTGTCTTCATCGTTAAATGAGAAAGACTAGCTCGATCCGAGGGCTCGAAGGGGGGACCGCTGAGGTCCCGTAGGACCACAGTCTGGTACCAAGAGGGTACGGAGTGCGGCCTGGGCGGGTTCACCCGCAATGCGCCCCTCAAGAACCTAATGACCAGGTCATGTCGTCCATCCCATCCACCTGATCGTGATGAGCGGCTATTGCGGCTACATGCACTTCCAAGGAGGAGGGGGCGAGCTGATGCTCAAGCCCTCTTGTAGGAAGGATAACATGCTCTGATCTCGCATCTCCGGGGGTCCTCACACCGTGAGGCACACCAAGACGAGAAGCGGCGCCACTGCAAGGTGTAAAGACACCGAGTGGCTGGGCCCTAGCCTAAGCGATTAAACCTGTGACCGCTGGTGGCAGTCCGCTCAGGAGCTCCTCGTCCCGTCCAGGAGCCAGACGTGGAGGTTCCATAGGTCTGGTCTGGGGTGCCATGACGTGCCCTTCCCCTGTGATAGAAGGTCCTTCATCAGGGGAATTGGCCAGGGGGGAGTGATCGTCAGAGCCCTCAGCTCTGAGAACCAAGTGTGGTTGGGCCAGTATGGGGCAACCAGGATCACTTGGTGCTCCTCTTCCCTTACCTTGCACAGGACCCGTGCAATGAGGCTCACTGGGGGGAAGGCGTACTTCCGCTTGTCTCGTGGCCAGTCGTGCGCTAAGGCATCCGTGCCAAGGGGACCCTCGGTCAGGGAGAACCAAAGCGGGCAATGGGTGTCGTCTCGGGAGGCGAACAGGTCTACCTGTGCCTGGCCGAAGCGATCCCATATCGACCGGACTGCACGAGGATGGAGTCGCCAGCTTCCTGGCCGGATCTGCTGACGAGAGAGCGCATCGGCTGTCTCGTTCAGAGCCCCGGGGAGGTGCACAGCGCGCAGGGTCTTGATGACCCGCTGACTCCATTTGAGGAGGCGTCGGGCGAGCAATGACAGTGTCCGCGAGCGTATGCCACCTTGATGATTTATGTACGCTACAGCGGTGGTGCTGTCCGAGCGGACAAGCACGTGTTTGTCCCTCAGTAGAGGTAAGAACCTCATGAGGGCCATGTGTACTGCCAAAAGCTCCAAGGCATTGATATGCCAACGTAGTCGGGGACCTGTCCATCGACCCGAAGCTACGTGCCCATGGCACACTGCGCCCCAGCCGAGCAGGGAGGCGTCCGTCGTCACCACGACATGCCTCGACACCTGCCCTAGCGGGACTCCTGCCCGCAGAAAGGTCACTGAGGACCATGGGGCGAGAAGACTCCGGCATCTCGACGTGATGTGAATCCGTCTGTTGCCAGTGTGCCATGCGCTCCTCGGAACCCGACTCTGTAGCCAAAGCTGAAGTGGTCTCATATGCATCAACCCGAGGGGAATTACCCCAGCCGAGGATGCCATATGCCCCAGGAGCCTCTGAAGAGTCTTCAGTGGGACCACTGTGCGTGAGGTCTGAGCCAAACACGTCAGCAATGACCGTGCACGCTCTCCTGTGAGTCGCGCACACATAGTGACAGAGTCTAGTTCCATGCCGAGATAAGAGATGCTCTGCTTAGGGGAGAGTTGGCTCTTTTCCCGGTTGACCCGAAGACCCAAACGGGCTAGGTGCCTAAGCACTAGGTCCCTGTGCATACAGACTACCTCTGGCGAGTGACCCAGGATGAGCCAGTCGTCGAGATAGTTTAGTATCCGCACTCCGCGCTCCCTTAGGGGCACTATGGCGGCCTCCGCGATCTTAGTGAAGACCCGGGGGGACAGGGACAGCCCGAAGGGCAGGACTTTGTACTGATACGCTCGCCCCTCGAACGCGAACCGTAGGAACGGCCGGTGTCGAGGCAGGATGGAGACGTGGAAGTACGCGTCCTTCAGGTCTATTGCCACGAACCAATCCTGACTCCGGATAGAAGTCAGGATGCGCCTCTGCGTCAACATCCTGAACGGCAATCTATGCAGATATTTGTTCAGGGTGCGCAGATCCAGAATGGGGCGCGACCCTCCGCCTTTCTTGGGTACAATGAAGTACGGGCTGTAGAAGCCCTTGAACATCTCGGTTGGTGGAACAGGCTCGATCGCATCCTTCGCCAGAAGGGTGGTAACCTCGTCCCGAAGAACGGACGCATCCCGACCTCGCACCGAGGTGAAAAGGACGGACCGGAACTTGGGCGGGCGTCTGGCGAACTGGATCGCATAACCGAGACGGATCGTCCTCTCGAGCCACCGTGACGGGGAACATCGGCGTAACCACGCCGGCCACCTGCACGCCAGGGGGATGAGAGGACTGATCTGCTTCACTGTACCCGGGGAGGGTGGTTCTGTGGCTGCCGGGTCCGGGGTCCGGCCAGGATTGTCCTGGGGGGACACGGGGACCCGAGCTGCCTGCCTAATACCGCTGGCCAACGCACCGTCCTGCGGAGGGCGCTGAGGGCTGCGGGATGGGGTGTGTGTCAGCCGTGCACCGTCTAGAAGAGGGTGAACACGGCGACTTTTGCCTGGGGGAGGATTTGATCTTTCTTTAACCACATAGGGTGGCCCTGAAAAGGGCCGTTGTGGTAGTGGAACGGGGCAGGAGCCGTCCCAGATGTTATCTACTCCTCCAGGCTGGGTCCCTCAGGAGCGCTTCCTGGCACGTTTGCAAGGGGGCTGCTGACGGGTCCCCACCGCCTGCTTCCTCGGGGCCGGCTTCCTACGGGGCGCCGGCTGTATAGGGGGCGCTCTAACCGAGGGCGGGGCCGAGGAAGGGCGTGGCTGTTTGGGAGCAGGAGGAGTTTGGGGCCGGGGCTGACCTCTGCCAGCCGGACCCCTACGAGGCAAGAAATGTTGCATCGCCTCCTTCTGCTGCTGCACTGCAGAGAACTGGTGGGTAAAGTCCTGCACAGTGTCTCCAAACAGCCCCTCTTGCGCGATGGGTGCGTCGAGAAAGCGTGCTCTCTCGGCCTCACTCATCTGCGCAAGGTTCAACCAGAGGTGGCGCTCTTGGACCACACAGGTGGACATCACTCGACCAATAGACCGCGCCGTGACCTTGGTCGCTCTCAGCGCCAAGTCCGTCGCGGTCCTCAACTCACGTACTGTGAGCGGGTCGAGTCTTCCCTCGTCAAGCTCCTTTAACGCCTTGGCCTGATGCACTTGCAACATAGCCATGGCGTGGAGCGAAGATGCAGCTTGCCCCGCGGCTGTGTAGGCTCTCGCCACTAGGGACGAGGAAAACCTACACGCTTTGGAGGGGAGCTTAGGTCGATCCCTCCAGGAAGCGGCAGTTTGCGGACACAGATGTGACGCAATTGCGCGCTCCGCTGGAGGAAGGTCGACATAGCCCCATGCTGCACCTCCGTCGAGAGAAGTGAGAGCGTGGGAGCTGCCATGACGGAGGCGGGCCGATAGGGGCGCCTTCCACGTCTTGGCGAGCTCCTCATGCACTTCCGGGAAGAACGGTACTGGGGCGGGGCGGGGCTTATCGCTCCGGGCGCCACCGAGATACCATGCATCCAACCCGATACTCGCGGCTGCCCGGGAAAGCATTGCTGCCATTTCCGGATCCGGATCGTCCCAAGCCTTGGCCGCGGAAGGCTCAGAGCGTCCTCCGGATCCGAAGCAAGCAGCTCGCTCTCAGATGCTGCGACCGAAATCACATCATCACGAGACGGCGAACCGTCCCGCAGTGAGAGAGACGGAGAGCGTGAGAGACTCTGACGGTCCCGCCAGCCAGAGGCTGACGGAGACACATCCGCGTCCATATCGCCCGCGCCGCTCGCGACAGCTGCTACTCGCGCCGTAGCGCCAGTGAACGAACTGCCAGAAGCAGACGCGGTGGTGACCGATTTCGTAAAGAAAAAGGCCACCCGCAACCGCAACTCCTTAATCGTCATAGCCTCGCAATGAGGACATGACGACCGCGCGAGAGCGTCCTCGGCGTGCTGGAGACCCAAACACGCGAGGCAGATCTCGTGCTGATCTCCATCAGTGATGTGCCGGTTGCACCCAAGAGCACAACGGCGTCCCATTACAGGACCACACGCTGTACCCACAGTTGGAATATACAAACCTCTGGGACTATTGCTGAAACGCACAGGGGAGTCCAGGACCATCCGCTGCAAGACGTCGTCACACCAGCAAGTTTTGTCGGTACCAGACACAACCATCTAGGTTCCGAAGAACAAAAGGTAAGGAATGATCTCTTCCATCCCCTTTTATACCCGTCATCCGGGGCGGGGACATGAATTGATTCATTCGCCATATTAATTGGCCTTTTTAATAGGTTCAGACATAAACAGGTTCTCAAGTACAACCCCCAGTCAGTCTCACAACGTTGAGAGACCGACTGAAAGGGAAATGAAATTTGACAAACATATCACATCCCTGTTTGACCACTAGATGACAGTATTTATCAGAGAAAACTTTCTCTTATTTCTATACTTTTATCCTTGCAGGCATAAATAAAAGATAAAGTTACATTTTTCAAAGCAACACAGATATTTCATTTTGTTAGAGTTATCACTACACACACACACACACACACACATACACACACACACACACACACACACACACACACACACACACACACACACACACACACACACACACACACTTGTCATCTCAAGGCAGTCCAAAACCAAAATAAATGTACGAGTGGTTGGGGATTTATATTTTCCATGTCAGGACATCATTTTGATCTTGCCTCGCTTTTGAGTCATTTTGATCTTGCCTCGCTTTTGAGTCAGTGGTAGCAATTTCCAGCCAAGGCTGACCATCAACTCTAATTTATCAGCTTGTGCTGGTTCAGCCGATCTCTCTCACTCTCTGTTTTCTCTGTTCACACACACATTCAGCATTATATACAGGCATGGTGTGTATAGTGTCCTCAGGACAACATCATGTGGGACTTCATAAAAAAGTTGACTGCTTATGTTAAGTTTAATCTTACAACTAGGTTCAGCTGCTTCAATATCATAATGTTAAGTATCATTATGTTTTTTACACATTATTCCTTCTGATTTTAGTGTTCAGATGTGGTTGGGGTTTTGGTTTGGGTTTAGCTTTTCTTTTTGTAGTCCTTGGGTAAATGAAATATGTTCTTCTGAGGACGATAAAAACTTGTCAAAATCAGGTTGTGCGTGTAAAGTTATAATAGTCCATGGGCTCAAATGAAAACAGATATCTTGTACAATATATAACAAAACATGTGTTGAAATGTCACACTTTAAAGTGCTTTTATGTGTCCTATCTGTAAAACACTTGGTTTTAATTCCTCTTAAACACTCAAGAATAAGTACGTTTAAAAGCTTTGAAATTAATTAAAAAATGGTATAAATTTTGTATATGTAAGTAAAAATCCTTTTATCTCAAATATTTCTATTTTATTTCACCAAAAATATTAATCTGCATTAAAATGTAATCTTAACTCTTAAATGCCAGCCTTCATCATACGTCAATGTCCTCTGATTGGTCATATGATGTTTAGCACGTATGGGAAATGTAACGCTCATGATCATTCTCGGTTCCAGCGACTGCAACACCACAAGTGACGGGACGGACATCATGTGAATCAAGTTACTTGTAATTTGCAGATTCCTATTTATGGATATGGGTAGTAACAAATCCAAAAGTTCATACTAAAGCGAATGATCATGTTAAACAGAAATCATATGTGTTGGACTGTAGTAAACGTCAGGATTGTAGTGCTTTAGTTACTTCAGTGATTTGTCGTCAGAGAAACGTTTTTGGAAGTAACTGGATTCACATGATGTTGTCTCCTTACTTCTGATGATGCTATAAATAAAAGCCAAGTTGACCAGAATGAGAGTAAAGACAGAATGGAAATAAGGTAAATAATAAAACCAATAAAATGTATTATGAACATTTAATATAATTTATTTTTATATATGAGAGCTTTTTATCCTCACTATTATTACAAATAATATTAAAGAAAAGTTGACAAATCATTTACGCTGAAAATAATCTGCTTTACCCAGACCGGCTTGCGTTGGGGTTTATGATCCCAATCTCTGCTGTCTTCAATTGGGCATCCATTTGTGAGGCATCACAGATATGACACCCTTTTAAATCTATGTGGGGAAACTTTTTAGCCATGCAATTATAAATCATGTTTTTTTAACTTTGCAAATGCAGTTGAAACTGCAGTGTGTAGTTACAGAAATCTCATTTTAAGGCTTCCCAGGCTCAGTTTAATACGGTTCAGTACATTTAATATAAGCTCCAATCTTTGTATAACATAACACCATGATTCCTGTGGTTTGCTGGCTGTGAAGATCTCAATACACAAGTGTTTTTAAAATGAATGCGGGCGAGGAGTTCATCTTCAGTTGTGTCAGGAGTTCATGAAGACTTTTTGGCACATGTTGTGTAAGTGTTATTTAAATTCTTATGACCCACAGCCACTCACCTTGTATGAAACTATGAACCTAAGAATGGAAGAAAAGCATTTGTTTTATTAGTTAGTTTAGTAAGGTCTGTTTTCAGGTTTGTCATGTCCATAAGGCTAAAATATAGTCAGTTTTATTTATTTTATAAAGAGCAATCGTTTCTTCATTTGTTTGTTTTATTGCTTAAGTTTGTTATCTCCAAAAAAACATGTCCTTTTTCATATCATCCCATTTTCTTTAAAAAAAAATTGTGCGAAGTGTGCTTTTCTTCTGATGCTTATACTTAATCAGGTGTTTGGTAACATGTATAGTTCAGTTTATTGTGAAGAAATACATATTCTGAGTATTTAATGTAACATCCATGACGCATGAATTGCTCTGCTCCTACAAATAGACTTTATCATAACACTGCACCCCCCCCCCCCCCCCCCCACACCACATTTCTCTAAAGGCTGCTTTCTATAATTAATAGCATCTATATATAATCATTTAGCTGATGCTAAAATCCAATAAAAGCAATAAGTAACAACATATGGGCAACAACACAAAAATAATGGACAGTTATATACAATAATAATGGACTATTTGAGTGATGGCCACAGTTTGGGAACGGTTGAGCAGAAATGTAATTTAGTAAATTATACAGTTGTACATATTCATACAATACGTTCTAATATCTTTTGAATCTCAAATGTACCCAAACACAGAAATATTAGTAATTGATTTCACATTTTCATTAAAGGACTAATAGGAGATTAGGCTGATACTTATACACAGCTTTGAACTCGACTAGAACTTAAGAGAAACCTTTGACTTATAAATTACTCTTGCTTTTTGTGGTCACACAGTCTCAAAAGTGCACTCAGTTTTTGGGACCGGTTGTCTCTCCACTATAACAGGATGATAGATTACCGCTTAGACTGCCAAGGGGTATGACAAATAACATTATATTTCTGTTGTTGTGTCTAACATTTGATGCAAAAAGGAGGAACGGCCCTGAAAAGGGCCAAAGCTTTAAAACACTTTTGACCCTTTAATTTAACACGAAATATATAATTTATATCTCTATAGTAAACCACAAACGAAACCTACGGAGTGCATGTTTTTGACAATAAAAGAGTTTGCTGGCAATCTGTAAAGAGTCATTAAAGAACTTTCATTACCGAGACGGGGATGCACGGGTGGTTGGTGTGAGTTTTGGCCCATTTTAGCGTGAACATCAATCGATAAAGAAGTCTGTTTGAAAAGCAGGACACACTGTTCCTCTTTAAACTGTGAAGGAAAAAAGTACAGAGACGGATGCAGTTGTCAGGATACATTAATTGTAACTGTCTCTCAGCAGCATGACCACATCTCTGAACACCGTCTGGCTGCTATTCAAGAGCAACAGTTCTGAAACATCATTCCTCCATTACTTCTGCTGAACCTGGAGAAGATTTTTTACGCCTCACGCTTCCACCCTCTTTCTGTACTCTATCTGATGTTATCGTGCCCTTTGAGACCGAATTATGATCCTCCCCAGAAACCATCTCATTCTCATAAATCGTTTAGCTAAAGAGCCACGGCGAATTGCTGTTTGGCCGGTTTGTTTTTCTACTGGGATAGTCTCGTTCTCCAAAGCAGATAATTTGTGAACTGATTTATGTGGCCGACATGTGCGCTGGGGCCGTATAAGTGCGTGGTGCCGATTTCCACACAGGATGTTCCCCTGTTTCCTCTGTGCAGAAACCGTTAATCTAAGAAATATCCCACCAGGTGGCCAACGAACACACTTTCCAAGAGCCACCGTTCCCAAAGGATCTCTTTCTTAAGGAGGGCACGCACATGTGTATGTGTATGTTAAAGATATCAGCGGACTGTGCTACAGAACATGGAGACTGAAGTGGTCCATTCGTAGTCATCAACTTGCAATAACACTTCTAAGAATGTTCAAATCAAATAAAAATGATGAAATGAGCCTCGGTGTGAGTAAAGAACAGAGTTTCAAATCATCTCTTAAAGGTATTATGATCTGAATGATGTCTAAACCGTTAAAAAGTAAAATTTTAACATGTCCAAACTAACAAACCATCCATCTACAACATCAAGACATTTTCCACCCACAGTTGACCCACAGCAACACTTAGTAAATCAGCCATTCCAAGGAGAGGAGCATTTAGCTGTCTTGCCAGAGAATGACCTCTCCAAAGCCTACATTTTCCGTCTTTGGGTTGTCGAGAGAGCTGCATGTATCTGCTCCAGTGATGACAGGAATCCTGCGAATGTCTTGAACAACAAAATAATACTCACTAAAGTGTGTGACATACAACTTGAATTCTGTTATAGCGAGAGAACAGACATCCACAATTCACATGTGCTTTTAAGTAATAACATACTCTACATACTTGAGAAGAAGCGTGCAGTCCAATCCCAGACCCCACTGGAATCTGAAAACATAAGGTTGGATCAGAGACCTGATGGGTATTGTGTCCAATGATGTACTCGTGGGTCAGGTCAGATATTGGGGATCCTACAGTTTTATGAATGGACCCATGAAGGCCTGAATTGAATTCAAATGCATTTTTGTCAATTTGTGACAGACACACATGAAAAGAGGAGAACGTTTTATAACACACCACCATCTCTTTTCTATAAGATCCACAAAGAAACACTACTGTATACATTAGGCTGCTTTATGCTGGGATTTTCTTTCGAGTGCCACTTCATTCGATAATCCCTGTATATAATGTTACATATGCACATTAAAGTTTGATTAAACAGTTATCTGTGTTTTTCTCCAAAAATGTATCCATGTTTTGAAAAACTGAAGTTTATGAATTAGTGATTCATTCATCAAGAGACTTGCTTTGTCTTAAATTATTCTGGACAAACAAGTGAAATGATTCACTTACTGGCTGTTTTCCTTTTAAAAGAGGCTTTATATTACTGCTTTGTAGAATCTGTAATTGATTTAAATTAGTTAAAGTAGTCAATATTCTCCTGTGCTTTAGTATGTATTACACTAAACATTACCCGCCAAAGATTTCTATGGAAACTGATGTTTTTGAGTCTTGGTAAATATTAAAGTAGATTATTTTACAGCACTGGCTGCAATTTAAATGTATATGTAATACTTCAAAATAGTATTAATATAAAAATAATAATGTACAGTATAATGCACTTTTATTTGAGTAATAAGAATATATTTAATTTATTTCTGAGTATTAATTATATGTGTTTTATTTTCTAGATTTAAATGATAAATTAAGACCTCTTGGTACCGCAATACTTTAATTCGTGTAATATTGTAAGATATTTTGATGGTTTCATGACCACCCTACTAGTGATCCATGACTATTTAGACCATTTGTATAAGGTCAATAGAGCTGTAACGTTTATTAAACCAGTCTGCTGGTCACTATTTAAAGCGGAATTCAAAAAATAAGTTGTGTTCGGTATCACACATGGAATACAATAAAGTTTTGACAGCTATACTCAAGTGTGCCTTATGTCTTATTTTGGCAGTGAATCCAGCACGCTTTGCTTTTGCCAGCTGCTGTCTCTCAAAATTTAGACTCTGAACTTTCTCTCTGCGGTAGATTGAGAGCCAGGGTGGGAAGGTGAAGATCAGTCCATGCAAATCAATGGTCCAAGAATTGTAGTCCCAGATGTTTGGCACATCTGTCAATAAATTGATCAATTTTGGTGGAAAACTGTCCTGAGCATTGAGCTGCAAAGAGGATGTTAAAGGGAGGTTTGATTATGAGCGGTGTGTCCTCAAGTGTCCAAGGACAAATATGCTAAAACCCACCCAAGAAACCACAAGGGAAAAAATTGAGGGAATTACAAGAAATAATTCAAATAAAATTCCATCCAATAATCCACCCATCTCTCCATCTCTATCCAAACATCATCCATCTGAATCCATTCACATATTTATCCATGTCATCATCATCACCAACTTCCATCTTTTCAAATCACCTGACAAGTTTTTTTTTGTGTGCTTAATGGAAGATGACATTATAATAATGCCGTTTTATTCCTTGACAGGTGGGTTGGTCCTCTGTGGTTGGAGACGGGTATAAAATGTAAAGAGAGAGACCAGGCCAGGGCAACCCAGATGAACATGTGATTGAAGAAGTATTTTATCTGGTCGTCTTACCCCCAAAACCAAACAGACCAGTCAGTACCAGGTCAAAGGTCACCACGGTCCCACCTGGTAAGCCACAGGCACTGGCGCTATACTACACAAATACTGATTTAATCACTTTATCTGGCTTGCCCGTGTATTCCTCAGTGATGTAATTTGAACGGAGTGTGTTTTGCTATAGTGTGTCTCTTTCTGATTGGACGCCTGTGGTGAGGTCACTGCTGTGATCCTTCTGTTAAAAACGAACCTGGAAAGAGAGTGAGACGGAGACACTGAGACTTGCACGAAGCTGTCTGTCGCTGCCCTTTGAGTGCAGGAAATGAAATAAGAAAGGAAAAAAGAAGAGAAGAAGGAATTCATAACACAGGCATCATTCCCTATGAGGATAATTGCCTTTGCTACATGAAGGAGATTTTAATCCAAATAAACACAATGTCCCAAAGGCCTTCAAGAGGGGACTTAGAGCAATTATCCTTAAATGTCCTCCCATTTTTCCAACCTGGTTTCTTCTCTGTAGAATGGCTCACCTTTAAGTAAACATTTTCCTTTATTCATATGCATTTGTATCAGGTCTTATCTTTGGTTGCTTCTGGCAGCATCCAGCGGTCATGGGACTGACCCAATAGGATGGCTCAATATTGATCTTCTGCTATATCTATTGATTTTTTTAGAGTCAAAACATTCAGAAAATAACCACAAACTATTTTAATGTGCTACAGTAAAAAAACATATTTAGCCAACATCTGTTTTTGTAATATGCCAACGAAAATGGTATCATAGTGTCAATTTCACAAAAAACTATTAATGTAAACATAGGTCCATGAAACCACTTATGGTTTCAGATTTTAAAAAAATGATTTCGCGTATTTAAGGAAATCTAAAAAACATTTTAAATTAACAATTTCATTCAATCATGCCGGAAGTTATTTTGAATCACAATGTCATGTCTATAACTAATTTGTATCTGGAATTATCAAATTATGTTTGAGGCTTAAACAAAGCCTGTTTGAGACATAATTGTGTTTTACCTGGATTTACATATTAAACTTATGGTATTTTAATACAACTGAACGCCAAATAAAGCTGTTGTCTGTTATGATTTCATTTGTTAGCCTTCCCAGATGTCTGGATATTGCCAGTCTGGTATCACTTGGTTTTGTTCTATGCCCTATTTGTCATGAAATACTTTTACTTCACATAAATCTATCCTGCCTATTGGCCAGTCTTCACCTTACCATATCTTGTCAATGACATATCAACATAATGTTAATAAGCAACCATTCTGATAAAAAAAAACACTGGTTTTCATCTATTTCTGTCATGGGTAAATGTCCAGAATTGGTGGAGAAATTACTATTGGTTGTTGGCATTTAACAATACATTGTCTGTCCCTAAAGGGCCAGGATTTCAAGTCTTCTGCTACTTTTCTAAAAACGAAAACCCATCTCACCATAATTCCTTTATAAATTCTTTTCACTTTAATCTTATATTTTATTTTGTGTCCCATCTGTACTCTCCCTGACTGGTTTCACATCTTTGTGTTTTGTGGCCCTGTCTTTGACACTCATTCCAAGCCCTCTCGTCTGACCTCAATAGGCCGTTTTGTGGGGTAATTGGTGCTATTTGGTCACCTTGAAACTCCTGTGGTGTCACATTAAAGCTTAATTCAACTATCCCTCATGACCCCCTGTGTTCTTTTCTACTTAGCCTTTCTCAAAAGACACCCCCACCATTCCTGCTGGTGTACACTTTACGTCCTGAGATAAGTTCTGTTTGGTTTTAACCAAAACCGTGTTGCTCAAATCGAGAATGTTTTCTCTGGCTTACATCAGGGATCTCTAAACATTAAGTGCTTTGGTCATTTAATAACCGAATCCCACTAACCCGATGCCTGATTATCCCTGCTTTTTAAAAACATACATCAACCCTCCATATAGTCCTCAATGTTTCAGAACTGTCAGTTTGCCGTCAGACCTTATAAATGTCAAATTCACGTGTGTCAAAGTTTCCTCGGCTCTTCTTTAAACAATGAGACCTCACACAGAATATCTAAACAAATGAAGCACAGATATTGAGAGACGATTCTTCCCCCAAATCACATGCATGTAGGCCCATTGTCTTTGTATTGTTCAATAATAGGATGACAATGTTAAAACTCACTAATAAATGTATAATGTTTGTTTTGAAGACAATCAAGCATCAACGTAAATAACAACAATAAAAATCACAAGTTCCTCTAACTGAGCAGGCCGCACAGATGACCCATGGCAGCAGTAGGACTAGTTTTTCAGAACCTTAAGAGTTTGTCAAAACTGTCATCAAATGTCTAAGTATTTGATTGATATATGTGCATGCTCTGAAAAAAATATATTTCCATCGTAACTGATAAGTCTTATACAACTCTCAAAATAAGAAAGGACAGAGAGAGCAAGAACTTGATATTTTGAGGGCAGAACAATGAAAGCAGTAGTGCTGGACTGTTCGGAATTTAAAGTGGAGCTCTGCGCAGCTGTTCTGGCCACCTGGAAAATGTAAAGTGAAATTGAAACAAACAGGCAAATCGTGTGGCTCTGACTTCAAAACCATCATTTTGTAATAATCTCCTAACTCGCTAACAGCTAATTACTGGCAGGGTTAAGTTCAGGGTTAAGATCTAAAGGTTTGAACCGAAATTTCATTTGAGCAGAGGCGAAAAGTGCTTGAGTAAACTTTTTTTACTCTCGAGTACACTGTTTAGTATTTGCACTTTATCAGATATTTTATATAAAACATAACATACTACAACATATTATCAGTACTGCACAGTTTCTTTACCTTTCATACTTAATTTTTGTTGTAATCATACATATAAGCTAAAAAAAGTATTTTTAAACGAACTGGAGTAAAGGTATGTTTACTTTCAAAGGAAAAATACTAGAAAAATAGGCCAAATAGATTGAAGCTTCTGATTTAAAAAAATTCTTTTGTTCAGATAAATACAGATTTTATCTACAAAACATTCATTAAAACAAAACATTTTAAAAGATACAATGTACTATTGAATTTGTTAGAACATAAAATTAGTATTGCAATACTGTAAAAACGCAGAACAACCTCCTAGACATCAACAAGTCAGGCTTTAAAAGTGCTCTGCTTTCGTTAGTTGAAGAGCAAAGAATGGCGAGGGCAACCTCTAACTCATCCGTTCTCATCCTGCTAGATCTTTCTGCTGCATTCGACACTGTCTACCATTGCATTCTCTTCTGGACACTCAAGATCATGTGCATCTCTGACATTGCACTCCAGTGGTTCCAGTCCTACCTCTCAGGTAGGTCCTTCAGGGTATCCTGGAGAGGTGAAGTCTCGGAATCGCAACATCTTGACACCGGGGTACCTCAGGGCTCAGGGCTTGGGCCGCTGCTCTTCTCCATCTATATGACACAGCTGGGATCCGTCATTCGGAAGCATGGCTTTTCCTACCACTGCTATGTGGATGACACCCAGTTGCACTTAGCGTTCCACCATGAAGACCAGACGGTAGGTACGTGCCTCAGCATGCCTGTGTGACATTGCTCTCTGGATGAAGGACTACCATCTACAACTGAATCTTGGGAAAACTGAACTTCTTGTCTTCTTAGTGCAGGCCATAGTCATGTCTTATCTGGATTACTGCAATGTTCTACTCGCTGGACTGATGACTTCCACCGCCAAACCTCAGATGCTTCAGAATGCGGAAGCAAGAGTGATCTTCAAGGAACCTAAAAGAAAACACGTCACATCTCTCTTCATACACTTGCTCCCTGTAGCCACTCGCATTGAATTCAAAGCTCTCCTCATCGCCTACAAAAATAACACAGGTATAGCATCCCCCTACCTTCATTCACTGATGCAGACGTATGTGCCTGCCAGATCGCTTCGGTCAGCAAATGATCGACGTCTGGTGGTACTGACCAAAAAAGGTAAGAAATCGCTCTCACGCACCTTCTCTGTGTCAGTTCCAGCAACGATCTGCCGATTACAACGTGTCTGGTAGACTCTGTCTCCATCTTGAAAAACCCATCTTTTCTGTTTGCACCTAAACCAGAAAATAAAAATAGTTACATTTACATGGGACTTTTGCCACTGATGTCATATTACAAGATGATTCTGTTCAAGCACAAAACACTGTGCTTAGTATTGGATAAATTGCTTGATCTACAGAAGGTGGGACAGGTCAAATTATAGATTTTCTAGTAAGACTAAAATTATTCACATTATGAGGGTGCGTGCAAAAACAGGAATTAGAAAGCAAGCACAGCTAGCCAGTCTATAAATGAAGAACAGTTTTCCTGAACAAAAAAAAAATTAATATAGCTTATCACATGATTATCAAGAAAACTTGGTACATTTAAAATAACCTGCATGGACAGTTAAATTAACAAACATGTGGGTTTGAAAGGGTGTTGTTACTAAGTAGATCCTATCAATCAGATTGCTTGACAAAATGCACAAGTTGAGATGATACATGTAAATAAAAGCTTTAGTGGTTTATTGACCAATAGTAATAGTGATATCACACTTGCAAACATCTCCAATGAAGGCAATTTAAGAGGAATAAACAACTAAGAAAACAACCCAACCAATCTCCTAAGAACCCTGAAGACATAACAAAGAAAAATGGCTTTGATACAAGTGATATAAATGAAGATCCATGTCCACTGTGAAAGGTGACAGGTGGCCTTGGTTAACTGCCATCACAATAAGAAAAGAGGTGGAGGTTGGAAGAAAGTGATCATATACTTCTTCTGAGTTAAAGCATGGCTGAAATATGGTTGTGTTTTATAATAGATTGAAAACTGAATACAGCAGTGGCCAGTATTGCAGGATGTTCTAGACATGATGTACTAGTTCCGTTAACCAAGGCCACTGGGTCTGTCTTCAATCTCTTCATCAGTTGTGTCCATAGTCTATCCATCTTTATGTCTCCTTCCACCCATTTATCTCCTCAAATGAGAGCAACGTCTCAGGGTTCTTGCTGGTGGATCCTTGAGTTTGATTTATAACCTCTCAACCGGAGAGATGTTCTCTGCACTATTCCATCACATCCCTGTCTGTTCATCTTTCTGTCTATCTAATATGTGTTTAAATGCATCTGACTGGAATTGAACGAATCTTCATGATGATGCTCATGGTGATGGGAAATTAAACAGGTTAAATGTGAAGAAAGATTTTTGTAATAGCATATATGTCAATCTCTTCCGGAAACAAGAACACAGACAGTACAGAAATTGGTTGTCTGAGATATCCTATTTGTCTCTTTGACAACATCGGAATAAAAAAATGTTTAATATAGGGTCTGATCTGGAAAACCAATTCAAACTTTTAGTCATGTGTCCGAAACTGGGATTCCAAAGATATTATAAAAGTTTTGTAGAGATCATATGCCGATTTCTTCGAGCACACAGAATAAGATATTAAAACAGTGGTTTTATGTGGTTTTGATATGGATAACTTTGTAATTCCATGATAACATGTATAGTGTTTTCCTGTATAAATGTTCTTAAAGAGTGACTGCAATAAGCAAAGGACACTTAAACTGAGTAAGTTAAATAATTTGAACATTAAGCCACACATGCTTTAACAAACTACCACAAGATGGCACCAAGGAATGAATTTACATTATTGTTTACATCTCAAAAAATTAATCCTTGAACAAACCTTGTTTCTATAATTCATTCTGTTTGTTCTAAATTTCCTAACTTCACAAAACTTGTTACACATGGACAGATGTGAGCACACACACTACACTAACATTCAGTGATCCACTCTTAGGTCCTATGCAGAGTTAGCAATAAATGCAAATAATAGTGTAAAATGAGTATTAATTAATTAAATTTATTAATACACATAGGGCAAAGGATTCACTGGTTTATAGAGCCCTATTGAATTTATGCAGTAGTGGTATATCATGCATGGTAGTTCACATTATTATGAAGATGTAGGAACCCAACAATCTGTCAGTATCTACAATGTACAAACGACAGAAAACTTTTAGTTGTTTTTTTCAGGTTTACATTAATTCTCTTGATATACTTCATACTTTCCAAGTTGTTTATTAGAAGAATAGAAACAAGAACGTTTATAGGAGGATTGGAAGAACTCCATTTTTATTCCCAGCAAGCAAGTTTTGGTTGCCAGAACGGATGTTGTGAAGTTCAATGGAACGTTACCCTTGCCAGCTTGTAATGTTATCTTACTGTTCTGATACCATACTCCTAACCTTAAAGGCAGGGTCTACGATTTTGGCAGTCAATGTTGACATTTGAATTCACCAAGACAAACACAACCCCTCAGTACACCTTTTTTGACCTATCCACACCCCACATACATCAACTGTCACTCTTGGTTAATGTTCTTCTCCACGTGAAGAAAAGACACGCCTCTTACTGCTGATTGGCAGCACAATTGTTTTTGGACTCTGACCCTTCTCAGTGTTCTAAAGCATTTTTGAAAAACCATAGACACTTTAATATGATGAATAACCTGAATATAAATAACCAGTCTTAAAGCTCAAGATTTATAAAATCCCAATCATTTATTGTTTAGAGAACACAAACTGGTTAAAGAGCTTTGGCATTGTAGATCGATGTTTGGAGTTGTGACTTCACTTGCTTCACACTTGTACTTTCTTTTAAAGAAACTAGTAATGATTTTTTTCTCACTTGGCCTTCAGCGCCTCTCATTTCTCTCCTTTCTTTATTGATCATGCCAGATTTTAATTTGGACATTGTGCTACTCTAGCTCCTCTCTCAAGACCGCTACACTGAGCTCCTGAGATCCGTCCACAAAATTCCACTTTTGTGCGCCTTGTATTGTTTTATATTTAAAGTTTTTTTTTAGTTCTTTTGAGGCTTTGTTTGTGTTTACAGCGTGCAATATAATATGTGTTCATGTTTCGCATCATGTCGCACACTCCACAAACGCAACTCCGCGAACTTCTCAGTGGGAGTGCAACAAGACCACGCCTCTTTTTCGTGTGTTCCTGTGGGCGGAGGTTAGTCCAAAACCGGTTCCAGTGATGTCATTAAAGAAGGAACTGGAGGGGTGTAGGCCAAACCAGCCGTTAGATGTGGCGACTTCTGTTTCATAAAATATCTCGCTTGACATTGAACTTTGAGCTTTATAATTTTACGGATATTATTTATACGCTAACAACGACATTACACACTAACTACAGTTAAAAATGGGGAGAACGGGACCTTTTAGATTAAACCATGTCCTGTGTGAGCATCAGGGTCGGTTCAGCATGTTTTTCTCACGGTCGGAAGAGTCTATGCAGATGTGGCTGCATCGAGGACTGTCAAGCGAGTTGTTAAAATATAAAATTGTACAAAAATACAAGTTTTTACTAATTATAATATAAATAAATCTTTGAGACCCCTCCCATAGTCTGGGCCCTACGTATCCAATCTCGCTTTCAGAAAAGAACACAATGTAAAAGAAGAAATGCACTTTCATCGAGTGTACTTCAAATGCAGAGCCTAAACACAGGTTTGTGTTTATTACATCACATGTCTCACACCCCGACTCAGCCGGCCAAAACCAACCACAAATAGTTTGGAAAGCAGAATGAAGCCGTCGTTAATGTGTGGGGAGAACGTTAAAGCATCATGCCGTATATTGTAAATCACTTCCTGACGAAACATGACCTCAGACCAGCTGCCTACGGTATTGTGGGTAATAATGTGCGGGTAACAATGTTCGAGTCAGATGAAAAAAATACAACTTTTCAGTACGTCCGTCAATGTAAAACCCCTGGTGTCAATTACCACCTTTCTATTTCTCTTTGTGTGAAATAGTTTGATGGCTGCCTTGGTGTGAAATGTTATACACGTGTGTGTGTTCAGGATTTTTGTCCCTAAAGTCGCACATGTTCCGTTCATAATGGGACCATTGAGTGTTTCCATCTCACCTCCAACTTTCGCTACGACACCTGCAACGTTCTGTAAATTGGCAGGCGGGACAGATTTAATAAACTGCAGCAGGGGGACAGTGTAAATCATAGCTCCACATTACACCCTCAGAGCTCAAAGGGCAGTCGCTTTCCCCCACGACCATGACTCATTTAATCACTTCACCAGAGACAGACATGTTTGCTACCAACACTTCGGTGTTAAACACGGAGGAACGCTTAGGACCAACACATGTGATCATTCAGATGCTTGGGTCAAAAAATGCTGTTCCAGTTTAATCCCAGTGTCGAGTTTGGATGCCAGTTGCTGGGTTGTTTCACTGTTGTTGGGTAGGGGTGATGTAGTGCATACCCACTTTTTCTGTCTGCATTACATAAAACCTCTTTTGAATCCCCATTTAAATCAATGGAAAAGATGTTAAACTAGTACTTTTTAATCATGTTTTTGTATTAAATATTTTCAGATGTGGAAATCCTTGCTGTAACACAGGGGTTCAGAGGAAGAGAGGTTTGATTCATTTAGAGCTTTACTACAAACAGGTAATTCAATAATCCAAACCTAAAGTGACGTGGGTCAAGACTAGATGAAGACACTCACAATGGATCCAGCCGGGTAAGGATCAGGTCAGGCAAACTATTCAGAAACATCGTCCCAATATAAATCCACAGGTCATATCAGCCAGGACAATAACAAGACTTTGCATGGAAGCATGGCAAAGGGCAGTCTTAAATAGTCCGGATGAGGAGTCTCAGGTATTAGCGTTGTCAGATCGCAAGGGATGATGGGAAATGGAGTTTATTGGAGCCTCTACTCCTTGCTGATGAGCGCTTCCTCAATCTCTATAATCGCAACAACTACTACATACTCTCGCTATAATGTGGTTTGGTTAAGACATTGGCACCACGAGACATTACCTTGATTAAATTAGAGATCAAAATGAATTAAGTCGCAGTTTTGCTGTTTAAGACAGTAACAGGAATAATGGGCCTCGATTATAAATCAGAGTTTTTGCAATTTGTGTAGATGGCGGACAACTCAATGTTGCCGTTTATACATTTCCCTCGCGACAAAACAAGATCTGCATTTCTCAAATAGTATCAAACGCATAGGAAATGTGAACAGGAAGACATTCTCAATAATATCTTATTTTAGGGAGCAAAATCTAGATCGGCCACTTCTTTGTGACAATGTATTGTATGTGTCTAGGGTGAACCTAAAATATATTTCTTTCTATTTCTCTTATCATCAAACGTCTGGCAACAACAGCCAATTTAAAGTTCAGGCTTTGTTAAAGTTTGTTCTGGAAAGATATATCAAATAGCCAAAGCACAATCATATGTATTGTAAATCTGTAAACACTAAACATGATTTCAGATGAATAATTTCAGACTAACATCATCCAAATTATGTTATGGAACTGTAAATATAATTTAGCATATGTTTCCAATGAATTTTTGTATTGTAATATAACATGTATGTATTACTTTAAATTGATCTAATGCTAATATTAATCTGCACTGGCATATTTGCATCTTTTCACCCGAAGGTATAAATGACACTTGAATTCTATGCCTTACTTCACTTGTCTATCCGGTATCTTTTAAGTTATTATTTCTTTAGTTTCTGATTGACTCTGTGTCATACAGGTCATGAGTTTGTGGCGCTCTTGATGTTTTTTAAACCCTGTATGTGTATGTCTTTCAACCATGTGTTAGTGATTTCAGTGTGTATTCAACACTCGGAGAGGATCAAACGTTTTGGTCTTCTGGTTCTTGGGACCTCTTGTGTCAAACAGAACTTTTTTAGATGAGTGAATGTGATATAAATCTGTTGATGAAAAGAAAGAACGCCGGCCTCTGGTTGGCTGATGAGCACCTTGTGGACGGGCCATTAAAGGCCAGCTTCATATTCATCAGGATCGAAGGAGGTTATACAACGAACAGTCCCACAGGGACAGATCATGAGCCCTCTTCTCATTGCATAATTGGATCTGGACCATCTGCAAAATCTTGTGTCGAAACATTTCTTGGGTGTGAAGTTTATGTAGGACATTTTTCTGCTTAGAGAGGTGTGGGACTGTCTGATTTCCAGTTGTCCAGAGCAGGTGCAGAATTCTGTGTCAGAGTAATTCCACATCGTTTTGCGATCCTGTCTTTCCAGGGTCTCCTAATGGGATTTGGCTAGGACTCTTTCTGTTTTTGCAAATAAATGTGACGGATCTCCCAAGGGCAGAAACTACAAGGAATGGCAATGTCTTTAGTTTTTGAGAAGCTTGATATAAAGATTCATATTGTTTTATTGTCCTTGATTTTCCTTTAATTTAAGTGGAGCTTGTTCATTTTTAAGTCATTTTCTGCCTAGGATTGGTCCAAATAGAAGATATTCCAAACATATATTCTATCATTCTGTATATGATTTAGCAAACAACTTTTTACCAATGTCTATGGCTGACATGCTTGTGTAGTACGGTTCTTTGGAAAAAGAAAATATGAAGCCTTTTCAGAATTTTCTTGGAATTGTATAGCCTCAACATATGTTTTTTCCAACTATCATGTGTTAAAATGACATATTTAAAGTAACGGATTTGATGTCTCTTTATGCCCTGCTCTCTGAATCGTAGAGGTTTCGGCCGCCTGCCCCAAGGGTGACCCCCTGGAAGGCAAACTGCACTGTTTATCTTTCTGCCTCGTGGTTGTTAAGGGCTTAGAGAGATCCTGTTGCGCAAAGTACAGTCAGGTCGAGCGTGCAAAAGGCCGGATCTATGAAAATGCTGGAACCCCAAACAAGCAATGCAGATTCAAAACCGTCAAAACACAAGGATAAACTCAGACCTGAGTGAGAGATCAGAAAATGATCTGCACACTGTGGATTAAAGGAAATAACTCTTTAAGATGTGTGGTTTTCCTAACCAAAATCTACGGGAATATCAGAAAGTAAGTTGGGTGGCATAATCATACCTTACACGGTTCTAAACCTGACATTAACCTGAGCATTCATAAAGGTTGTCAATTTTAGACATTTCTTTCCTCTGTCTTATTTTCTACAGAAGCACGAGGAATGGGAGGAATGTTTTCCTTCCCTTCCTGTACTGAAATGGCTGTTCTTCCATATTGCAGCACGAAGACATAGTCGTATGAAGTGTTTTGATTGTTGGTGTTTTTGGAAGTTGTCAACATATCAACAGAGATGAACTCCAAGTTGATCTTGACGTGCTGGTCTCGGTCGATCCTGGTTTGCTCGTGGTAGAAGCCCAGTTTGTGATTGAGCTCGTGCTGAAAGATGCCTCATTACACAGCTGTACCTGTTGAGGTAGACCACTTGTTTGACACCTGTTCTCCCAAGAGTAGAAAAGCGCCCACCTTTGTTCTCAATACTGATGTAGTGGATCTGGGATGATCTTGGGATGAAGTGGATGCAGGTTTGGCTGTCGAAGGTCATCATTGCATTCTCATTTGATTCACTGCTCACTGTGTAGGGATCTCCACTATGTTATTTGAGTTTTTGTTTCAGAAGCAGTTATTGTTAAACTAGAAGAAGATAAAACTATTTACAAATATTGGAAACATTGGTTTCAAAGACATTATTATCGAATAAAAAAATCTAGATTTCTCTGTTGATGACAAGGCCTTCATGGAAAATCTGTCAAGATATAGGGGTTTGTTATGGGTGGAAGGGTTTTAAGAAAATTAAACTTCTATTGTCTCTATATTTAAAAAGTTGCTACTATGCAGTTTCTATTTATGTAAACTAATACTATACATTCAATCATTCTAGTGTATGACTGTCTCTTATAGGAACTTGAAGAAATATAGAGGGGAGTGTCATCAGCCTGTTAGAAATTAGATTTATAGAAATGGCTTGATATTGTGTCAACTGAGCCAAACTTGAAATATGAGTATTGTGTTAAGTAATCATAATAACAATTGATGAAAGATATTTATTAAGTTGTTTTGGGCGACTTCTGTAATTATATTAAATATCTTGATTTAACAAAGATACATATTCAGGTTCGTAGTAATGTGAGTAAATGATGAAAAACTGTTCAATTTTGGCTAAACTATTCCCATGAACTTTTATTCATCCATTTTTTGAAAAACTGCAGACAAAGAAACCTATACAAAATCTAGATAAGAAAATGTTGATTTTTTATTTAATTGAACACCACATTTTACAGGATAAAACAAATCTGTTTAAAATAAAGGAATCTAATGAACTGCTGCAAGGAGCTGGCTTGATTCTTGAAATTCTGTTGACTGTTTTTCAATTGACCTAATTTATATGTGTGTTTTCTGATGCTTTGTTGTGTTTTCTTAGCAACATTCTCATGTGAAATGTAATGTAACTATTGTTGACACACATCGTAGAATTCCACATCACTTGTAAGACTCAAAAACCGTCAGCATAGAAAATTGCCGCCTACGGAAGCTAACTAGGTTTAAGAATTTTAGTAATGTCAGAGCAGTGTTCCTGTCCTATGTGGATGTTTGGCTGCTCCTTCATTGCTTCATGTTCTTTATGACCAGTCACTGCAGAAATACCCATGAGCTCAATGACTTTGAAAATGATACCTGCCGACTTTTAATGGCCCGGCGAAAGATCTCGGCTACAAGCGTGATTGGTTGATGACAGCCACGACACATCAACGATGAATCATCTGAGTCGTGTTTTACAGGGGCGGAACTGAAACAGAAGTTTTTATATTTCACTTTATGCCTCTTGGAATGAGAGAAGGACACATCGGTAACATTAGTCTGCCATGCTTAAGTTCCTGTGGTCCAAGTCAACCCTGTTTACTTTGTCAGTTTATTTAATGTGCTAAAACCTTCTATTCAAGCAGCAACTATGAATCCAACTATCTTCCAATGCTCTGCTGGAGGCCGCAATTGAGTAGGCCATCTGTTTTAGGTTGAACTGTTTAGAAAGCAAATGACAGACTGCTGCTTTGCTCCCTAGATGGTCTTTTTTATGATGTTGCGTTACAAGATGTGTTCCAATCTGTTGGTTTTGGTCCCACAGAACAAACAATTTGGGTAATGCATGGACCTTTCTCTGTTACATTTATTAATTCACTAATCAACCCTCATTAATGAGAAACCACCTGCAGTATAGAAGCAAACCATTAGATGGCACTAGAAGTTCAAGGTGGGACCACACCATTGGTCCTGTTCAGAATAGACTTAACATAAGACCTAACATTTCATTTACTACTTATCAATTAATAAATCCAATTAAATGCAATGTACTATCGACTAGGAGCGTTGCATTCCGAAAAAAAACCTGCAAGAGTTTTGGTGGTCTGGTTTCTTCTCAATTCCATCGCTTCAAACCTCCAATGACCCCAAAACCAGGTTCAACACTGCAAGCCAAACAAGGAAAAGTCCCTGTGTGTTTGATCTCCATCACTCCTGCAAATCCATGAAATTCTGCGTGACATTCAGGAAAGGTGGAATAAGACCCGGTTTGTTTGTGATTAAGGGGACATTTATGAAAAGCCTGTAAGAAGGAAACAAATGACCTCAGGCCAGTGTGTGTTCCCTCTCCATACGGGCCACAGACATCGCACAGCCTCTTTGGTTTTCAAACACGCTCCCCAGTGTCATCTATAAATACATTCATAAGTAAGTCCAGAAGTTTGCTGGTGTGATGTCATCCCCGCACTAATGAATTTGTCTTGGACAGAATCTGCAACATATTTAATACATACAAACAAAGCTCTGTGTCTGAGACTTCCATAGTTTAACCAGTCAATTAATACAAGTGTGTGTGTGTGTGTGTGTGTGTGTGTGTGTGTGTGTGTGTGTGTGTGTGTGTGTGTGTGTGTGTGTGTGTGTGTGTGTGTGTGTGCATGCATGTGTGTGCATGCGTGCTTGCGTGTGTGTATGTGTGTTAAGTGTTTGTACATTCTGAGCCTGCAGGACAGTGGATAAAGCCTTAGGCTAAATCTGATGTAATCAACATTAAAAGGCCCCATCCAAGTAAATAAATAAAATTATATTTTTAATTAAAGAACATTTGGATTTATTTCAGTAAGTTACAGAATAAATAAAACATTATTACATAGATATCATTGATTGAATTTGTAGTTTGTACTCTTAAAAATGTGTAACTGTATGGTCTTGACAGCTTGTACCACTTTAATTTCATCACCTACAGTAATTCACCAGGCATAATTCATGTCTATAGCACACATGGATTTAAACTCTAAAGTGTAATACTCTAGATTACTTTGTTTCTTTAGAAAACAACATATTGTAGGTAAAAGAAGGCAACAACAAGCATGGCCAAGCACTAAAACCAGCAGAGGGTATTTTATTTTCTCAATACCCATGTTTAACTGACCTTGGAAGCAAATTGTGATAAATATTAGTAAAAAGGCCACATTCATTACAAAGTATCAAAACACTATATAAAAACAATCACATAGGCTGTTGGGTATGGCCAAATGAAAGCCAGACACATGACGACTGTCATGACAACAGCCAAGTTTATGTGTGCCGCACCAAGACGCTTTGGGCAAAACAGATCCACTGCTGCTCCGAGGTAACACCCAAATTCCATCCAATACCCAAAATATGCCCACAAGTTGTAAGCAACTATTCTAAATATAATGTTTTTGTTAATTGTAGGGCTTGATATATCTAAGATATGATGAGGTCTGTTTGCTGTTTACGGCTTTGTGTTGTTGTGTGAAGTATGTAAGTAACGTTGACTGTTGTGTGTAACATTTTGTTCCAGAATTGAAACCCATAATAGGCCTTTCTATAATTTACTGGTAATCTATCTATCACCACATACTGAACCAAACAATGAGGGGCAATTCTATGGAATTTTTACAACCCTCCTATGAAAGTATTGAGTTTTTACCAAAGGTTTTTAGACACAGATGTCAACATTTGGTGTTTCAAATACTCAGTTTGAGAATTATTTTTATTTTAAGTGCATGATTTTTCATAGTAAATTTAGGGATGTTTTCAGGATTGTCACATCCATAACGCTATATTTTGCTATTCAAGTACACATGAAAATATATATATAGTAATTATTTTCTGTTCTATAATGAGCTATCCCTTGGCCATCTTCTGGTTTGTAGATTCTATATAAATCTTGAGAACTTTGGTGTCAATTTTTTGCCACTTCCATAACGCAGGTTAAGTTACATTTACATTTATTTATATTAAGTTAAAATAGAAAACTTATTCATAGACTGATATTTTTCTTATGTTTAAACACAATCCACAAGGGTTACAATTACATTCTAATTGCATTTTTATGTAACGCCCATAACCCAAAATGTCACATCCATTACGCTGGCATTGCCCTGCCATCTCACTCACGGCTTCATTAATGCAAATGAATAAAACACAACTGCATTAGTACAATTTAATAATCTGACTTTAAGATTACAGTCGAGAAGCTATCGGTTTTCGCCATCACTTTCTCCCTTCTGTTGAGGTTTGAAAAGCTTAGCTCTTTGACACTATAGATGTTCTCACCACTTACAGAAGACCAAGATGAGAAGCTGTTTCTCGGGTTCTCAGCCTGGTTTTCATGTTCTTGTAAGCTACACCTAAATTACCCACGATTGCTTCCAGAGGCTGGGCTTTAGCCACTCACAGATGAAAAAGAGTGTTACATATACAACCCTGTGGATTGAACCCAGAAACTTGTCTTTCTTTCATTCACTCAAGTGAAATATTTCCATAAATTTGACGGTACTTAACATTTGGGTACATGCATTTGTACATGTGCATCTGAGTAACCCATCCCAAAATTGCCGTGTGGATCTCCTCCAAATCCTATGTAATGAAACGCAGACTATTTCATCACTCGCTATACTAATAAACGGGGACAATACAGCAGCCTGCGCTTCTAATCAAACCTGACGACAACTGACAGGAAGTCATTAGCCTCCTATTCAACAAATGAATATTTTTCTGAGCAAGGCCAACAGGCATGCCAGCATGGCCTCCGGGCCCCGCCATGGAAGCCATTATATGCCCTGACTGACACCCAGCTATGCACTGACAAGGAGAAAGAGGTCAGAGGTCAACTCGACCATTAGCAGCTTATTTACAAGGCTTCACTTTATAAATCCAAGACCCCGAGAACAGAAGAGAACGAGAAGAGAACATGAAACTGTAACATCATGCAAAACAACTTTAGCATAATACAATGTGAAATATGGCAACACCTGATAAGCTGGATCAGTTTCTTTCAACTTACACAAACACGTACTTCCCACAAATACATTTTAATAAAAGACTGCTTTATTAAGCAGGAAAAATCCATATCATACATAACACGTCCCCGTTTTTATTGAAACTCAAATACCGGAATGTACATTGTGAATAAGTACTCTTCCAAATAAAATAATAAATTTATGGTTATATTAATGTATTTTATGTGATTTTTTTAAAATAAAAGCTAATAAAACACGCATGGCCCCTTTTAGTCAACTAAGTAAGACTAAGAGAAGTATTTTCCACTAACACCAGTCTGAAATAATATGTTAGCCGAAGGGCCTGTTTCCACTAGTGGTGCTTAAGCCGGTTTTCGGTGTGTTTTTCAATTGTTTCCAATGGAAACGCAGCTTTTTTTCAGAGCCACCCAGAGTTGAAAAATGTTTAACTTGGGAAAGACATTGAGATCATCAATGTCACTTGTTACGTGTGACAGCCGTCCAATCACAGTGCAGCAGAGGTCGGACAGATACAACTGGCAACATAGAACAACAACGACAACAATGGATGAAATGAATATCGTTCGTGGTTCGAAATGTCTTCCACCGGACTATTTTTCATAACTTTGTTATGCATTTGACTGCCTAGGTAAGTCGTAATTCAATATGAGCAATGGTTAAAATGTCTTGCTTATAGCTAACTGCTACTTCACAATATAAAACATTAAAATAAATTGTATTCTTTACACTCCATATCATAGCAACTTACAAAACATATTTCAACTTACCCTTACCCGGTGTTTTCCATCAGCAGCAAGCGTTTCAGCTGCGTAAAACACAGCCCCTAACAGAAATAAATAATTCTGACCCCGAATTAGATACATAAACAGAAATATTAAGGGTATCAAGATTCACTGGGCTGGATTATATAACAACAGTTATGTAAGCCCATATTCTTTTTAACCCAGAGGCCTTTCTGAAATCTTGCGGATCTCTATAAGCTTTAAGTCTCATTTACAGGCTTAGAGACTCTTTAAAACTGATCTGAGATCAGCCAGTGTGGCCCCAGGTGGATTAGAGCAGCAAAGGAAGATTTGAAAGTAATAAGGGACAGACAAAACATGATGATGCACTGAGAATGAGCTCATAGCTGAAAAGTGATGCTGGAATCTCAGCTGTTGGGTTAAATATAGTGTCAGGATTTGGGCATTTCTTACAGACCTGTGAAACATAGGCCTAGATGTTGTCACACGTCACTGTTTGTGCAGGAAGGTGAAACCATCACTCAGAATACATGAACGGGGCCGGGGGTGAGAGCAGGTCAGAGAGGTTGCCCCAGATGGGAGAACCTCGTGGATGTGGGTGACTGACATTTCTGAAGAAAAAACACAGTTATATATGTGTTTTGACAATAGTTTACCGTGGGAAATTTCAAACACGATAAAAAAAATTAAATTAAAAGTTTAATGCTCAAAAGCATACAACTCCTGCATGACAGTGTATATCTCCATTGCACACATGCATACACACTTTCTCACTTTTTGTCTCTCTATTCTTGTCACAAACATTTATTTCTATCTCTATGATGTGTGTGGTTCGAAAGACATGCTTTTTACTGTACAAACTGTAAGCAAAAAATGTAGACAAATTTATTTTAAAATGCAGTGTCAAAACTCAAAGTCATCCTCAAACACAGTTTGTTCAAGGAATTTGTGTGCAGATTTGGTGCAATGAGCCAATGACTTTTTTGTGTTATGTTTTACCACACACACTGGCAGGCCTCATCACACAACTTTACTTCACAAAACCTGTTTTACATTTCTTTCACATAATAATAGACATAACACCATACATCACCCTGATTACCCACAGAAAGTCTTTCCTTCATGTAAGCCAGCTTCAGTTTCTTGTAGCCCGACATTATGTAATAGGATTTTGTTCAATCTCATAACTAGAAGTTTAAATGTATATATTCAAAGAAAATAAAAGCAGGGTTGAATCTTGGTGATAAATGTCTGTTGAATGAGAGGGATGCCTTTTAACAAATGCCCTCAGCAGTCGCACAATACATCACAATGTCTTTTCATTAAACGATGAACATGTGGACAGTTTGGACATGAAGGCCTGCTGGATGAGCTGGACTCTACAAAGAAACTACTAATGAGCCAGAAACTTCCAGAGTTCTGGCCTGCGTTGTTCTTTAAACACAAGGGATAGGTTTCCCTTCATCTTGAAAAAATGTCTCTTACCTTTACGAAAAAGATGCTTCTTTAAATAACCTTTGGCTGAATGGTTCTTTGTGTATATAAAATTGTTATTTTATGGCATCAATAAACAATTTTATACAAGTGATTTTCCTTTAGGATGTTGAACAGAAAAGGTTTCAACAGATCTGTGGAAGAAGCTCCTCAGGATAAAGAACTTAACAAAGGTTAAGCATGTCCACATGAAGAGAAAATTAAAGTGCCCATAAGATTATTAACCTTCTTTTACATGTCCTTTGTGTGATTGTGTGTGTTATCACCTGTAAACAATCCATGAAGTTACAAATCACAAAGATCAAAATAAAAGTTTTCGTCTTTAACAGAAATCAGATGTGTTGGACTACAGTGAACACGAGGATTGTGGTCTTCAAGGTACTTCTGAGACGTGTTGTCGAAGATCCATTACTCAAGTAACTGGATTCACATGTCATATCATCACTGGTCCTGATGCAGTAACTATAAGCTGAGGTGACCAATAACAGTACAATAGACCCTATGACCAACCAGAGTACACTGGGGGGGGATTAAAGAGTCAGGAGCTAAATGCGATTGTTTTTCAGATATAAGGAAAGGAAATAAGGGCGAATAATTAAACTAATAATGCATTCTTTGAACATTTAATGCCATTCATGTATAGTTGAGGTCACACACAATACAATTTGCATTCTTATTTCAACTTTATACAGTACAGTACGCAGTGAAACCAAACAACATCACCCCAGGACAAAGTGCTGTACGTAAGACGAAGAAACACATAGATCACATAAAATGCAGATCTGTACAAGTACGAAGCACTCTTAGATTTGCAACTTCTGCAACGTTTTTCAAACTTTTGCAATATCCACCGCACTGACTGCCTCTGAGAAAGTCTGTTGGCTGTTTGCAGAGGTCATGAAGAGTCTTGGATGAACCTTCAACTCAACAGGGAGCTGAGTTGACGGGCTGTTAATGTTCACCTGCTGAGAGACAAGGTCTCCCTTCATTACATTTCTTGACTCATTATGTAAATGAGCGAAGCAAGTGAAAAAAGGTGGAAAATGTAGTTAGCAAGCTGAATTGGCCTCCTGGTGCAGCTAGACTTTTGTTTCACCAATACAATCCAAACACTGAACCCAACAGGTTCCCCCGCTAGGCTAAAACTGTGAAACAACGTATGCATTCAAAATATCAACACAAGCTTTAGACTCGCTAACAGACCTGGGCCTTAAAACCCAGAGTTCGATTTGGAAAAAGGCTATAAGCGATCTCAGTGATCAAAATAACGCCACGGGTTTGGGACGTCCCAATGGAGCACAGAAACAACGGTTAGCTCCTCCAATTACAGCAGGGTGTGAAAACTATTAAATGAGGAGATCCATTCTGAGGACTGTGCACTTTTTTTGTGCTATCTCGCAGTCTTAATGTAGTGCTGACCACATAATTCATCTACCCATTTTCAGGACAAAAATAAAAGTTCTCAGCACCTTGACTCAAGAGTCATATGTCATCATAAAATTCTCTGCTGGTGCTTTAAACATGTAACATTAACTCTCTCTCTCTCGGAATCTTTGCCTAAGTCATTCTCTCTTTCCTTTGTTTTTCTGTGGTGGGCCACAGGTAATTGGTCCAGATTTTTTTCTATCACCCTAGAGACGGTCTGACCTGGGCTTTTAATAAGGCCCCTGAAGACACAACTAAGAGGTTCAAAGGCAAGTGTACACGACTCAAATGGAACAGGAAAATTAGTCCTCACTCCTGGAAAGGCTTCAATAGGAACAATAGGCCGCACTTACAGATGAAATACGACCCATACGTGAATAGTTAGAGATCCTAATCAGGAAGAACGCTCATTCCCGGGGGAATCAGTTGAGGTTCTATATAAAGACCTGTACGCTACAAAGAAAGAGTAGAAGGCTGATATGGAAGGTCTCGGTGGACCTGTTTCACTGAAGTGTGGTACTGTTCTCTCCAACTTCATTAATTGACTCCACATTCAAAGGTAAAGGATAATAAACTATTAATCTGAGCCATTAATTGAGACTTATTCCTGCAAACACTGCATATTTCTACTTGTCTGACTGGAGTTCCTTCTGTTTTCTTTGGATGTTCAAGGTTATGGGTACTGTATCGCCATGGTTTCCAAGCAGAGGAATGCAAAGGAGAAAGTGAATTCAATACTAGGTCCTTTTTTCCTGT
This sequence comes from Triplophysa yarkandensis, assembly GCA_033220385.1. NCBI lineage: Eukaryota > Metazoa > Chordata > Actinopteri > Cypriniformes > Nemacheilidae > Triplophysa > Triplophysa yarkandensis. Next base: position 6,497,377 of record CM065671.1, on the reverse strand, counting down.
CAGAAGGGAGGGAGTCACACAGGCCGGAGGTCTCTAAGGGCTATTTTATTGGGGGCTTGCTCACTAAAGCATGTAATGCTGCTGTTGATTTTAGTCCGAGCTGCTGTTGGCAGTCAATGGTCCTGTTCAGGCATCTCTCCATCAGGTCGGTCTCTCGGGGGCAGTGAATGCCTCGTTAAAATGCATGTAAATGACCACAGACAGAGCCAGCTATGCCCCCTGGTGCCCAGAGTCACTTAAAACCATTTACTGCCATGCTTAAGTACTCACGCCATTTACTTCACCATTCAACTGGGAAAAGGCATTGGTCAGGTACCCATTCTTCACTGCATCTGTAATCGAAGCCGTTTCCGAAATGACAATCTGTCTGTTTACTCTTCATAAATTATTAATCAGAGAAAAACCTTCAAAGGGGCATTTACTGTAAAGCTCAAGAGAATTACATCATTACATCTTGTCCAGTACAAATATATCCAACTTTTCTTACATAAGTTTAGAATTAATGCAAAGTTGGCTACTGATATTCCTGCAAAAATTAAAATAGCATTACAGCATTAAAAGCTGTATTTGTCAGGCCTTGGATAGATTTATGGCTGCATTTATGTTTACAGTATACTTTTTTGCGTATTTACACAGTGTCGCATAATATTGATGCAATTTTGGACTGACCAATTTGGAAGGAGGTCTGCCTATGGTTCAATATCATTTAGTACACAAGCAGCGAGACCTAAGCTGGCAGGCCCGACAGAACAGTTACAGACTGTCTGACTGCGGGTTTGACGTGTGGAGATCAGGACATGTGATTTCCTTCAGGATCCAATCCAGACTTCTGTAGAAAAGACGGATCTTGTTCTCCTGGAAAGTTTGATTTACTGGACATTTTATACAAAGTAAGATGTAATGTCTTGGCCAGATATTACTATTTTATATTCAACGCTATAAATAAATAGTTTGTATGAAACAATAAATACTAGTTTCCACAAATCACATCTTTAATATAGATTTTTCATTGGACGCATGCGGCTGGCCCAAAGTTACATTCTGATCTTAGTTTGTTGGTCTGTCTAATGGTTGACAATACAACTATTTTATTGTTTTAATTTTTACTATATTTTAAAAATAATTAACTAATTAATTTGTCATTTACTTGTTTTTGAATAATATACAGGGACTCTTCATGCAGATGTCAACCACAAGTTTGGTTTTGGCCACAAAAGCGTGCATATGTAGTAACGTTTCTTTATGTTGCATTGAAACCTGTCTATAGATGTACCAAAGGGAACTGATCGTCGTATCAACATTGAGGGCCGGTAACACACTGTATTCATTTTGATAAATGAAGAGCTCTGTAACTCTTGAACCATTAGAAAAATATTTTACTTTATATACTGACCTTGATCAGATTGGCAGTGACTCCGTTCTGCTTTTTTTCCCTCTAAAGGTTCTAATTGTTACCAACTGAGCGGGGGGTCTGATCAGAGCAGGTCTGACATCTATTAGACCCCAAAAACTATGGCTAGGATTCCCATTGGAATACTGCCACCAAAGCGAGCAGGCGTCTAATTCCCACCAGGGTAAGACAGAAGAGAAAACGCCGACTGAAAACGAGGCGACTTCGGTTGACACCCCGACGCCCACTTTCTACTCCTGGTCCCGCCGGTCAATTAAAACAAGAAAAAACAACAGGGTGAATAAAGAAAAGCCTCTAATCAAATAGGTTTTGCAAGTCTTGGTTTGACAAAAGAGGTCAAAGGGTTTTGTGTGGAGCTCTGAATGCTGCAGACAGAGGTGCATTTAGCATCCACAAAGACCCAACATGGCCGTTTCCTCGTCCTTTAGCGCTGTGCTAAGGCCTCATCAAAGCGCATGTTAATTTCTCCAAATGAATAGACGTGAGAAGCCCTGAGAACGTCTTCAAGGCGTGTGAAAAAAAGACCTCTAGCAAAATTGACAGAATTCTAATGTAGGCCGACCAAAAGTCCGAATCTGTAGTTCCTGGGATCCCTAATGCTATCTTTACGACATGGCTCGGTAACAGATGTTGGTGTGGATATTTGTGCAAAATGTTCCTCCATACGATCATTTCTACAGATGCAGAAAAACAAGATTTAAACGAAAAGAAAGTAGAAGAATCCTTTAGATGGGAAACAGCTGAAAGTGAATGGAATAAATAAACAAAACTGACGGCTGAAATTTGAGCTTTTCAGGGGCTTGAAGACCAAAAGAAGCTAATGACATCATTCACGAAAAGGGAAACCTAAGGTCAGAGTTGAACGTTCATGTAAACAATGAACATTTGAAGCTGTAGAAGTTTGGGAAAATGGAAAAAATTGCTTTGAAAACAGCACTTCCAATCCAAACAAAACACACGTATAGTGTTACACTTACGGCCCTTCCGACACAGAAGGCTTTGTTCTTGTAAAAAATCTTCTTCAACAATATCAAAAGATTCAGAAGCAGAACTTTGCTAAAGTGAAGCTTGCATTCAGATATCTTCATTAATTATTCATAATTTGAACAAACCTAATATCAAACATAATTTGAATGGGGTTGTGAAGTTGAACACAATGTGTTATCAGGTGTCTCTGGGTGTGTGTGCGTCTGCCATCTTCATGCAACCCGATATACACGCAGCTCTCTGCAGCCTGGAAGACATCCATTGGACTTCTGCTGGCTTGGCCTGGACCGCCCGCACCCCTCTTTATGAGTTCTGGCTTTAGAGCGGAGAGACCCTAACCCCGCTCAATTAGCAGATGTGCTGTATTGAGAAGAGATCTGGCAAACAAACCTGGTTTCCATTTCTGTGAATCCAGTGAGGTGGTGGATATTTTGGTTTGGGAAAAAACAGGCCTTTTTCGGTGCTTCTACCAGCAATAATAAAATATAATCTTACTAGAATAGTGACCTAGTTCTGTCAGTTTTAAGGATTGACTTCATAAAATATTAACATGGGATTGATGTCTTTTTAATGAAACAGTATCTATAGTAAATTTTATTTACATCATGTATTTGTTAAAAATTTGTGTGGATTATTTTGCACTTAATCTTTCCCATTACTTTTGAAGTTATTTTTTATTAAAGGTAATTAGAACTGATATGATTCAGCCGGTAGGGTTGCCAGATTGCCTGGTTAAGTTCTATTTGCGTACCAATTGTAATCTATTCTGACACATGACACTTGAACACCAATGTTTTAAACTGAGCTCTGATAATACAATTGAATCTCAGAAAATCAACTAAAAGGTATGGATTGAAATCAACAGGGGTGGTTTGTGTATCTTTTTTTAATGTTTTATTTTTTTTGTAGTGGTCTGTGTCTCACTTTATTAGCTAACTTTCACATTAGTGGATGTGACCTCTCACTTCCCCACTATAAATGATTAAGGATGTCATTAATGTTAACTGATACTACTGCAGCATGTTGGCTGAAAACCTTATCTTGCAGAGAGAGAGAGGAGAGAGAGAGAGAGAGAGAGAGAGAGAGAGAGAGAGAGAGAGAGAGAGAGGGAGAGAGGGAGAGAGAGGGAGAGAGAGAGTGAGAGAGACCAGAGAGACCAGAGAGAGACCAGAGAGACCAGAGAGACCAGAGAGAGACCAGAGAGAGACCAGAGAGAGAGAGAGCGAGAGAGAGAGAGAGAGAGAGAGAGAGAGAGAGAGAGAGAGAGAGAGAGAGAGAGAGAGAGAGAGAGAGAGAGAGAGAGGGAATGAGAGAGACTGTGCTGATGTCGTCATTGTTTTACACAGTTCCTGTGTCTGGTGAAAGATTTGCATTAAGACGCTCTTCGAAATATTAAAACATCATCTGTAAGAGTTTAATGACTCTTTAGTATACAAAAACACACTTCTTAAACACACTGTCCAATACAAAGCATGTTACTGTATCACTAAAATAAAAGAATAATGCCACATAATGCATACAGTTGGAAGTAGTAAAACCCAGATATGTAGGATTTTATTCAGTGATAATCATATCTGACTCTAAACTTTCCTGCTCAAGGCCGTGCATTTTCATTCCTCCAAATGAAGTTCTGCAACACAGCTTGTGAAAGGAAGAAAGCTCCAGGAAAATGAACAGAATTCTAAAGTTGACCAACCAAAAGATGAACATGACGGGAGTCCAATCTGTGTTTCCATCCAGGGATACAGCATGATATTTTTACAACATTGGCATGTTAACTGGATCGGTGTAGTTAGCAAATGTTAGTGTTTATTTTTGTGTAAATCTCCTCAAAAATTTGTTTTGTACAAATAAGTAACATGGTCTATATAAATAGGATCAATTACTTCATGAGACTTTCATCAGTTATTTGTTCTATGAATATTTATTTGTAAAATCTAGTTTGGAAAATGTATAAATCAATTTTTTATATTTTGACATTTTATACATTAATTTATAATTATATGGGTCAATGATGTATAAAGGCCACTCATCAATTGTCTTATCAAGTTCACTCAATATTAATAAAAAAATATATAATATTGAGAAGGCAAAAATGAGTAAAAAATCCTTTCCAGGATGCCTGTAAGCTCTATTTATAATAAGAGGTAAAGAAAGTAATTAAATTTAATTCAAGTCTGTAAGATAAATCAGTCGCACTTGTGACAAGACACATTATCTAGATGAAAAAAACACTTATATTCAGACCTCTGTTATTTATTTCACTTATCCATGCATTTTTAAGTACAACAAACTACAACAAAAGAGCATAATTTCATTTCAATACCAATGACCTCAATATTTGTCCATTCAATTGTTTGTTTAATGTACTTTAGTGTAAAGTGTGCTAATATTAAATATTATATAATATTTAGAAAATCCACAGAATGTCCACAGATTTTTCTTTGGAATAGTGTGACAAAATGCTGAATTGCGTAAACATATACAAATAAGTAATAATTAACTTTATCCTAATGAGCTTTCATAAAGTGACCCTGAACTGGTGGTGATAATGATATATCTGAACAAACACACATGTTTGCTCTCCTGAATCCTTTAATGTTGCCCACAAACCTCCTCAACGCTTTCATCGCTGCATTAGATAGTACCAGTATTCACCATTCTCATCTCTTATAAGTAAAAGTTTGTGTCCTTAACAACCTTGTACTTGTAGTAAGTGTTGTGCTTTGCTTGAAGGGTTATATTCATCAACAGGACTTTAATTCATCCTCCGGCACTCTTTCTCGTCCTTGTCTCTGCCTAGTCGCAGATAAATTCAAAAGAATTATAATCCGTTGATTATAATTAGTGCTGGCAAGTTCTGGATTTTTCTACTGTGATTGATGAGACATGACGGTAATGACCCAGCAGCAACACTGACATCCAAACCAGAGATCGACCCTGTCCAGGAATGGTCCTGCCCATGGTTTTGACAGCTATTTGCGCATAACAGCTCACAAGATGTTTCATTTTATCGTTGGTTTCATGATGATTCGTTTACCAGCGTTCTCCTCACATTGGCAGAAGTGTTCATGACAGGTCCTGATTATTTATAGGAGCAGGGTGGTTGAACGTATTATTAACGGATGCTGGCGGTTTACCGTTTCTCTGCCTGAGGGACCCATGCATTCCAGATAGTTGAGGAATTAAAGAATGTTCTGGAAAAATTGGTTTATGGTGTGCGTGTGTATGTGTGTGTGTGTTCAGGAATTTGAAAATGACAGGGGAACTCTCCAGAAGAAAAAATGCATGGTGGGCACATCCATTCTATTGGATTTTGACAAAGAAAACTAATTAACACCAGAGGGATAGGACTGAGACCTTCCATTTACTAGAGTTAACATTCCCAGGAGGAAATCTGTTCATTTTAATGTATTCTTTTATTCCTAGAATTTCTGGGGGATGTTGGACTATTATGATGTTCCTGATTCATCTTATTTGCTCCAAGAATGTGAACAAAGAAAGACCATTTTGGCAGCTGAAACATCTTAATGGTCAAATTTCTTCCAGTGCTGAAGCGCATGTACTCTTTGAGATGTTCATTTGACTTGCAGCAGTTATGCTGTTGTAATGTGGCTTTCTGTCTGCATGGTTTGAGATGGACGTTCGATTTCCTTGCTCTTTTCTCACTTATCTCAACAATGGAAAATATTCAGGCTTGGATTAAAAAATGTAATGTTCCGACATTGTCACACGATATTACTTAGTAAAAACATCAGCTTGTCAATATAATATATACTTAATGGATGCAGTCAATCAATGTGTGAATCCACTTAATTAAATGATTTTTATTCATGTTAGTTCATGGTGCAGCGTTAACAGTGACAACTTTTAACTTTGATTTGAACCTAAACTAACATTAATAATGAACAATACTAATGAAACATTGTTGGTTTGGTTGGTTGGTTGGTTGTGTCATGGAGCTTTCGATAACTGTCATACTTCGGGCAAGGATTACGGATGATGGGTCGCCGACCGCCAACTAACACAGGATGACTTTTTAAACCGGAGATATTTTTATCTCTCTCTGGAGACGGGCCATATGAAACCTTTAGCACCCTGTTAGAAATCAATGGCAAGCACTCACCATTAATCAGAGTAATTTAATATCTGTGAGGCATCTGTGCTGAAGGTCCACTGTCTCACCGATCTACACTGACAATAAATGTGTGGATCCAGGGCCTATACACCCACACTCGCTTATGAGGACCTGCACGAACATGACTCCAATGGGTCACACGTACTGTAATGATGGGTTTGGGAAGTGTGTTCACATGTTTTTGCAGCTGTTAGTGGTGAAGCAAATCCCATTTTTGCTCTCTTACTAATGAAAATCTGCTAAATGAATAAAATCTAGTTTACAGGACATCTATATGGCATGTGTCTGGATATGCACATTTCAAATGTGTAAAATCATTTGCTATAGGTATGAAAGAATGATTTACGCTTTAAAATATCGCTTTTGTTCCAAGGATGACTGAAGGAACCTGAAGTTAGATACAAACCTGAGCATGTTTATCTATAAATCTAGGCGCAGAACTCTTATCACAAACAGTCTATAAGCTTGCAGTGGTTGTGTAACAGACAAACAAGAGGTCTTTAAGTACAAAGTGTGCAGTGAATCCAGACATATTGAGCAATGTTCCAGACATATAAGCTTACAACCAAGTTTTTATGAGTGTGTGCTTTTATCTGAAACTGCATGCACTTCTTTTTTTCAGCTGCTCCTGAAGGACAACACTGAGGTTCCTTTTAATTTGTGGGATCGAGGGCCTGTGTAGGCAGGACATGTTATACTGTAGCCCATTTGAGAGCTTTTTGTAGAATAAAAGTAAGACTTTTTGAATGAATGAGTAATATCTACCTAGTCTGCCTTGAAAAATCAGTCTTTTACTTTTTATGACATCCTTCTGCATCTTTTCATCACCTTCTAGGCTGCGATCTAACCTAAACGTTTTGGTTATTGGAAAGAGAGCGAGCCAAAACTCAGTTCAGTTCTGCAATACAAAAATAAATATTGGTTTCCTTTTCTATCAACAGATAAAAGAGCTTAATCAGGCTGTGGTAGACTACTGCTTAAGGCACAAAAAGAAGGATTGAACCCAGCATGGTCCACTGGAAACTCCATTAAAACTCTCAAAACATTGATGTCGGAGAACTGTGGACATATGAGGAAAGATGTTATTTTTGATGCATCTTATAGAATAAAACTCGTTTGACTTCGGGGTCCTGCTGGTGTTTCAGTGTTTGGTGTGGACGTGAATGAACCTTTGCTCTCTTTTCCATAGATCTCTCCAAATCTGCTCTCGTTCATCACCGCTGAGAGGAGCAGCATGCGGACTGTACCCCACCGAGAGCCTAGAACCACCAGGACCACATGTGTTTGAGTAAGAAAAGGCCACAACAAAATAAAAGACCTTCACGTGAAATGGTAAACACATGTCATCACATAAGAAGAACAGTCCATTGGCTTTAGTGAAAGGATGTTACGTTTATGTTATGTGTGTTCTTTAGAATTTAGGGTTTCCGTCACATCTTTAATCACAGTTCAATTAATGTTCCATATCTTTGTGTGTTCGCGCAAACTGCCAAAACTTTCTTTCTTGTTTTGCTTTGTGGAGTCAAAAGGGTCAAAAGTGTTAGGGGTTGTCTTTCAATTTAAAAATAAGTTAAACATCTTTTATTTCCCCTCATAGACATCTGATTATATGATTGATACTGTTTTTCAATACAGTATGGGTGAAGAAGTGTGAAGACATTTTATATTCTTGTAAGGACGTGGTTCCTTTTGGACCTTGATGCTATTGGTTCTTCTCTTTTTGGGCAAGATAAAATAGACGCTTGAGCTAAATTTATACAAATAGAACTTGAATGATGTCATTCATTATATGAAGAGCTCTTTTCCAAATGAGATGGGGGCCAAATTGAAAAAATATTCAATCCAACATGGCAATGCTTTGAAGTGTTTTTTTGTGTAGTGTATATTTCAAAATGAGTGCTTTAACCTCTACAAACACTTGATGGCCTGGATGAACCAGTGAGATCTACACCTCGGGGCAAAATATGACAGAATGGAAATTTGCATTTGTTTGATTTATATTTATTTTTAGTAAGTATCCGTGATCTCACACATTTACTTTATGGATGCAGTAAATAATAAGGTATTGCATAACAATATGTTTTGTCTGAACAACCATCTAATCATCTAAACATCTACACTTATCTGTGAATGTCAGTGACAACTCCTCTATATTTCCTTTCCTTGTTTTATTTCTGTCACCTGCACATATGGCCGCCCTCACTGGCCTTACAGCATGGAAGCGTGATTGATTTACAGCAGGTTAAAGGAAGGTCAGAGCCAAAATCAATGAGGAAACAGTGAGACTATGTAGGCCGAGAGGGAAAGTGGAAGTGAAAGAGAAGCAAGTGAACAAGTACATTTTAAATTGCATACATTATATGTTGCTGATAAATTCAGTTGAAAAGAGAAATAGCACGATGATGTGAGGAGAGTTAAAAGCCATGATGCCATATTTTCATTTTCGATTGGACAAACACAAAAAGAAATATCCATATTTCACACAAACAAATCTGCGTTATTTTCAATCAATGGTTGAGTAGCCAGATGTGCACATTTTGGAAAGCTGTCTTTATGAAAAAGAATTCAAATGTTCAAAGATGACCATAGTAAATATTAATCGCAAGATTGAGATACATAGGATATCTGCATGTTTTCATTTAAATAGTGTTTGGATACAAGTTTGGTTCATTTTAATGCTTATTTAAGCTTTTTTCAAAATGTATATATTTAATGTTGTCATCTGGCTCGGGTGGTAGAACTATCGCCCTCTAACAAGATGGTTCAGAGCCTGTGTGGGTTTTGGTCCCCTAGTTAGTCCAATTGTCCAAAGAGATTAGATAGAGTAAAGACTTGTTACTGAGCGTAAATATGTACATGACCTTTGGTGGACATGTGTGCAGATGTCAAACATTCTGTGGCTCGAGTGCTAGGACAGTCTGCAGCCAACACACAACCCAGAGGACAACTGGGTTTGGGGGACGAATGAATAGATTCTAACTACGTACTTCATAAAAGCTGTACTGTTTTGGCTACACTGCTTTGTCTGACTGCATTACAAGTCCAGATCAAATGAAGCAATAGATTTTATTAAAAACATTCGCTGTGCTAAGCAAAATTCCACCTATTTCCAATTGCATCCTGTGCTATCTTCCATATTAAATTCTGCTTCGACAGGACAGAAAGAATGAGAGAAAACTGGAGAAATGTGATGCTAATATATCATATTAACCCTCAAATGCTATTTATGAATTATGCGTCATTCTCCTTCAATGCCAGACAGGGGTATTGATTCCAGGAAAACTGACCTCGGACTTATTCATCTTTTGAATGGCTCCTGGTTAGAACTGCTTTCCATGCTGATGGATTATAATATATTGAATTGTTAAAAAAATCAGAAATAGAAAACCACACTTTCCAAGACTGTTTGGATTCCCAAACCGTCTCGGTGGTAAAACAAAAGTCTGTGCCATACACTGTTCATTGTTAGCAAGTTAGAGATTACTTACGAACTTTAATTGCCTCGACCACATGCTACACCCATTTTTCTTTTGGTCTTTATGTCTTTTTTGAGTGTTTAATGGACATTGGTTGGACGCTGTTTGACATCTTTGAGTACTTGGCCCAAATATTGGGTTACAGGGTGTAAAATAGCTGCAACTATGAACAGTGATAAAAAAGACTGATATTAAATGTCCAATAATCACAACCCATGCTTTGTTCCAACTATTATTATATTATCAACCATGAATAGAAGATTAAAAAACAGGGGCAAAAAACATTGATCGGGACACAGTTCTGAAAATGTTCAGATGTATTTGGAAAAATGACATTCCTTTTTCCACTTCTCATTCTGTGTTAGTTTCGGACCCCTTCATAATGGACCTCCAGGGGGTTTCTTTAATGTTCCCCTTCACACTCTTCATTCCTGACCGGATATTACAGATTTGGCACATGGGGCTTTATTTATGAATTCTATTCCTGAAGTATTAGTGCTATTAGCCATTAACATCAAGCTGAGTGATGAAAACACTATTTGGATTGATGGGTTATTTTTTGTTTTTGCTCCATGAAGATTGCCGCTCAGCATGATGTGGCTCCAGGATACTTCCCATGCTTTTAACACAATGACAACTACATCTTAAAGCTATTGTTGCTGTGGCCTGCAGGGTATGGCATTAGTTGTTAATACAGTCATTTTGGAGAACTTTACATTTACATTCATTTTACAAAATTCAAGCCAAGAAATTGTTAGCCAAGGCCTGTTAGTTCGCTGATTTCTAGCTTGTACTTCAGACAGGTCAAGATAACAATCAGTTGGATTTCTAAGTGAATATCTAAAGACATGCAGCCTTCCCTAATTAGACCAGATGTGTGTTTAGACTGTGTGTTGTTGGGAACCCAATAAAAGGTTGGGAGACTATTCAAAAAACCTGTACAGTTATATATAAATAAGGAGAAAAAGGGAATGAAAAAGCAAATGTAAGAGTGTTTTCTAAATCTTTTAAGTCAATACATGTACATTCTAGACTCCTTGGCCTTCATCCTCTTTCCTCAGCATTTATAACCTGTTTTTTATTACTTGTTCACCTTTTCTTACCATAAATGCCATTCAGATTAGAAAGCACCCCATGAAGTCATGTTACAATCTCAGATATGCGGGTGATTCCTCAGAGAATCAACATTTTGAATAAGTCAAAGATAGAATGTTTTCTTCACAGAATTACATTTTTTTACATTATATATGGACCCCAGTGCAAGGAGAAAGAAACGAGCACTACCCGTTTTCAGAAGCTTGTTAATAAAACCCTTCTGAAAAGACCAGCATGATCTTCTGTGTTGGTTTATCTTAGTGGATATTGAAGATACCGGTTTGGAACATCCTGAGTGACATTTCAGACAGTTTCCATGTTACTGCTATACTGTATTTTTAACCTACTGTTGCACTGAGGTCACTTGCCCCAGACTTGCTCATTTATTGTGTGTTGAAAATATTATGTGGATATCATCTCTACTTCTAACTTAATGAAAACAAGCTAATCCAAACCCATTTGACCATGTGCTGATTCAGGGCCCTGATGAGGCTGAACCAGACCTCCGGAGAGAGTCAGAGCTAAACCCAAATTATGTGAAACTGGGTTGGTATCAAGGTTATGACTCCAGGTTAGGTTGAAAGGACACGACTCTGTCAGTTTCAATACTTGTCGGGGTCTCTTAATGGAGTTTGAATGAAACCAGATGTTTTATTGGACTGTTGAAGATTAGCTGAATTAACACTTTAAGGGTCAAAACTAGAAAATGTGGGTGAAGGACAGGGCAGAAGACAGGTGGAACACCCCTCCTCCAACCTCCAACATCATCCATATTTTAACTGCCACATAGACATCATATGTATACTTAATGCTGTACGATTTACTTTATGCTGCACAAGTCGCTTTATGTTGGCTCCTCTAGAGAAAGTTGGGACACCAGCACAAGGACAAACAGTTTTTTTATTTGACCTGATCTAGGCTTTCCTGAAACACTCTTAGAAGAAAGATACAAATGCACTGGACCTCTTTTAAGAAGTACAAGCGAAACTGAGATACAAATATGCTCTGGATGCGAGCACATTAAGAGTTTTGTATACTTTTTTGACCTGGTGGACAAACATATTGAACCCATTCACAAATTCAGTTTCTCATTGGACATACAGATGAACTTAGGTTAATGTCAGTATTAAAGGAAACACATCACATCTGAAAAGTCACTGCCATGACAAGGTAATGGAATTGTCCTAGACATGTGTACGTAAAAATGTACAACAGGAACACTATTTTATGATTGGTAATTTGTCCCAGGGTCATACACTTTGCTACAGGTTGCTGTTGTGATAGGTTTTATTATGCTTTTTCTGCATAATATCTTTTTGCGAATAGCCGCCTGGCACATTCTATGTTAAACATACCCAAGATATGCTTTTGCCCGAAAAACAGCAGTGTACAGTATTACATAATGATATAAAGATTATTGACGTCAGTCAGGACACTACATTTGATATCTAATTCTCTATAGCAAAAAAGCACTCTAATCTAAAAATTCATAAATATGAATTTAGAAGAACTTGTTAAGACAGCATGGATTAAAAATCATGGGCTCTCTGGATGTCAAAAAGCACAAGCATGTTACAGGATTTAAAGTTGAGGAAGTTTGTTCGTTTCATAAAGCTTCTGGTTTTTACTGCCATCTCAGAGGCAAAGTTTATTTTCATTTGGTATGCATGTGGTTTTTGAGACTCATGAGCATTTCAAGTAATTTGGTTGGACTTTTCTCTTTCCATCAGGGAAATAGTGGGATGTGAAAAGATTTTTTCTTTTCTTACAAAGAAACAGGTTGCATTCCATCCTGTAACACAAAACACAGATTCACACTGACTGTTGATTTTCCCACAAGACTAGTTTTTTTGTTTTTTTGCAAAAAAGAGGTGAATTGTGAAATGGACATGATTTGTTACATTTAAAGATTTCCTGCTTTTCAAAAGACGAAATGAATGTTTTAAGATGTGACATTGTTAGTTGAGCAGAGCACGGTGTCATCTAAAAATAGAAAACATTCTCATGCTTTTGCAGTCTATGTGACTCAAAACAGGAAGACGGTCCAACTGAACCTCACAGGGATCAAGGTTTAGCTGGGATGACACAACCTGTGAACCCTAGATAACAAAACATATATGTGCACTTACCAAATCCACAAAAACACATCCCCCTCTTCACGCAGACATTCAATTGAAAGCACTTGTTTTATCCAGCTGTGTTTTGCTTAAAGTCCTCGGAAGAAACTTGGCTCTCTTGATCTTATCATTCAAACATTTTACAACAGAAATGCCAGATTCGTGAAGAATAGTTAAAGCGAACTAGACAATGTTTGGTTTGCTTAATATGGAAATGATTAATTGTGTCTACACTCATTGTGAGTCATCTGAAAGTCCTGTACAGGATTTATGCCCATTTTGATGGAACTGTTCTGTTGCATGCTTGACCCACAAAATGTATTGTTGTGAATGAGCGGCCTGCTCGCAGAAATGGTCAATAAGAGGAAATTGTCCTGGTGGCACTCCTGATGCTCATGGGCTGTTTGGCCAGTGAGTTTTTGGTGAAGTTGCGTGCAGGAAGAAGGGAAGTGTGGCATGCTTAGACATGAGCCATTTCTCAAAACGATCTTACTCTGGATGGAATAAGCTCAGCAAATGTCCTGAGGGAGCGGCGGAAGATTAATACAACTCATGTTGTACTCTGGGAAATCCCTTGTCCTGCACGGCTGAATTTGGGGGTTTGTGGGTGACGAGGGTGGAGTTCAACCACTTCCCTGCTTGTTAAACAAGGCCAATAAAACACATTATGCTCTGGGCTCGGCAGTTACCCTTCGCATGTTGTTGCTTGTGTATGCTGAAGAATGATTAAGGTTGCTGACTGATCTTTGGCATCCCACAGTATGGATTGTACACAAGACATGAGCTGACATAAATAAGCAATAGAGTGAAATTCCAAATTTGATTAACTTACCACATTTGAAAACAAGCTAAACAAGTTTATTTTCCAACCAATTAGACCTGTTGGATCCTTTGTTTCTTCCCTCAAATTTTACCCACCAGCATTTACTAAATATGCATTGGTACCAGTACAAGAATCCTATAGCGTGATCCTAGCACACATACTGAAAAAGTGTATGCTTCGGATTGTCCAAAGCCTATGCTTTGAACACAAATGCAAAAGCAGAATTTGAAAATACAATAGCACCTTATAATAACCGCCTATTTTCATGACAAAGATCACAAAAAGGCTTTACATTTTTTATGGTCTACTAGTTTACATTAGACTAGGCTGGATTGATGTTCGTCATGTTAGGATTTGCTTTGAGTTAGAATTTACTCACACTTCAAGCAAGGCATGATGAAACATTTCCATCTCTTAATTAAGGCCAGAGCCATTTTCAGACCTGCTAGGCTAATTCGAGTGACAGTTTGAACTAAACTAAAGCTCACTTTTTCCTTGCTCAAACTTCAAAGCTTCCAGTCCAAACAAAACCAAAAGGCCTCCTAACCATCTTTAGGCACTTCATCTTTCCAGTCACACGATTTTCTATGTGCGTAATGGGAATGTATATTTATTAAAATCTTATCTGGATGTGGATGCATGGTTGATTTTTTACTTAATTATTTAACTTGAAGTTATGAACGTACCGAACATTAAAGATTTGAAAATTAAACAATGAACTATCATTGTAGAGCAATCTTTGATTTTGTCAGACATAGCTGCACCAGGATTTTGTTGGTGAACCCAGTGGGTCTACATGCCAGCACCAACATAGCACTAGCCTGTAACAAGCGGTCTTCAAGCTGGTCTTTTTTGCAAGGTACTATCAGAGAAACAAATCTAAGATCAGCAGGGTAAGAGTTTTGGAAGAGCGATGACCCAAATGAGTGCAGGGCTGCAAGGGTTCATGGACGGGTCTTATCATTGTCATCTTCAGAGGGCTTCTCCTTTTATGTCACACACTTCATTGCTCTTAAGGAATTTAAGATGTTCCATGAGAGTGAAGTAATGTGGGGCCAGTGCTTGGTTGGGGATAATGGTGGGCATCTTTCCCATAAAACATCTGTGGAGAGCTAGGATGGCCTATCAGCAATGAAGAAATCTAGAACCAATGCAGAAGAGAGAGCTTAAAAAGGGAATCTTTTCTTTTTTTAGTCGGTGTGTCAGCTCAAAATGAGAACCAATTTCATTCCATTATTATTGTGAAATTACTTTGTTTCAGGCTTCGATCGCTGACATCAGGACTGCCTGAACTGTCACCCTTCTGCATTTCCAGGTACCCTGAAACCAAATGTTGACTTGACCAGCTCTTGCTACAAACCTGCCGATGATCCTTGTAAGCAGGTGTTTAATAATCTCAATTGATTTTACTTCCAGAAATATTTATGATGTCTAATTTAAAAAGGTATTTGTTGTGTTACTATGTGTATCAAGGTGAGACTTAAAACCCTATGTATGTCATGTATTATACTAAACAGCATGGGCGAAATAAATAAACAATTCAGGCCTACCATACTGTGACTATGGCATTGACAAACTTTTATTAAAATATCTTCATCTGTATTCAGCACCAAACAAAAATAAATACAGGTTTTCATTTGTGGTTGAGCAATTCCCTTAAGTAAGCAGAATTATAAGCGGAATCAGAATCAGTGTTGTGTATTTTTCCTCATGATCCTAATGTCAATATCAGGTCATTTTCCAGCATCCATTACGCCTCATGTACGGGCTTCTAGCCCACCGACTTCTAGCCCACTTCCAGTGACTTATCCATGTTTTTGTGGGTCACTTGAAAGCGAAAAATTAGCCTTGTTCCCCGAGGCAGGGATTCACCCCACTTATCATAAAATTAGCTTGTCGAGTTCTTGATGATAATCGAGCTGATCATCGCACCACAATAGGAGCCACACTAGCACGCTCCAGAAGGAAAGGCTTGGGATTTCTGCCACACCAAGGTCTTCAACACATCTCTGATGAGCGGCCTGTTAACTTGATCTCTTTAACAGAATGAAGAAAAGTGTGTGCCACCACAGGATCAGCGCTCCATCGCTGTAGGTCTAATCCTCATCTTGAGAAGGAGCAACTCTGATTGGACAGCCCGCAGTTTCTCCGGATGTTTAAGTCTTGCGGCAGTTGCTCTGTACTTTGAGGAGTTGCAGAACTTTGCATGTGTTGTCACTTATAGAACTATCATTGCTAATAACCGGCTGGATTAGCCCTTCTTCTGCTTGATCGCATAATCCCCCTCTTTCTTTTTCTCTCCCTCTCTATGTATATATATCGCTGTCTCAGCTCGTCCCAATCCCAAAAACTTCATCATCTCTCTCTGCTGGGTCGAGGCAGATCTGAAGGGTATTAACAGGGAATTGACCTCATGTATGAGGTTCCTGGCCCTGTTCTTTGTGAGGCAGCTCAGAGCTCATTAACATGAAGGCCCTTACTGACTTACTGTCTCATAAGCGAATGTCTTTATAGGCAGGCAGTTATTGCAGAATGGTTTTAATCAGTACGTCTATAACAATACCATAACACTCTGCAATGGAGGTTTTAACAGCCCATAAAATCAAGATTGGAGTTGCGGATGTATTTAAGGATATCCATCTGCACATTCCTATCATGAAGATGCTTAAAACCTGAATCTAAGTATTGCGATTGTACATTAAAATTTTCATAAATAATAAAAAGGTAAAATCAAGTCGAAAATCATGGTTTGTTGGGGATCGGTTTAAAAGTTGGCCTTTTTGCATCCGCATGGCCACTCTTGGCCATATTTAGCACCTACAGTATTTTTTACTATTGTCCATGCTCTCAGATATTGTTTTCATAGATTTTTTAAAGAATCCTGTTACACTTTTCTACCTGTTATTAACTAACTGCTTTTTCTAACTTTGTTAAAAGGCAGCACGCTGTTCGGTACGTACGTATCATAAATCAATGTCCTTAAATAAACCTCAAATCTTGAAACAAGAGATCACTTTAAAGTCTCTTAAATTGATGATTCACACATAAATAAGAATTCATATAGGGATCCAAATCTGGTACCACTGTAATATGCAATGATATTTTAATACTGTAATATTTGTTATTCGGAAACTTAGAATATGACAGAAACTAGGACAGACTAAACACAAGAATTCAGCCCAAGCTCAGTCATGATAGCGCACGAGTTGACTTTACAGATGACGCATCCAGGCAGAATGCTGGTGCTGATAGATGGAGTACTGCGTTTGATGGATGGATGCTGGAGAGAGGGAATGGGATGCACTACAGCAGCACGAGAGAGCTTGGCATGAGACCTACTTCCAGCATGAGCTGGTCCTCACCACTCCACATTAATCTGACCTTGTCTTCTTTCCTGATTCGCCTGTAGGATTAATGCTTTGTTTTGCATTTATCCATCTAACAGTCTGCCTTGGTCTTTCTCCCCTACTGCTCTTTTCTACCCCATAATAACAGTCAAAGCTATGACAAATTGGATAGAGAGAGAGAGAGAGAGAGAGAGAGAGAGAGAGAGAGAGAGAGAGAGAGAGTGAGTTAGAGGGAAAGAAGGATGCAGAGTTTTGTTACCTTTTTTAATCTAAAATTAAAATATTATAATACTTAGTTATGCAATACGTTCAAACACTACTAATGTAATTTAAATTACAGTATCTGGAATACTTTTGATGGTACATTTAAAAAATAATTCAACTTATGTTTACCGATAAACAGGATTTGTTTAAATATAACCACAAACTCATTTCTTTATATCCCACTGTAGCACAACGACTCAATTTGATCATAAAGATTTTAAACTGCATTTTTGTTGTATCTAGAAAATAGATGAAGGTGTTAAGGAATGTAGGGGCATACAACAAAAGAAAATGTATGTTTTTTTCTTTAAAAATATTTCATAATTAAATTTATATCAAAGGGATCATGAAACTATGTTCAACCCTCATTGTGCAATATTTGGTATTAGACCATTCACCACATATAATTAAGACTAAATAATTAAGCTGATCCAACTAGATCTCATAGGCAATCCATAATACTTTTGCATGGTGGCTGATGCTTATGCATTCGTAAATGGTGAATTTGACCAATACTTTTAAAATAATGTCTGCACAAATTCATATGAATCGGCCAGAATCAGCCACCACATAAAAGTAATATTTTTGTATTAAGAAGTTGGAGTTGTCAGCAATAACATTGTGCGAGTTCACTTGTGGCCCGATTTCAGGGTTGATTACGTCTCAATTGACTTTTGCTGACCCCAATGCTTTTCTGTCTGTTATCTGCTGTCCTTTAAAACTAAAAACTCTACCTGTGCCAATCATTTCGTGCTTATGCCCATTTAATACTTTTTCTGCTAAAACACCTTCTGTTCACTTAACCTCATCCGTTTATTAAGCATAATCGAAGAAAGCATGACATTAGTAGTGATATTGGACATTTGTAGTGTATTATTAATGTTTTGCATACCTACATTTGTGCGTTTACTGATACTGTACTTTTGTACGTTTTCAGTACTTGAAACAGGGGCTGAGGTTAAATATGGAGAGCACACAAGAAAATGTAGCCTCCATAAAACCCACACCCGGTTCCCAAATACTTCCATGATGGATTTATAAACTGCAGAAGGGAGGGAAAAGAACTGTTTATTTTAGATGTTTAGATGTGACCGCAACCTAAAGGAGAAGAAATGATCTGACTACAGGAAGCCACATGGTACTGTGTCAGGAAAGACATAAACACAATAGAGGAAAAAGTTTAAGAGAGGATAAAGATACGGCAAGAGATCACATGATCGGGTTAAGAGTTGGGTCATTTCTGCACGGAAGGAAGTTATTAAAACTGAACCATGAGAAAGGTCCACAACCTTGTCTCCATACACACAGAGCAGTATGGAATTATTCATGGAAAAGTATATGGAAATTAGGGCCTTTGACCAATAGTAATACAAAAGAAACTCAATATCTGGCTGTCATTTAGAAAACCCCAAACAAATAGAAGTAGTTCTTCTGCAATCATACTCCAAATGCAATCTTTCTGGGTTCAGAGAACGGCTCTGTTCTCAGGGACGGCAGAAATATGGATTTAGTTTGTAAGAAGGAATGTGAGCCGATGGGGGGGTGGATGGTCTCATTAGGTCAGTGCACTGAAGTAGTTTGTTATTTACGGTGCAAGATTCCTATGTTTCAGCACTTTACCTGTGCACTCTCTCTGAACGTTCTTGCAGAGGAACTAGTGACCTCACAGCCCCATTCAAACAATCTCCTTCTACTTGTTTCAGATAGCACACCGCAGGCCGTTTGATGCATACAGAACTCAAAACAGACAAGAACTGCTTGATATCTCATGTTGTTTGGCTTGTAAAAGACTGGGAGAGCGGGGTCTGTGTGCAAATGTCTACATGAAAACCGAGTCTTGATAATAAGTTACCAGGTTACTATGGGTTATTACGAACCAAAGAAAAGAATCACAACATATCTTAAATATTTCTGTTTCTATGGACAATGTTAAGTTAAGATATTTGTTAAAGTTTTCTGCTTTTCTTTACACTAAGTAGAAGTCCATAGACTATAACAAACACACTTGATGTTCAAAAAATGTACAGAAAAGACACATTTTCAAGACTATCCACCTAAATTACAGGTAATTGGCATAGTTTATTTCATCAAATTGTCACGTTTACTCTCCAACTCCTAGACATTTTATTAACTTTAACTTGTTAAGAGTGTTTTATGATCACAACAGCCGCCTTGTTCTATATAGGTTCTATATAGGATATCAAAACAAGTTTTTATGACTCTTAAGTGAAATGCCTCTCATTATTAAAAAGCGATGTATGCACATAAAAATATGCCTAAATGTCTACTTATTTTTAAATGGATGATTTAGAAGAAATTTCGAAGAGCGTAGAAAGACATATACTCTTTAAAACTCTTTAAAAAAACATCCCATGATGAGACCTTATTTGAGAAAATCTCAGCTAAAATTCTAGTCCAAAGGTGACTGAAGATGGTGAAATAAAACTTTTTTGTTGGTCCTTTCTGTTTTATTTCTTAATTGTGATGAATTTCTATATAAAAAAATCATATTCATATGGAAATACTATGTGAAACCAACAACATATAACTTAATAAGTTTCCTAAAAGGTTGGACCGGTGGTGTATTGTTGGTCATTTTGCATTCCAGTAGCCCCTTCCTGCTTTAGTGGATGGATCTCAGCCAACAAAAGCTGCTGTCTGGACCAGACTTTATGCCAATAATAAAACATCTGGTTACGCAAGACTACCCACTAACAAAGGAGTCACAGTAATTCAATTTCTTATGGTTTGTAGAGAAAAGTAGAATATTTACTGACTGATATTTTACTTGTTTGGTAAGGATGCACAAAATGACCTTGCCTAAAATGATATCTGGAGACCCTTAAGGCTTTTCGACATTGGCAGTGAAGTTGGTTCCAGTAGCACAACTGTTAAGACGTTTTTGTAAAAAATGAAGGTTCATAGGTTTGACTTCAAAGGAAGACAAATACATAAAATGTGTGGCTTTAATGCACCCAGTGTCACTTTGAGTAAAAGCGTGGGTCAAATGTGTTCGTCCATGTGTTCTGCATGTCCTCTTTCCACTGGAGAAACCTATAGGGGTGTTATTACAGATATATCTCACACCCTGGTGGATGGTCCCTCGGTTGGGCGTGACGTTCCCACAATCCCTCAATGCAAGAAGTTTCCGTCCATCTTTAGACACAGAGCAATAAAAAGAGAAAGTGAGACCAGACTGTGGAATGCTTTCATTATAGTGTGGCAGACTATGATCTGCCATTGACTGGATTAGGGACTAGTCCACAACATTATCTGATATAAGAATCTGATATGACAACCTACTTTAATGTTTTAAGTGTTTAAGAAGAGTGTCTATTAGAAATGGAGAGGATTGCGGTCCGAAAACTCGTGCACTTCATCTCCCATGAATCCTAACTGACATCTCCACAGGTGACTCCAAAACGTGCCCATAAAATGTATCTTTCCTGTAAGCCGGAGGGCCGTGACCTCCGATCGACCCTTCTGCTACTTGTGATTCATGGGAGTTCAGGAGAGATACAAACGATTCCTCGGATTCCTTCGCAACCAGACGCCCACCACCTCACGACACTTGAGAGGCAGAGATCGCAGAGCTCAGGGACCACCGTAACTCACTGAGTGTGTAAGACAATGATAGTACAGTCTAGCTCTAAGTCAGAGACACAGTAACTCAACAACAGTAATTTATTGTATGTCCGTGACCGCTTCTTGTCTGTTATTCAAGGTTTCAGAGGCACTTCGAAGTGTGTGGGTGTTTCATAGTAGCTTTGTGATGATGTGGTTGGGATCTGAATTGAAACATATGGCTTGACTGCGATAGATCTTTGCATTTTGCATATTTCGAACCTTTGACCTTCATGTTTTTGAAACAGGTCCTTGGGTGAACTTTATTTCTCCATTTGTTTCTCTGGAAGTGACCCATTTGGACCAAATTGTCTTCAACCAAACACCCCACTGTTTACTCCGGCGTTTGTGCCTTAAATAAATCTACAAATGTCAATATCATTTTTTACAACACTGCTCTGAATTGCGTGTATATTTCCAATTTATTTAGAGGTGGGCTGGATGGAAAAGGAATGTTTGGCTGTGGTCACGAACCCTGCAGATTCTTATTGAGCTCATATTGATTATGAATATCGGTGCTTTAATTTGATGTACACTTAGATATGCTACACAAAACCCTTCACAAACACACAAGCACAATATTTATTTAGGTGACATATGATATTATAGACTCATTATTAAAACTGGGGCAATTGACCCTTGCTGTTCTGCCAGCGATCAGTACCTTTCTTCGTCACACTTCATGTTCTAAATCTATGCCCCGTGTAAGGTTTGATCAAGTGATGTCACCTACGTCTGTAAAGTGTGACCTGATGCAGCCTCTAAAGTGAGACATGGGAAACAAAAAATACCAAACTTTTGTCCCATTTTTTTAAACATCAAGGATAATTTATTATACATTTATTTAAGTCATAGTCACATGACCAGCATTTATGTTGCGTCTTGTCTCGTTTTCATCACATGAAAACAGTTCATTGACGATAAGCATTGACGAAAGCAAAACTAGTTGTCAACGATAACTCAAATAATGACATGTGGAACCCTTATGGGAACCAAGAAAAGATGTTTTGTATTATTTTAATAAACAAAGAAATATTCTATACATAGAATATTCAAAATATTGCATACATAAAATATACAAAGAAACATTGTCTATGAAACTTCCTATTTACCATTTAATTTGAAGCAAATGTGTGAGTTCTATTATAACTCAATTGCAAAAAATGTTTATTAAAATGTGTTAATGTCAGCTCATGCTATTAATGCTTTAATTGGGTTATGATATATTCTGGAAATTTGTATTGTGAAATGTTGCTTCATAAGGTACTTTCGTGCTTAAACACCATGCTCAATCTTTAATCTCATGACTTCTTTCTCCCTCCCTCTTTCGGACGGATACAAAAGCATCATGGTATTTCAGAATGTTCCCGTACTGCTGAAGCATCAGGGGGTCGTGTGTATGTGTTTATTATCTTTCTATATATTTCCCCCCTGCTGTCCGTCTCAGGCTGCAGCCCTAATCAAATTCACAGAAGACAAGTGGGCATTAATGCATCGGATAATGATAATGTACACAGTGAGACTCAAGGCTGCTCGCTGGGCCTGACGGAGATTCCACATCACCGGACCTAAAGAACTACAGAGGAATTCAGTCTATTGTGTCAGTCTGTGAAAGAAAGCAATAAAGCTCGAAACAAACTAGGTTTGTTAAACCTCACAGAAACCGAGACGGATGGCTGCGCATCTTTTTTTGCCTATAAGCTGATGATTAACTGGTGGTTATTGACATTCTCAGACCATCACAGACAAGACAAGGTAAAATACAAAGTAATGGTGCATTAAATCAGAGATAGCATTTTATTAAATGCGCGCAAACACACACACACACACACACACACACACACACACACACACACACACACACACGGCACACACGCGGCACACACACACACACACACACGATATATTTCTGTCCCAGAGTGTGTGAGAGGGTCTGACCTTTGAAAGTTTCCCCATTGAGATTTTAATATCCGTCTGATCTCTCCCAATGATGTAATATCTATGCCATGCATATTTGAAGACTTCATAAAAATGCTTTTGTGTTTATACAGGCAGTTTTGCGTAGTCAGACTTTTCATGTGCGGCCTTATTAAAACTCAAACGCGTGAGGATCGAGAGAGGAGATATATGACTGAGGCCTTATGTGTGCGTTTCAAAAGTGTTCACATCTGTTTATAGTGGACATCATGTTTCATGGATGCATAAAAGGAATAATTAGAGCTTGTTAGTGGATTTAATGTGTGGGAGAGTTCAGGTTTCATGTAACAGCACCGTTTGGAGGGCAGATGTGAATAAGAAGAACGTTCCTGCACCCTTCAAATGCTTATTCTTTCAGGGGAACAATGCAAAGGATCATGAGCTTTATTTATTTCCTTTGAGATCGTTTGACAGAATACTGCTGAAGTTAAAGCAACTTAGTCAAACATGGAATTCTCTTATGATTTAAACACTGTCACGCCATTCCAGATGTATAAGACTTTCTCTACCAATACTTCAATGTTAAACGTCATCATTCGCCGTCTCTAGTTCCTAATGTTATGTCAGAGGTCATGCTCCTCACAATTTTAAGGTTTATCATAAAATGTTTATCATGATATCTATGCAAGGAACATTATTGGATGAACTTTCCCTTTAACAAATAAATTGTAAAAAAAAATGTAGGTGATGGTAGACGACGGAGTTACGTGTCCTCCTCAGTTGCTAGAAAACATATAAAACTGCATTGTTAATGTATCCCAAATCAACTTCCTTTTTCAAAAGGCAATAACAAAAGAAGAACATTTGTATCTATTACACCAACTTACGCTTATATAAAAAAATCATTTTGCATGTGCACTGTAACATTATTTTAACACATCATTAAAGCAATGAAACCAGGAGTCACTAGGGAAACAGAGGCACGTAATACATCTTCATTTGCCATACATGTTTATTAAAATCGCAATATTTGGCAATATTCCTTGTGGAAATTGCATTCTAAGGGCCTTTGGGACTCGTTTTCAATGTTTTCAAAAAATTATAATCAATTGGTTTTCAACCTCAGACGTATTTTCAAATCTAAGAAATTTCTACAATATTGCAGTTGAGATGAAGTCAATTTCTGTGGGTCAACAAGACAAGAACATGAACACCATATGAGGGATAAGGCCTAATATGTTAAAGGATCTTTTGAGCGGCTCTTCTTATGTCAAATTCACAATGTCCTGCTGCCATTTTTTTACAGTAGTCATAAACAAATAAACTTTACAGAACACCTTTTATGAATAAATGATCTTTTTCAGTAAAAACAAGATGAAAGCGTGATGACACTGACAGCCTCCGTAGTGGAATTGTTGAAGCGAGCCGTTGGAGGAATGACATTGTTTTTCAGACTCATCCATTACTGCTGGTGGTTTTGCAAATCTAAAGTATGTGTGAAGGGTCAACTAAACATCTGTTCTTCACTGAAAGTACTAAAAGTATTCTGTTTTTAGCACTGTCCACTTTTAGTAAGTAAACCTGTATTGTGTTGCTCCAAAAATGACCTGTGACTGAGCGCACAAGCACTAAAAGTTCTCAGAATCCTCCACATCTCTCTGTTTGCATTTCATTCGTCTTGTGTGTGTATTACAGACGTGTGCACTGGACATAAAGTGCTTTCCACTGTGGGGAGAATGCGGTCTATTTCCAGCATTAAACTGGATTCAGGTGCTGCTTTACTGTGTGTCAGAATCCTTCTGACAGTAATGGAGCCTTTCTGCTTTTGTCTCTCTGTACTTTCTTATCAGGGGTCTGGAATAACTCACACACATATGTCCAGACACATATGTATTATCAATTACACTTTAATGCCCGCCGAATGTATATATTTCATTTTCAGAAAAATGTGCCCTACTAATTTCAATGATTGACTTATTTCAATGATGACAGATGCAGTACAAGTACAAGTTTTCAGACATTTTACGAGAATAAGTCACCTTATAATAGTTACAAATTAATATGAGAAACAATACAGACACTTTTTATTAAATACAAATTTAAAATAGAAAAACAGTTTCAACCTCTTTATGTTTTAAAATGAATGTACAACAAATCCCATATACATATGACATTTAGGAGAAATTCCACTTTCCATCTCATGAAAATGGTCTTTCATACATGTCTGCAGTGAAGGAGCTAATTTGTTTCAGCCTTTCCAATAAATCTTTCACCGCTAGATATTAATCATATGTCGTCATGACAGTTTTTGAGGTTAATGATGATTTTGGGGAGCGGTTGCGTCGGCTTATTTCAGTGATGAAATTATCCTTAAAATTCATTCCCGCTGTTGTGGTCAGAGATGTCTTGGTTGGTGAAATCATATGTGAAACGTGTCTGTTGGCATTTGATTGGAAAACTGGGTTTGATCAGTGCAGCTGTAGATACTGGCTAACACTGACACACTTATTGACATTGAGTGTTTCTCTGAGAGTTAAGATCTCTAACTCAGTAATGGCAGTTATAAATCATGATTTGACTCAGAAGACAGTCAAATTTAAATGTTTGCTGATAGTCACCCTGCTATTTATTCCTGTTTATGTATTAGGTAGATTATAGGAAAAGTAATCCAAAAACACTCATTTTTCATAGTTATGTTGTTCCAAATATGTTTTCTGTCAATGCAGACAAGACTCGACTCAAGCTGAGTGACGGATCAAGATGTCTTCTGTTTGTTTCCTATCCAGTAATTCCCCTTATTATCTTTCATGACGAAGTGTGTCAATCTGATATCCCCCCTGTGAAGGTGCAGAATTACTGATGAGGTTGGCCTTTATCATTGCTATACCATCATTACTACACTTACCACAAAATTAGCGTCTAAACCATTTTTTATGGTATGAGGTGAAGGTAAAAATGACCAGATTACATATCGAATAATGAAGTGCGATAGTTGAAAATGAATAAGGAATCAACGCATGTGCTCATAAGTGAAACAATGAAAAGTTGAAGAAACATAAAAATCAAACATCTTCAGTCAAGTGAAGTAAATCATGAGATCTTCTTTGTGATGTGTCAAAGCAGCAGAACAAAAATATACAACAAAAGTGTAACACACAGTAAAAATTAATGCAAACACTTATTATTGGACATATTTATGTATATGTTGATCATATATTAGATTATGTTACCGAAATCCACGCTTTGCTGTTGAAGTCATAACCAGTGAGTCTGCCTCCATCTTACTGTGAGAACTGAGATGGGTTTCACACATGTAGGGTTGACAGAGCTGAGAGGAAGATTTACAATCTAATAATCCAGTGACTTACCACTGGCCTCAACAAAAACGTGACCTTCCAAAGAGTGAGAGAGAGATTGTGTGTTTCGATGAGCTTCATAAAGTTTCATTTATTTTAAGAGTGTAAAATCTTCATAATAGTTCATAATACTGCAAATATACCCAAACTGCTCATGTCCACTGACAAGTTCCTTTTACTTGTTTTACATCTGAAACATGAACCCTAATGCTTTAAAATCCATTAAGACTCACTTTTTACCATGGACATGGGCACAGAATAATGTGTGTGCTTATGACGTTGGCAGAAGTTTAGCCTTTAATTACACTCATCAAATGATAATCCTCCGACTGTGAGAGCTTAATCTATGAAAAGTCCTCTGAAATTCTAAACATGGTTCAGGCATTACACAAGTATGCTGAGGATTAACACAAAACCAGCACCATCTCTCTTTGTCGAGTGTTTTCGACTTGTCTGATATTCTTTTCATCCAACAACACCCACACCGCATGAACCCAAACATTTAGGAAATGAAGCAGTAATTGTATATTTTGTGTAATTGTCACTCTACACACATCATTGTGTATTGTATATGTGAGGGAGAGTGTTAAGACGGGACAGCTGTAGTTGTTTGGTGTCTAGAGGCTCCATCATTACTAACTCATTCATAATAAAAGTAAAACATTTCATACATTTCTTTCACCCAGCTGTGTGCTTCGTAAACTCCTTTATTTGGACTTGTGTCTGAGTATATTAGTCGTGTTTTGCTGCTAATGTACATTCATGTCTTGCTCTGATTAAAGCCGGCAGTGCTTTGTTCATGACCCGAAATAGATCCAGACAAAGTATAAGAATCGCCTTTGTGTTGGCTGTAAAACGGTTTGATTTATAACACCGGCTGGGTGGTGATATGGAAGCAGATTGCAGGGAGGGCCAAGGCTTGTTCGCTCCGTTTATGACACGGATCACAAAAATAACATTCTTCTAGCTTTGACTTGCAATGAAAGTCATAAGTCAAAGAGGGTGTTGAGATGTCTCGTTCTTGATTGATACACCGCTACCATATCTGCAGAAATACCAGACAACAGAAACAACAAACTCACTGCTCACTTGGGGTGATTTTTCTAAATAAGAATTGCTGCTGGATCAACATTTATTTTACTGGTCCTGAAACAACGTTCCTTTAAAATGTGATATCCATTTCAATCTTAAAATCTACAATTCTGAGACTTTTCTCCATGACATTTGAAAGGCTCTAGCTCATCTTTTCTACACATAAAATCAAACGTAATGTTCATAGATTTGTGTATGTTTAAACAGTCTTTTAAAAAATTTTACAGGCGATGACACACTAACTATCATGTAAATTATGTATACAAATGTCTATTATGCATTAACATCAACTTTTTGGGGAATGTAATCTGTTTAAATTACATACAATGCACTCAGAAAATCGTGGCATGTTACGGTTATGAGAATTTAAGTAGAAAAGGAATAAAATACATTCATAATAATATTTCTATATTAAAATAATATCCACAAGATGTTTCAATAATTTTGTCAGAATCACCCCGTCATTATACACATTGTGCCGTTGTTGATGTAAATATATGAATTATGGATGGCTTTTTTCCATCAACAGGCCTCATAAGCAAAAGTGTGCTGGTCAACGTTGCGGAGCATTTGTAAAGGGATTAAGGTGGTAATGCATGCTGGTGTTTTCAGCAGGGAACCATAAACATTTATCTTAATGTTCTCGAAAGGGGAAAGAGGAATACAACATTTAGACTATTATCCTACAGAGAGGGTTAATATCTTCTGTTACAGAAGTGCTGGAGTATTTCATCATGGCTGAGATACTGAGGCTCGTGGGAGTTTTCTTGGTTATCGCATCATCAGCTCCTGCCGTGCAGTGCTGAACATTCAGAATTAACCAGAGACATGCAGAGAGAAACCAGTCTTTGTGTTCTTCTGCACATTTTAAAGCTGCTCTAAGCAATTTTATGAATAGTACGCATAATGTTCTGCTACCTGAAACGTATCACTGCAATGGGTGTCTTGAGAAATCCCACTCCTACACAACCAACAGCAATATATTAAGACAAATATTGTGTCTAGGAACACAATTACAACTTGTTTCAATTCAGAAATATTTTTTTGTCCATACATAGTAATTCCAATGGAGCTCTGTGTTGTTTGGTTATCAATGTTCTATAAAATATCTAAATTTGTGTTGTGTGTCAATCGGGGTCCTCTTACTTTAGATTGATCTTGGAGAGAGTTCTGAGGAGAGGACATTAAAAGAAGACATAGAAGGTTGCTTTTCTTTTCCTGGATTGACCAAAATCTACAAAATCAAAACAACAGTCCATTCTTCCCTTCCCAATTCTAGATTCTTCTTAAAGAAATGTAGCTGGATAAACAGACACATCGCAGACCGAGTTCAACAGTATTGTAACATTGTCTCAAATAAAAAGACATTTCTGGTGAAAGTGCACCAGAAAACAAACCCACCAAAAAACGCACACACATTCAGACATCGTCCGTGAAATAAAAAGCTATCTCTCCAAGGACTCCCACTTTGGGCCATGTGTTGGACGTGAAACATTCCAGAAGCGTTAAATGATTCCTGAAGGAAATCCAATCCCCACGCCGCTTGCAGACCTGCAGCGTGTAGGCCGTCCTCCCATTCACCGTTTCTCTGCAGTTCAAAGGTGTTTACCATGAAAACCTTCTGCTCTTTTCCCGCATCCCTTCCTGTGTTACAGGTAAACGTTCATAATCGTTTGCGTCTCGGCGTGTGGCAGCAGAAAATCGTTGATGAATGAAGAAACCCCCTGTGAAGGAGACCAGGAAGAGTCTCAGAGAGGCCTTGATAATTCATCAAAGACACATGATAGACCCTTCAATTCTTCACAGAAAGCCTCACACATTGAACACGCAACTTAGAAGCTCTGAACTTTCAACACGCTTTGAAGGGACAGATACATGCCAGTTCGATCTGGCGGTTTCCTGAGCCGCGAGCTGAAGGGAGATTCAATTCAGACCGTGAACATTTCGAAATTGTCTTGTAACGGAGTTTGAGTATCTCTGAAGATTCCTCCTTTGAGTTTCATCTGTTTTCAGATGATGGTGACTAAAGCGTTCCTTCACATGTGTGCGTGTGCCCGCAGTGAGTAAAGAAAGGTTATGTTGTCACGTTAATGCTGGCAGCTTAAGTCTGGATGACATGAACATGACTTTGACTGACAGATTCCCGCTGTAGGGACACTCATCAACTGACACTAATGTCAATCAACAAACCCTGTTAGCACTGCCTTTCAGACTCTCCTCTAAAACCTTCACATTACCCTGATGAGGGTCAAGTTCAACCAGACAACTAGATATATACTAGCGCTGGTACACACTTATGGTATAGTGCAGTGTCAAGGATTACCCATAAATCACAGTTGCAGAACTTAGTCCCAGACTTGATCTTGCACACGTGTCTGTGATTTTAATCTGAAGGCCTTGATAAACTGGTTCAGGTGTATTCGATTAGAGTCAGAGCTAAACTCTTCAGGATTGTGGCCCTTCATAGTCCGTGCCCTAAACCTAACCCCTGAATTTGATAGGCTAATCTAAATGTTGTTCTAAGGCTAACAAGCGTGTTCCTTAAGCCATATGTCGGACTTAGCAAAATTACCCATCCTAATCAAATATACAATTTAGCGTGCAAAATGTTGTCAGGGTATTTATGTGCTCATATAGATGTACACTTACAGTGACGTCTCCATTTAATTTTTAGATTTTATAATATGATAGGAAAGATTGATGAATCCGTCAACACACCTCTTAAAAGGTATTTTTAACTTCAGGTGCCCCAGATCTCCCGGTGCTATTCTGATTTGGTTGGAGCTGGGAATGTTTTTACAGATTTGGCACATATAGAAGGACGTTTTACCAACCCCGTCTGGCCATCTCCCAAGAGCCGCACACATTGCTAACACACACATGGCTCAACAGCACACTTTTAAGTGCAGGTGTTTGTTTTTAATTGGCTAGTTAGCAGAGAGACGTGTCTTACCTGACTGCTTATCGCTGATGCGAATCTCGCTGCCATGAAGAGCTGGTGAAGCCTGTCAAGACTCTGGACTCCTTGCACGTGATTTGAAGTGGCACTTTGTCAGCAATCAGCCTGGATTTAGAGAATCGTAACATCGGCACCCTGACGGAATCGTGGGGAAAATCCACCGGCCTTCAATTTAATGCAGCTGGACAGGATTATATGGGTTGATGATGGGTGGACTTTCTATTCAGCTGATGATCAAAAGACAAAAAACTATGATAAAGAACTAAATTGACATCACTGGAACACGTCAAGTTGATAGAGCTCTCTGTTCTTAAACAGATTGTGAACTGATATTTACCAAACCACCAGATGAATCTCATTCTGAGGAATTTCCGCTTAGCTAAAGCTGAACGGCGTTTACGCTTATCAACATTCACGGTGGTTAATGTTTATGTTATGGTTTGTAGCATCTGGTTTTTCTATTCATAATCATGTAAAATGCACTGTGGTGAGATGAAGCAGTGGAATGCATCCAGTATGTCAAATTTACACTTTGCATTGCGTTACCATAACACATCGGTTGCACAGAAAGGTACCGTGTTTATTTTTCTTCCTGGTCTGGGTGGATGATGTTTCAAAGCCATGTTGTATTAATCCGTTCCCCAGAACAGAATGAACAAACTATGAAAAGTGGATTCATATTATAAGTGTTCAGTGGGAAGTTTTTTTAAGGCAAAAGCAACTTTTCGATTACCCTTTAATGTGGGCAAAATGAAACTGTGAATTGAAAATATGCATAACGGAAAATCTCTTATTCCTATATATCGCAAACTCTTTAAATGCACATAAAGGTTTGTTTAGGGGAAATCGATTAAGGTCTATTAGGCAAAAATGCAATGGAAACACTTACTGAAACTTTCACAAGTCACAGAGCTTGTCACGTGATGATTCTTTTAGATGCAATGCAATCCACCTTAAAACCAGCAAGAAGAAGCTGGCTAAGAATGATGCATCGTGAGAAGAAGCAAAATCAGTCGCATGACATTGTTAAATGAAAAACGCCATCATTTTACATATATTATGTCATTTTAGTGCAATTCTGTAAAGGAAACCCAGCTTTTTTCTGTTGAACTCTATGTGAAATTAACTTTGACAGGGGATCAATTAAAATATTATAACTTTTCATACATAATATAATTTGTAACATCACCATGTCAACAGCTCACATTAAGCTTGATTATCAATTGACTTCATAACAATACTATTCTTTAGGCACAAAACAAAGTGTGTTGAGGGCGGCCTTGCTGTCATCAATATCAGTCGCGAAGTGACAGGAGGCCATGAATCTTTAATGAGAGTTTGTCGACTTTGGTGACAGGACGTGGATATATGGGAACACATTTGAGAAAATATGGAAAATGTGGTTTGTAGAGAAGTCTTTCCATAAAGAAATTTCTGAATGCATTTTTTATTGTTCTGTTGAGTCACCTAAAGAACTGGATATAATATGTCACTGTGGCCATACGAATGAAGTGAAAACATTATTCATTCTCTTGCTCGTACTGTTCAAACCACAGTGACTGCATCCTCTTTATGAAAGAGTTTGGGTTATTTTACAGGCTGTTCAGCTGCTCAAGTTAGGGAAGCTACAGCTGTTCCCTGCAATTCATGACAACACATGAAATCACCCATTTCATACATTTATGGACAGCACAAGCTGTTTTCCACAGTCCAGTGATGCTCATAAACGCATGCGGTCCCTTACGACACTTTATAATGCAATCCAATCATCTCCACCCCGAGCCAAGAAACACCTCATTCCCATCCCAAAGACACATGACATGTACACTCTGGGTCTTACATCTTCACTTTGGGTTACATTAAAACACTGATGTATGACCTGCATGTATTGAACCTTAAGTTAGTTATGTGTGTTCCTTATTGCAGTCTTCCGAACTGCATTTATTCAATTATTTTTGTTTATAGACCATTAAACCTCATCACAATATTAAAAAAAGGCCTATATTGCAATTTAGATCATGTTGCACTTTAAACAATAATGGCCGGTTACAGAAGGTTTGCATAGTGAAAACAACAGGCCTAGTTAAATATGCTTGCCAAAGCCAAAATTGGTTTTATTACCAACTTTGCATGGAAAAATCTCTTTGATTGTAAATATACCAGACCCTGCACAAATTCCTTCGTTCACATGGCTGCTGTGCATCTGTTCCGCTGCTGGTGCAAAATAAAAATTTTGTGACTTTCTTTCTTTTGCATATTGCAAAAGAAGATATTTTGAAGACTGCAACATACTGGAACAGGTGATTGGTGGGGGGTGGGAGGTGAACACTCTGACAATAGACTTGAAGGCAACAGCCTCCTTCACTAGAACATCACTTGACGTCAGGAGTGAGGTTTACCTGCACAGTTCTCAGACTAGCTGGGCTCCGTTGCTCACTACTATTGTATAGACACAAAACCAAAGCAAGTGAATGCAGTCACCTTAAAACAATGTTCTATAAATGTCATCCTTTTGTAGATTTGTAATGACAAGCAGTGAATGATAAAAAATTACAAAATCTTAAGCATAAAGGTTCTTCACAATGCCATAGAAGAACCTCTTTGGTCTAAAGACTTCCATGAAGAACCTTTAACATCTGAAGAACCTTTAACAAGGAATCTCTCTAAAGTTTTATTTTGGTATAAAAAGGTTCTTACGATTAAACAAATGTACGAAAAGATGGTTCTATGTACCTTTGAAGAAAAGGTTCTTTGTGGAACCAATGGTCATGGCATCTCTCTGAAGAAACTTTTGAGCACCTGTTTTACTAAAGTGTACATCTAAAGTAAGCAAAGCAGATACATACCCAACCAAAATAATGAGATCTTTAATTTCAGTGTACGAATTCCATAACCACACACACACGCACGCACGCACGCACGCACGCACGCACGCACGCACGCACACACACACACACACACACACACACAATGCACAAATCTGGCAACAACACAAAAACAGAACCAATGTTTCCACACATTCCGGACACGTGCCTCCCTACGAAAAACCCGTACACCTTTCTTTCCCAGATTCCAACCTGTTCTCTCTTTTCATGACCAGTGCTCAGGGAGTCACACATGAAAGAGTCGACCATAAAAGAGAGCTAATCTCCTGGTTCTTAAAACACGCTGCGTTTATTTTTACAATCTGCAGCTGCACCTCCCAACTGCTGCAAGTTACATGTGCTTGCGTGCATGTGTGTGTGTGTTTGCGTGTGTCTGTTTGTGTGTATGTGAAGGGCTCTGGACTTGAAAATGAGGTGAACTCTAAGAACATATGATGGAGGAGAGAGACAGACTTTTATTGTCCTTTTCATAGGCCTTTACGATGTTATAAAGCAAATTTTGACCGCAAAAATTATATAATGATATAAAATGACATTCTGCCTATAGGTCTGATGAGGAAATGTTCAGTACATATTCGTTTTTAAAGTTATCATCCGTCTGAATTCCACATCATATTTACACGATAGACTTTCACCCAAAGATGTATCTGAGAAACAAGCTTATGACGCCAGTTTAAAGGTCTACACAAGTCTTTTCTGGAAAACAAAATCACAATAAAGCTTAATGACTAGCACGGTATAAAGTCCAGAGAACCATCTTCTTGTGATCCGAAATGTTAAGTTGATTCCCCTCATATGTTGTCATGGACTCATGGCGTCATGTGAAGTAAGTGTCAGGGGTGCTGTGTGGTACAGATTACCAGGTCTTGCCCTGAAATGCTACCCCTGACCTTCAGACTGGACTGGGTTTACACCTGATCAGCCGTCTACCCAACCTAACCTTGGGTTCAGACAGGGTTTTCAGAGTTCACCCACAATCTTATTCCTAGAACATCTGTGAGAGAAGATTAAAGTTGATCAGTTGAAGATGAGTAGTGCTATAAGCGGTCCTTCTGCTCTCGTGATACAAGAGTACATCTCTGCAAAAGGGGATCAGGGATTATCTACTCTATACATGTTTACATATTCTGTACATGTACTGTACTGTTTTAAAGCTAATATCCATTGAAGCCATGTACACACTGGATCGACATGGACGATTTTATTTCTAAGTGGAACACATATGTGGTGTGTATGCATGCGCTGCACGCTATATTCATGTGTGCGTGCATGCTTGTGATTAATGTGGGTTGTCCAGCATGAAGTGTCCGGGTTCTTTCATCAGAAGTTCACAAGAGCAGGTCAAGTCTCAAGCACATGTCTTCAGTTCACCAGAGCAGATAACACAACCATCAGAGTGTTGTCACGGTCATGGATAAAACACATTCACACATAAACACTTCACACATCATGCATCACTATTATAGAATTAAATCATATGAGATCATTAGAGTCACTTTTTAGTACCAGTTGTGCACGTTTTGATCAAAGCTTGTCAATTTTCTTTTTGTGTGTGTGTATGTGTGTGTTTTATGTGTGTGTTCATGTGTGTATACATGTTTTGCCACACTGGGATGACGATCACTTGCTCATGTTTAAAGGGATTATGTAAGTGTTAGGTTTAGTGGCAGTGAGACTGTATATACAATTGGTAAAGGAAACAAATGTGTCTGTATGTGTAAAGAACATATTTTGAAGAATATTGGAAGCCGAAGACAATGGTCCCCAATGTTGGTACATTTCATGTATGGCCACATAACCAATACATGTCAGTGGATAACAATGGCTTTGCGAAAATATCTTATATTGTGTTCTGCAGAAGAAAAAAAAAGAAAGTCAAGAGATTGAGGGAATAATGACACTCTTTTATTTGGTATAAACTGTAAAATCAGTAAATTTAAGGAACATGGCACAATGATTTCTAACTTAAAAGTTGTAGTTTTAAAGTAAAACTTAAAATGGGAATTTATATAGTTTAGATGATGCTATCTGGCAAAACAAACGATAAGATTAACTCAAAGTAAAAAAAACTCTCTTTCAGTAAGATCACCTCTTCGCTTTCTTGTTCAATGTACCGTAGTGGTTAAATCATCCTGTGAGATTCTGAGATTACTTACAGGACCACACACACACACGCACACACACACACACACACACACACACACACACACACACACACACACACACACACACACACACACACACACACACACACACACACAGACACACACACACACACACACACACACACACACACACACACACACACACACACACACACACACACACACAGATAGAGAGTCAATAGCATTTCTTGAAAAAATCGTCTTGCTAAAAGAAATAAGATGTCGATCTACACTACAGATCTATTGTATATCATTGCTCGGGCACTTTTTGACTGATTCACTGGACCTGCAAAGATCGGCATTGATCAACATGAAAGTCTTTTTAGTATGGCTCAGAGTAGAACACATGTTGGCCTGTATGTGTGTTCAAAGACTACTGAGCATCTCCACGTCTCCCCACTTTTCAAACACAATTAGTCTTGATCCATACAAACACACCACTGATGGTCCAATCCATCCATATGGCCCAATGTACTTCTCGTGTAGAACCAGCATGGTTTTCATTTCAGCCTTTAGGTCTCCATACATATCATACATTCCGGCCTGAACCGGTACATCACTGTTTAATGTGTCAGGGAGGGTTAATATATCTAGAATGATCTGTGAGCATCATTGTTTGCCGAGTGGTTATCCTACCATGTGACAGCAGCAAACTTTTTCAACTCACAAAGGTTTAAGGTCTATGTTAGGTTTAAATATTGTAGGTAAGTATATAGTAAACCTATGATGCTTGAAAACATTTTATAATACAAAGGTATCATAAAATTATTAAATGTATTCATGACTTCTAAATGATGGTGTGTACTGGCCACATTTTGACCCCCTGGCATGTGTGGTTGATATTAGTGAATGTTTGTTTGGAGAGCCCTGTGTCCCTTCATCATGTTCACAAGGGGTTTGGTTAATAGTTGTTTTTGGAAAATGAGCCGCCATTATATCCAATGACACCCATTAAATCCATGTCAGCCATTAGTATGTGTGCATTACCAGTAGTGGCACTTGTCCACACAAACAAGTGCCTGAACAAACAGCAGGCCTCTTTTTCTACACTCTCCCCTTCACTGGCTCGTGAACACCACTGAGACTTTGACCAGAGATTGTAACCACCTGTTCATGTAGCCTTCTAACCTCCCTCCCCTTGCATCTCCCCATGCAAAACATTTTAATTCGGATTGAAATTCATTTATATGTTGCAATAATTGTCCCTAATTGTTTCTTTGAAAGAAATTGAGGCATTCGGGACATCTGGCCTGCAGATGTCTTGTGTTCATGCGGTGAGACGTTTTATCCAAACGTTTATGAGAGGGCAACTTTGTACCCAGCGGGAAATTTGTTCTCCACTGGCCTGTGGGGTAAACCAACAGTGAGCATGGCTGGTCTCTTTGAGTTGGTGTGATGACACTTTGACCCCAGATGATAAACTTTGCATGAATGTCTGGCCCCATCAGATTTGCTTAAAACCGCCTCTTGAGCTTTAACGAAGAATGAGGATTGCGGAAAACTCAACCCACTGACCTTAAGGAAGTAACTAAGGTGCTAATACTCTCGTTGGGATTGGTCAAGTTTCTCTACTGCACTACTACACAATTCGGTCACCCCAGGCATGGGCCAGTTCGTCCCGTCCGTGAAGTTCTGGTATATGTTTTGGGGTTACCTCCGCCTGTTGAACGTGGTAGTACCCTCATTGAGAATGCTTGAGTTTCATCACAGAGAATAGGTGTCTGAGCCTGTACTGCGAGCCAAGGAATGTACAGAAGTTCTCTGGATTTCCCCGTCTGATTACACATTCCACATATGAGCTGCCATTGATATCCAAACAGACCTTTTTATAAGATCTTGAATAGGGATAAACACACACCAATAAACAGTAAGAACAGCATACCTGTAAGGCAGATCAAGTGTGGACATGCTGAACATTGTTAATGTTAGGCACAATTATATTTGTTTGCATATAATTATGTGTTCAAAACATACTTGTATGTATGACTGCACACCCCAAACAGAAACTAAAATATTAAGTTATAAAAACACAAACAAGGGCATCATGGTCTCTTCTAATGTGCACTCACATAAATCCAGAGGCTACTAAAACTCTCCACGGGTATATTTTCTCGGCCTCCTCTCTAAGCAGCTGACACTCTCCGGGTCATTTATTCCAGACTTTTTCTCTACTCTGATGTTAACCTCTACGCAGCATCAGGTCTCTGAAATAGTTATATATGTATGTGGATGGATGGAACATACGGATGGAACATATGGATGGAAGGATGGGTGGATAAACTCATTGGTTAAATGTATGGATTAAAATGTAAGACGGATAAATGGATGAATGGGTGGATGCATGGATGGATGGAAGGGGGAATTACTGAACATTATGGGAAAATGAATAGATGGAGAGATATATCGATGCTTGGATGGATGAAAAGATAGATGGGTGGGTGGGTGGGTGGATGGATAGGAGGATGATTTAATAAAGTTTTTGTGTTTGTGTGAATGGACGAGTTAATACTGTGATGTTTTGATGGATGGATATATAAATAGACATTTAAATGGATAAATATGATTTTTTGGATGGATCCATTTTAAATTGATGTGATAGTCTCACTGTTGTCCTGGTCTCTGTGGCTTATTTAAGGTCATCATTAAGTAAGATCAAGGCATGACCTGTGGAGCACAACGAAACACACACTCAAGAGAGGGCATTTCTCCTCTTAACCTCACTCAAGACTCCATCAGGATTTATTTATGAAGTCAATTTCAACATGTTTCTAATGAAACTCAACCTGCCCTTATAATAAAACAAAGATTGTTCAACCCTTGCATAGTGTTTGTGTGTGAACTCGCACACATGAATTACCCAAAGCTCTTTTCATACGAAGCACAACCCAAAGCAACTCCGTTCTCTTCTCCAAACAGGTGGATGAATGAAGGCAAGAACCTCGCTACAGATCTCTTAAGTTACCAATTGTTTTAGCAAAAAATCTATGACATCAACATAAATTACAGTTAGCAGTCTTCGGGCTCCCAGAGAGAAGAGTTCAGCTGAACGCTGGGCTACCGAAGCTTCAGTTGTCCTTTGAAGATGAGAAAGTATTTTAAAATATGTTGAAAGAAGACTAATCCTGAACAAATGTTCTCCCTAGTGCTTAAAGCTGATGACTCGCTGTGCAGATTAAAAGAGCAGAGAAAGAAGCGTGAAGCAATCCCGTTGCTGTCTTCATGAAGTTATGACTTGTTTAGTTGACTCAGAAGGAAGCCTTTATATGATGAGAAACATGCTTTTTAACTGTTGAATATAACAATAAGAATGAAAGTGACAGACAAAGTAAAGGGTGTGCATAATGTCCTTCGGGTTTTATTCTGCACAGAATGTTACAAACATACATTAACATTGCAATGAATGAATGAGCAAGTGAATGTTTTGGATTTGTTTCGTGTGCGTGTTTATGTGTCTGTGCATGTGTGTTGAGATCTTATCACACTAAACACTGCACGACTCACCGCATTACTTCACAGGGCAGATGAGCAGCGATGAATGAAAAGTTTGAAGAGATTCCCTTGTTTGAAACAAGGATATACAGGCGGCCCACATACAGAGACACACACACAGACACTGAAATTCAAGTTATTTGGCCGTTCAGAAAAGCACGGCCTGCTTTTCAATAAAAATTTTTCCTAATCAGTGTAAATACTCTGGACCGTAAGCATTATTTTATGGGAAAAAAATTGCAGATGGGAACCGTTGATTTTATGATGGCACATTAAACACACATATAGCGTACGTTTTTGTAATTTCTGTATATTTTGAGCACAGCCTGTCTTACATATCTGTAAGTTCTTAGAAGACCACAAACAGTCAAAAAACTAAAATGAACAATAAAACATCAGACTCCCTCATTCATGAGTAATGATGATCACACGTTTGTACTCTGATTTCCCAGAATCCCAACCCCTTCATCTGAGAATGAGATTAACAGTTTCATCAGTGTCCCAGTGAGCTTCTTTCGACCAGGCGTCCTGATGGATCCAAATCCAGACCGGACCTAAGCTGATGTGGCTGCATCGGATGGTGAAAGAGGTTGTATCAGGATTATTTCTAAGTGTGTGTTCATGAGAGCCTCATACACTATTCTCCTGAAAGCTCAGTGTTATGAGCAAACCTTCATTTCTAACAGGTCATTGATGAAAGTGCCCGTCTGTATATATGTAGGGTTACTACAGGACTGTGCCTTTGACGATAAAACTATGACATGTCACAATTGACCTATTTTTTTCGTTTCCTGACACCTTCTGAAAGGTTTCCTCATCAGATGTTCAACAGGCAAACAGTAGCATTGAGAGATGTTTCCGCTGGATCCCAATCACCTGCCGTTCAGTGTATTTGAACAGATGCCGGTTAAAAAAGTCAGCTGTTAAAGAAAAGACATCCCTGTTTGTGTTAGACTTTGCTGGAGAGATGTGGCCTTGAGATAGACAGGAACGGGATAGAATGAAGTGCGTGTGTGCCATGTGAGACGGCCATCCATGAGTTGTGGTTTCCTGTTTGAAAGATGTGCAGTTGTGTATTAATACAACACCAAGCAGGCGCTGACACCAAGGTCATTGCTTCTGTGTGTATATCCAATGCGTGTGTGTGGTCCAACAGGTTCCGCATGACTAATTGAGGGGTCTCAGACAAGCACTCTGTTTCCCACTTCTCAAGAGCACACATGTACACATACACTGGAGGGTATTATCTATAGGTCCATCCATCAAGGGAAACATGCTTACACAGATTATAAGAACAAGAAATAAAACAGGGCTTCATTCCAATTGAACAAGAGACTATCTGTGGCCGAAAATGAATAGGCCGACACAATGAGAAAAAAAAGAATTGGGATGTTGAAAAGATTTTAAGCGGGCTTAAGATTTTCAAACTGCTACTACAACTAGTTAATAAAAGCTTTTATATAGATAAACTAATTGTAATGTTTGGTTCAAGTTTGCGGAAGGGTAGCAGCATGTTTTAGTCTTTTGTGAGCCATAAGAATATTATCTAACATTTAACATAGACTTCCCCTCAAACTACCAAATAATTTTACTACACTAAAATGTATGCTTTTTTTATTAAATAACTTGCATCGGAGAAAACATCTGCATCACTTGAGAAACACATATTTTCTGCATCTAA
This sequence comes from Triplophysa yarkandensis, assembly GCA_033220385.1. Classification (NCBI taxonomy): domain Eukaryota; kingdom Metazoa; phylum Chordata; class Actinopteri; order Cypriniformes; family Nemacheilidae; genus Triplophysa; species Triplophysa yarkandensis. The sequence goes on along the minus strand of CM065671.1, from coordinate 6,456,551 downwards.
CCACTTGAGCTTTTGAATGACCTGTCTGTCAATAGCTTCCCCTTAACAAACCGATCCATCTTGGACTTTACATCTTTTAGCGGTTTACTATTTATGTCTTTTCTTTTTCTGCTGATAGCATCCTTCTAGAACCACTGCTCTATACGATCCTGTCCCAATAAAGCCATATAGGCCGCACCAATTAAACTTGAAAAAGAAGTATTTATTCTATTTGTGTGGAATGGTTTTCAGTGTCTTGTCAAACACAGAAACGAAGGGAGAAAGACAGAACACAGGGCATTCCAACTAGATAAACATCCCTCTGTTCTTCTATTTGCTCTTTTCTTTCAGGGACATGAAACGGACATCATTCCCTTGTGTTTTTCTGTCAGCATTAGTTTGTGAAGTGAGGACAGCCTAGCGTGTGCGTCTGTGCGAGAGAACGTGATTGAAAGGCTATACATTAATGTGTTTGTGTGAAGTGAGGACCGGTTCATGGAGGAATATCGTTCGTGATGGGTCTGCTGACAGATCTGAAGTTTTGCAGTACACTTTGACGCTGATGTTCTTAAAGCCTACACGACGTATTTTATAAATGTAACAAATGCATTTCTATCGTTATATATGCTCCTTTCGTAAATTCACTTATGATCGTTGAAACACACAAATTCGTCTCTCAGTCCTCCCTTGTATTGTGGGAATGTGTCTGTGTTTTTGGTTAAGGATAAACCTGCATTCACCACATATTATCTAGACACATTGCATGCTTGGAATCAAGCACAAAGGAGTGGAATTAAACTGTCACTCTTTTGCAGTGGAATTCCCTCCGAAAGGGAATGTCGGGTTCTCCAGCGACCACTAATAATCCTCGGAGCGGCGGGTTGGCTCTCATCGGCTCTTCTGGTGAGGCTTTGAGAGCGAGAGCTCAGACAAAGTGTTTTCTTTTGCAGAGAGTTGAGAGGAAGTCTGCCCATACGAGATGAAATTCATATAAATTAGACACATCGGTATAGTTCATAAAACACAGCAAAATGAAGCATCCAAGAGAAGAAACTGAAGAGTAATGGATCCGAGTGAGAAGAAACGTGCACATTTTCCTGATGGTTGGCTAGACTTGGAGGCACTATAAAATCACAGAGCCATATGAAAATGTCAGGACAAATGTTTGCTTTGGCCTAATGTAGAGGCGTGGAGAAAACTTCTTAAGAACAATCTGGACAAAGATACCGAGCAGTGTGTGTTCTGCTGATGTAATTGAATCATGTCGAAATGATCCATCTTTATGGGTAAATCTGTCAACTGCATTGGTCACGTAAGAAAACTTTGAAATGACTTTAACCGTAAATTAAATGAACACAAGCCTTTGTGTTGAGAAAACAACATAAAGCCACATTTAAATTGAGAATATATTACATTTCATTTTAATGAGAATCTTTAGCTGTGGTCATTTCTGTGTCTGTTGAGTTTCAAAAAGTCATCGAACCACAATTAAAGAATGACAGCATTACACATGAAAATAAATCTTTATAACAATATGTACAAATGTTATCGTTTTAACACCTTTTCCTATCAGTATTAGAGGTCTAAAGCGTTTTTATAGCAGTATAAAAAATGATCATAAAATGAGAATAAAATATTTTTACCGGAATTTATCCATATTACTAGTTCATTCAAAAAAACTGACAGGTCTTTGATTTTATTACCTAGAATCAATATTGTTGTTCAGAAAATTAGAAGCCTTTGTTTGTGATTTTCTTTTTTTCCCCCTTCAGCAAAGCTTATGAAATTTTGCTGATGATCCATCTTCGTCAAGTAGTTCATAAGCCAAATTAGCAAAGCCAGTTCAACTGATGAAACTCCTTTGAAATCATCAACATCAAATAATTGAAATGTAAAATTCATCAAATGTTGCCATTTTTACCTTAATTTAAACCTTTTGTTCTGCAGAATATAAAATATTCAGAGGAATGAACGCTAAACCCCACTGACATCCAAAGCCACAGAGACCTTCCTCAAAATATCTTCTCATTTTCAACAGAAAAAATTGATAGAGGGTACTATTTATTTTTTTGATGAACTAATTGCATCCAAATATTTCAGTAATTTTTCAACCAACCTCTAGGGGCTCCAGATTTCTAGGAATAAGCAACACAACATAAGACCAATTAATTGCTATCCTCTTATATTTCAAGTGTTCCTACTTGATTTATCGCTCTTCTTTTTCTCTGTGGTTTTGGGCTTGAGTTTTCCTTCTCAGTACAGCTCCCTGTTTTTCCATACAAACACACATTAAACACACAGTTTTCCTTAGATTCCAGACCCGCAGGATTTAATCTGGACGGTCACACTTTACATTCCGAGGCTCAGGAAAGCATCCCACACTACCTGTTACTGTGGTGACGGCGGTCCCGTCTGATTGGATGGTTTGTGTGGTGAGAGGTTAATGATACCTCTGTAGTCAGGGTGGAGACCAGTGTCAACATACACATGCACACACATCTACTTAGAGGAACAGGAAACCAGCAAACTCATAAAAAGAATAATTATAAACACATATATACACTGAACACAAAGTTGTACCGTGTGTGTGTGTGTGTGTGTGTGTGTGTGCCATGGGGTGTTCTCCATCACCGCTGATAAACTAAAAAGATCCAGGACGTTCCTACAGTCTGCGGTCGGTGTGCGTGTGTTAGAAAGGAAAAGTGTCTTGGCCGCAGGTTCAGTTGCCAGCGTGGGTTAACGTGATCCGGGATGTTCTATCACGCCCATGGGGGTTACCGCGGTAACTTCTGTTCCAAAGGGAATACAGCCTGGGTTGGGGTGTCAATGTAGGCATTTTGGGAAGACAGGGAGAGATAAAAAGAGGGAATGATAGAGCTCAAACAGAACTAAAGATACGAATTCTGAGATCATCAAAAACCCCACACTACTTTCAACTATAACCGTGAACTTTCTCATACACACACCCACTCATAGCTATGTGGATGGGTTGAGTAAATCACTTGTGTGTATGAAACCCCTTTGTGTGATTGAAAACAGGAGAGGATTGTCTGCGAAAAGAAGATGTTTTAAGACAGCTTGCGCGAAACATGTAACAGGACTGGGCTGCCTATCTCAAAAGCCCCGTAAGCCTAAGCGGATCTTAGCTCCATTGGTTTCAATGAGTCTACAATGTAGGTAAGCTTACAATGCTTTTGGGAAACAGCCCTGGTCAGTCTGGTGAATTTGGCTACATTGTCTGGTTCCTAATGAAGCTTGATAAAGGGATAGCTCACCCAAAAATGAACATACTTTCATGAATTACTCCCCGTTACATTGTTCAATTTATTTATTAATTTATTTATGTTGAACACAAAGATATTTAGAAGAATGCTAACTAGAAATTTCCTTTGCTTACATTAAACACACATATAATTTTACGGGTTTGGAACAACTTAAGGGGATGACCAGATCTATTAGTTATTGTTTTTCAATTTAATTAAAGGGATAGTTAACTTAAAAATTAGAAATTTATTCAACCTTGGGACATTCAAAACCAATGTCTTTGTTCTGTGGCACACAAAAGAAGATATTTTATAAAATATCCCAGTGATTTGTGTCTATACATTGGCAAATGTTACTGCACCAACATTTTTCAAAATATTTTCAAGACAATCGCACAGGATTGAATAGACAGGAGAGTAAATTATGGGACAAAATAAATAAAGGAGCTTAATAACACCTTTAAACCTTTAAAAAAAAATTTGTTTTAATGTTTGAAAAAAGTTATAATTTTAGATTTTTAAATGGTAAATATTTAAATAACATCTGACGGAATGATTTTTTCTAAAACTAAAAAGGTTCTAATATGATATCATTGTGCATCACTTGAAAAAACATGTCACCTGCTTCTTGTGTTTTAGCTGAACAAACAAACACCTGTAATCTCATGAAACCTCTAGAACTTCAGACAATGCAATGCTTTAAACTGTTCTAAAGTTCTCCAAGATCCCAAAGTCCACTCTCATGTGACAGACTAAAGGCCTGATTGTCAAAAAGGATCCAGAGAATAATTCATGAATCAAGGGTGCGACTTTTTCTGACTCAAATTATTTTGACACGAGCCATCAAGATGTTTGTATTTGAAGAGACAGTCAAATGCTGTCAATCATGCTAAGTCCTGAATATTTTTGTTTTTAAAAATTTGAACTTAACACTTTAATCCAATAGGAAGTCACTCCCACTTCTTTAAGCTGGTCATTTTAACACAAAGGATGGGATATGTTCAAACACCTGACCAAGAGGGAATTCAATTTCCGCTTCATGAATACAATATAAATCTAAAAGAGAATTAACTTTTAAGGATGCAATTCTGAGGTTTAGTCTAAATTGTACAGCTCTGCTTTAGAAAAAGTTAATAATGACCTTACCATGAAGTCAAATAGATGGAAATGTAGAAAGCTGTAAATATAGACAGCATCCTTTCCTTTTCCATCCAACAACAGCTCTTTAATGTTAAAATAGTATTGAGTCCTGGAACAAAACTCATGCGTGGCAAAAAAAAAGAGCCCTCAGGTTTTCGAGCTGTATGTGGTTAAAAAGTAATGAATGAATGTTGATCTAGGAACATATTCTTCTTGGGTAAACCACATGGACTCTCATTCATGAAACCATTCTTGAGTAATTGTGTTGAATTTAACACATCACTTTATGTGTAATGAAAGTAAGTTACTATTTTATAAATAAGACTTTTGTACACACCACAAGTCATCATCTGCTTTTATATATTTTGTATAATTTATTTTTATTAGAAAATATACGTTTTTTTTTAGAAGAATATGCAAACTCGAGTATCAGTTTAGAAACGGCCCATTTTTGTTTAGGATCTGAATCATAATGAGAGAACTGCCATTGGCATACTTTAAAGTGATAGTTCACCCTAAAATGAAATTTGGTCACTATTTACTCACCTTCCAAACATCATTTGTATAAGTTTTCATTTGCTGCAAAAAACAAAAGAAGATATTTTGAAAAATGTTAGTGGCCAAACAACGACGGTACCCACTGAATTGTAGAAACATATACAAGTTGATGGGGACCGACAGTGTTCATTTTTGGAATATTTTCTTTTGTGTTTTGCAGGAGTCATACATGGTTTAAAATGAGAAAATATCAGATTTTTTATTTCGCTGTGAACTACTCCTTTAAGTGTGCTGTTACCAGCTGTAAAAAGCTTTAGAAACCAGGTTTGAAGAAACCTCGAGACCATGGCAAATCGTGTATCAAATCAGATCTGATTCCTATGACACCAGTTTAGCAAAGTCCAACTGTTACATAAATAGAAATCTGGAAGATGGATGGCCCTCGAACACAAGAGTATGATGATATACAGTGAGTTAAAATGCTTATTTAAAAAACAAAAACAGACTGACCACATTACTCATATCAGCAATTCTATCATTCATCCATCTGAAGAACAACAAAGCGCTTTTCAAATTAAACCGCAAGATGTTAATCTGACAATGAAACATAAACCTCATGCTAACCCAAAGTAATACTGCAAATATTACATGATAAATATGAACTCATGCACTCAAATGCAAACAACATTCAATTCAACAAATGTAAGAAAAAATGTTTGGAAGGAGGATAATTCTTTGGTCACGCAACATCAGTAAAAGTATTGAAAGTGAACTACAAAAATGAATGAACACATATAAAGACAGTAAACATGACAATATCACAAATGTTTGTTATTTTCTGTACAATAGCACATGATGATAAAACGGATTTAATGCAACTTTGTGTGATTTTGTCAAAACAATAATGCTTTAACTGGATAATAAATGATACTGATGAAGAGGATGTGTGTATGTTGCTATAACCATTACACATGACAAATATTTCTCCCGTCTATCCCTCGGTCTCTCCGTGTACATTCTCCATATGGACTTTGAGGTAGTCGTTCCGTGTGAACTTCTTGTGGCACAGGGAGCATTCAGCCATGGGCCGGTTTGGGTTATGGGTCAGTTTGTGTCGGATCAACATCTTCTTTAGACTGAAGGACAGGTCACACACCTGGTAATACAGAAACAATGATTTATGATTTGCTGCATTTCTCCTGTTCTAGTTTGAAAACTCTCTGTTTAAAAAACTACATCTCAAACTATGGTGTTGATTTTGGGGCAGGACTTTTCTTTAACTGAACAAATACAATGGTAGGTTAGGAAAACCCTTAACTGTAAAAAAAAAATGTATGTGGCCTGTTAAATATCACAAAAATGAATAGTTATGTAAACTTAATAAAACTTTCACTGGAAAATATTAAAAATTGAATTAAAATGCACGAGTTAATTTTGCCAAAATGCAAAATATTTTTTACGCGAAATAATATTTTTATAATTGTTTTTATATAATTTTATGAAATGCAAAAATAAGTACATATATATATATATATATATATATATATATATTTGTAAAATACTCTAATAAAAATATTCTAATAAAATATTTGAGTTAATGAGTAGATTGACTTTTTTTACTTCCTTATACACACAATTTAAACAATAAATCAACTTAATTTAAAGCTTTAAAATTTTAAATGTAAATTTTTTGTGATAAAAAATAACAGCAACATTTTAATTGTAGTTGGAAATCAAGAGGCAACAGGGCATCAGAAGATACACAAACTCATAGCCATCAGAAAACACGCATTGCATGAGGTGTTACTGCTATTGGAATTTACAGAAACAGTGTTGTCTTACGGATTGAAATTTGTGTTATTATGACCTCATGCACTGTGATCCTGGGGAGGATGTGAATACAAATGCAGAGGACATCATAACAGACACAAAAACAACCAATAATTCAATAAATCAAAACATAACTACAAAAGCCAGGGAGGGAGCCACATTAAATCTTCTTACTATTACATAGCCATATGCCATTTGTTGTGATCCTAAACACAGACACACACACAGAAATACACAAGCAGAGCTGCTGGAAACATCACTGCCAGCAAAACACACACTCGGAAAGAGTGTGTTAGCCAAACCGAGCTGTAAATCTCAGTCGGGTAAATCCTGAAGTCAGAGCCACGGCCTAGCGCCACGCTACAAACAAAGTAACACCCACGCATGCACACACATAAACACAAGCACACTATCAAATAAGCATCACCAATGGCACACAAATCCATTTTGCATGATAAATCAACTTTATCTCCCCAGGAAAACTCAATATTCTTTATGTCCATGAAGAGAGACAGTGTGTGGGAGAGAGACATTGCAGCTGTCATTTTCTCTATAAAATGAAAGTTATTTTTTATTTAAGCAGCATGAAGAACATTTAATGCCTTCATAAACCTTCCATTAGACCCTGACTGTTAACTGCACATGTTATATGACTGTGTGTTATACATGCATATGTTTGTGTGCTTAGATTTCATTTCTTAACACTCTAAACCCGCAAGACTTTCTTTTATGGATATATTTCAAAGGTCTTTTAAAGCCAGTCCACAACAATTGACAATATTAATGGCAATAATGCTAATGTGCATTGCGGGACATTATCTAAAATACTCAAGATGTGAATAAACTCTGAAATAAAACAAATGTTGTGTGGTATATTTAGAAAGCTATAAAAAGCTCAGATTGAAGGTTATAAACTGAATGAAGTCTTAAATATGCATCAAAATAGTTCACATGACAAGAAAATGATGGACAGCCAGAGGGACAACTTCCATCTTTATCCTAGTTATCTGGTGCCAAATTAGAAAGTCACTATTGACACAATGGATGGAAATTTATGCAAAATTTTCAATCACAACTTGGATCTTGTGCAAGATGGTGTACAGCCAACCAGCTCTGTGTGCATTTAGCTGCAGGGATTACGTTTGTTTAGGATAAAAGCACTGTGAAACTCTTGAAGGCATGGCAGCCATTAAATGAAGCAAAGGTCTACAGATTCAATCAAAGATTTCATCTATTGTTTTGCTGGAGAATAACAAGACCATAACAACAAACATGGTCCATACTTTAACACTTACATTCATGTGTAACATGATGACATGTAAGACTATAATATATATTTGACCAGTTTTACATTCCCCATCACACTTCAGCATGCATGTCGCACAATGTTCCTTGTCTTTAACTTCAACAGGAGCCGTGAAAGCAAGACGTGACCCCAAAAACCACTTCAAATGAAGTCAAAACTGGAGTCAATAACAAGGCCTCAAATGATTTTGGATTTCAGGCAGTTTCTGGCACGTCGCTGTTTTTAAAACGCTATGCATGAAAGAATTACCGGAATCATTCGCCATCAATGAAAGCCATTGGAACAACTGTTTCAGAGCACCAGATTTCGGCCCAAATCACTTTAGGCTCAAAAGACTTGTCACGTCTAGCACAGAGAGAATAAAAACAGAGGAAACAGCCAATTTCATTCTTTAACGGTCTTTAAAACCGTCAAAAAGTAGAAAGACATGCCTGCAGCTTGCCATTAAAATAAATACACGAGTGTGTTTCTCATTTAGTGAAATGTGTGTGTAGAGACTTTCCTTCATGTGTGTGTGTGTGTGTTTAGATTCCTTAAGAGTCTCCTGCAGAGTGTGTTCACTGCTGGTAAAGTGTTTCAGGCACAGATGAAAATCTATATGTGTGTGTGTATTTGTGTATTGTTATCCACTAGACAAAAGGTTCTGTGAATCTCTTAAATCTGCCATTTAGACTATGATATTATAACTTGGACACAAGAATGAAAATAAAAAATACCACTTCAAATTCGTTTTATCTGTTTTTTTTAAAAAGAAAATGTACCATGGTACCCCATTACGTGACAAATAACATTCAATGCACTTTTGCTGTTAGCAACATTCTTTAAAATATCTTCTTTTGTGTTGTAAAGAGGAAAGTTATACAGTTTTTAATGACACGAGTTGGAATAAATGATGTCAGATGTTTTGGATGATATATTTCTTTAAAGGTGATTTAAGGTCTTTAAAGGATTGTTTCTTTTAAATGTATGAACTGTTAATGAAAGTAAACAGATGAATTAATACTTTTCTTACAGACAGCATATGATAAAGGAACTAAAGTTCTTATGATAAAGGGAGGAAAAGTCCAATTTTAGGACAAAAACAGACATGGTGGGTGTTCTTCTAACTATTGTTTTTGTGGCATCCCAGTTGAATGACTTTCTGCGAGGCGGACACAAAAACTACAACTGAGTGCAGTTTTATGTTTCAAACAAAGATGGCAATTGATAGACACAAGTTATAGATTGCAGCTTTAACACACATGATGCAGTATTCACAGATGTCTTTTCAGGGACACTGAGAAGATAAGAATGCTTTCATAGACATTTTAACATTGTGGCCTGGAGAGGGTTGAGTCTGAATGTGTGTGTGAGTTTTAAGATGCTTTAAGGTCAGAGATGGGTCAGTTTGTGTAGGGCGGTTTCATCCTTGTGTTCGTCTGGCAGGAAGTCCTTCCACTGTGGTTTTGACACCACCGTAACACCCTCTCACAAACGCAAAAACACACACACGAGCATAAGTCATCAGTGAAAAGCGCTCTGGTTCGTGGTCCTATGCCCGTCATTGTGCTGATTATATGGACACAGCGTGGGCTGCAGGGTAAAACTCAAGATCGGCTTTAGTTTTGTCTGGTCTAAAGCCACTAAATGCCACACTTTTCCATTGGGTTACACCTGCAGTGTGTTTATAAGAGATGTGGGCAGCAGAGGGTGTGTGTGTGTGTGCGTGTGCGTGTAGAAACATTATTATTGTAATGCGGTGTGTTTTTTTAACTCACGTCACACTGAAAAGGCTTCTCTCCGGTGTGTGTGCGCATGTGTTCATCCAAACCACGTTTTTGACTGAAGGCTTTGTTGCATTCACTGCATTTATATGGCTTTTCCTGTAGAAGAAGAGGAGAACATTATAAAGACGTACAAACAATGTTGTGAAATCTTTTTGTGTTTGGGGGTATTCTAGGAAAGTGCAATGATGCACTGATAAACTGATGAAAACATTTATAATTATAACTTTAAATATATCCAGAAACATCTCAGCAGAACTAAAAGGTAACGGTAGGACTGAGTGTGTGTAGTAAAAATGTTGCTGAACGCAGTTATTTGCCTAAAAGGAATGAAGAAAATATTCAGGAGGTCAGAATAATTCTTTAGGCTACAAACACAGTTGTATGTTTACAGAAACTAGAGATCCCCAACACACACACAACTGAAGATGAAGATGTTCTTGGATAAACAAATTAAGTGGCTCTTCATGTGTTACACACCTGGAACTCATTACATATGGAATCAAACACATGCATACATTTGTAATACAAAATGGCATTTTATTTGAATGAAAAACAACTAAATAAAGCATGAAAATGTTACAATATAATTTGTCTCTAGACACAATTTAAACATTTCTTGTGTTTTTAGGGATCCACAACTAGCAGGGGCTTCATATCGTCGCCGTTTGTCATTATTTAAACATAATGCACTATGCCAGCCAAGTGAATTTGTGTGGCCATTTCCCTTTTGCTACCCCAGATGGCACAGAAAGTTCCATCAGATTATTTAATTTAATGCAATAATATATCAAATTTTGTATTAAATGTGTTATGATCCTGTATTGTATAGTGAGGCTATTGTAAATACACAGCCCTAATCCACAAAACCTACAAAAGATCCAGGGCAGAAAACCTACCTCAATCCCCAACTCCTCCTTCTCTGAAAGCACCTATAAGGTTATTATTAGCCTGTATACATTTGATGCTATTTTAACCTTCTGACATGTTATGTGATGAAAATGTATTTTATAATTCTGCTTTCTAAGGTGGGGGATATTTGATGCAATGCTTTGTTCGTGTAAAGAAAGTTTGATCAGAACACTTTAATTTTGCCAAGCTTAACTACAGCTATTGCTTGATTCTTTGATTGGTGTTTTCCTGACAGACATTGTATTATTCGGTTTGTTCAAATTCAGATGGATTTGAACTGGCTGTCAATGTTTCAACATTCATCAGCTGAAAAAAAGATCTGAAAGTGCTCCCAACTGTATTATTTTGCTCAATGTCCTAACACTTAATCTAAAAACATGCACACACACACACACACCTAAACGCACAGACACAAACACACACATGCACACTCACCGATTGTGTGTCTGTAGACAGATAAGGTGTCTGTGTGTGAGTGGGGTGTTAAACTAGCATACGTTGATAGCCCCTGCTTACACTTCCAATTCCAGCTGTCATGGGAAAGGGTGGACACAGGAAGAGAGGATCCTGGGAAAAGGAGCAGGGCAAGGTGTGGCCGCACACACACAGGATACGCAAGGTGCAGAGGATCAAGTGTGCGCTATAGAGAGAGACGTAATGAACATGGGCCAGGGCCAGCTTGTACACGTGTGTGTGTTCGAGAGAGAAAAATACAATGTAAGATGAGAGTCTTGGCGTTAACGGAGCATAATACGTCCAGTATGTAGATGTTAGTCTCCATCAGCAGTGAAAACCTTCAGCTGGGACTGTCAGCAACATGACCCTCACAAAAATATGTACAGGTCAAGAGTCATGGACTATGACACACATTAGCACAGATGGACGAGACTGGACTGCCCATAATTCTTTGCAGCTTTGTGAGTCACGCATGACTGTAAATCTGCTTGTATGAAACCTGAAAAACGTTCGCAGAGAGTATAAGGAAGTATAAAGACATCTAAGCGTATCGAAGCTGATCTGCCTTCATCTGGTTATCCAGACAGGATAAATAAAACTACACTGCCTACACTGTAATATCCCACAATACTGTAAACCATTGACTGATAGAATCTTATAGCATGATGATGTAGTTCAACTCTTTAGTTATTAAGTGTTATATTGGCACATAACAACAATTAATTATGTATGTGTATAGAAAGGACTAACACGGTTATTGTTTACTCTCACTATACCATCACATGGGTTCATTCAGTTTTCATAATGATAATAGTCTTATTCTGCACTCTGTTGTGTGTCAGTTCACAGCTCATATGTTATGGTTAAGTATTACTAGATCATGGTCCATATTTGGCAAAGAGCTCTAATGATGTGCTGCATCTGTTCTGCTTTCTGAAGTTTTCCTGGATTAACGCTGATGTTGCCACTAGGTCTGCGCTTTGAAAGACTGTGCTATTCTTTATGTCTGGGGAAAAGATGTCAGAAGTAATACGGTTCTTTAAGGATATGACACCAAAAGGATATCACACCAAAAACCATTGTCATCTATCATCAGAGAGATGGCAAGCATTTTTATGGTGTCAAAAGTACAATAAAATTAAAAAAAGAACTCACTAAAAACAGCACCAAAAATGTCCCAGTAAATTAAAAATCATATAAAATATCCACATATTTGCCATAGTCTTACTATGGTAACTATAGTATAACCTTGATAAAATTATGATAAAATGGTCCTTGCATTACATGACTAGACAATTTACAGAATATCTGATGTTAGATTGATATCTTGCAGTATATACATTTAGCAAAACAAATTTTATCTCTTACAGCAACTAAACCCATTTGGTGACTTTTCCCAAAGAGTTTAGTTGATAGCCTTATTTAAATAACATTAAAATTGTTGATGAAGAAAGTTTGTGTGTTTGTGAATCTGTATGTTAGTGAATGAATGGTAACAGACCCAACGCAATTCCAATCCGTGTTTCTGAACCATTGGGAATGATGGACACTTCAGAATATATTGGAGGAAGTCAGTGGGACTTTCACAAAACTCACATGACAAACAGTCTTAATCATCAACACTGAGTCAGATTCAAACATTACATAATAAATGGAAGAGGCATGCAGTAAGAGAGTAAATCGAAAGTGAATTTTCATTTTTGAGTTAACCATCCATTCAAACACACTATTAAAATGGCTGTCAAATACAGTATAATTTTATAGTAATGATTATATGTGACTGCTTCTGAGTTTGAAGTGAAGTTTGAAGACAAAAACGTGTAAATGTTTGCATCGGTGAGTGGTCTTACCCGTGTGTGCGTACGTATATGCATCTTAAGGCCGTCGTTCTTGCTGAAGGCTTTGTCACAGTATGGACATTGATAGGGCCGTTCACCTGAGGTTACACAAACACAGAAAAACATCAGACTTCTAAAAAGAAATGACAATACTGACATGCAAACACACTCAATGTGAACAGAGAAATGCCAATGTAAGCCACAACTGATGCTCTACTGTATTAGATTACAGAATTCCAGGTGTTTAAAGCAGATGTGATAGCTCTTCTACGCAGACATGATGCCAAACCCACCCCAGCTCTGTGATAAAGATTCTCCTCTCAAACAAGAAATAGTGGCGGAGAGTAACATATCTTAACCATTAAACTTGATCATTTTAACATCGTTACATGTTATGTTATAATGCTGTGTGACACAGACAAAGAAATATATGTATGTATAAGACAATCTTAAATGTTTTTGCATGTAAAGTAAATATATATATTAAAAAAAACATATACTAAACATATTTCCAAGACATTTGAGTACAGGATGAACTAGAAACAGATGTGAAAACCATTTTGCTCATTCATTCACATTAGACAGTATAGTGACTTTTAAAGATAACTAAATCCATCAAGTAATCTAAACACACAGAGAAAGAGCAACACAAACACATGAGGACGCTGGGAAATGTAGTCCTGAAGAGACGGATCAGACCATAACATTTCATCAAAGTCTGTGATAGCTCAAAGATAATCTGTTTAAAGCATTAAAATGATACATTTATAATCTTAAATTACAAGATTTTAATAGAAGCTTAGGTAGATACAGTAATCAGGCTTTTATGTAAGTGGAGATGTTGGCTCTGGATCTGAGGATTCTAATTTCCACATTATGACACCAGGAATGCTCGCGACAAAACTGAGATCAAAGGTCAGCATCTTTTGTTCTCTTCTTTAAAGTTGTGATGGCAGGCATAACTCAGGTTTAAACCATGGAATATCTCTCAAATTAAGAGCTCCATTATGTTCCAGTGTTGCAGAATTCACCACAGAAAAAGAACAGTTCCAGGACACTTATGCCAGTGATCACATTAAAAGCCTGGCCCAACCGTTGCAGCTGAGGTTTTATTGAGATTCTTTCTAGCACATGAGAACCAAAATGTATTTGACAATGTGCTGCGGGTTTATGTGCGGCCATAAACACTGCCCTGTAAGACTGGTCAACTTTTGTAAAAATTTGTTCCACGTTTTTGATCACAGATACCTTTTGTAGTTTCATGAAAGCAGCTGCATATAGATATTATAGTCAGATATGTATTAATGCAAAAATACCAGGCATTAATCTTTGCATTGCAATGAACAGCAAAGCGAAATGAAACCTGGATTTGGATAAATAGTGTCTGATCTCGGTCTTCATGAAGTCTGGAATAATGTATCCACAGGGAATAAAAAATATAAACCAGGACTTTCAAATCAATACCCTGTGCCTCTTTAGGATCCCATGCTTCCTCTGCAGAAACGTAAAACCAAACACACACTCTATCTCCCCAATCTTGAACCAAAGTGACCTGATGTGGGTGGGGTCAGCAAAGCTCCACCCTCTCCGGATCAAAGCATCACTGGGCTGAATGGGAAAGATGCTATCTGAACGTGCCCAGTATCACCACAATGAAGGAGTGACAAGCTGTCAGTCAAACAGTGGACAAACACGTGGGTCTGCTTTAGATAAAACTGATCCGGGTTTCAGATAGCAGCCAGTTGTGATTAGAGCGGCAGTCCTGTTGTATTAAGTAACATACAAATACAGCTCAATTCAGCACTTCTACATTTATCATAATTAACACAAGACCGAAGCTGATACGGAATCTGCTATATGCTATAAATCATACACATTACTCTGATTATAGTTTTATTATATATAATTCTCAACTAGCATAGGTCAATTGAATAATAGGGCGAGTTAGAACATTGTAATGATACTTTGTGTTGATAGGTGGCTACATGGCTCTTATTGGATTCTTTCTCTTCATATATACAAGACATTCAATCATGTTCAGTTTTTTTCCATGGGAACAAAAATATTGAGCATATATGTTCAAAATCAGCACTAAGAGCTCTCAACTTTAAATTTGAGTAGTAATAGTAAGCTTATAATAATGATTTATTAATGATGTGTCTAAGGTATCACCATCAGACCCAATAGCTGAGGGCTGAATGAAGTGTGTACAAGTTGTACACAGTTACTCAATAGTAGGCCGACATGAAAATCCCAAGCCTAAACTGTGTAATATAATTTATAATCTTCCTTTTGCATTCATCCATAACATATTTCAGCAACCTGATGTTTTCAACGCATTCAAATCGGTTCCACAAATGGTTAAAACCGCCCATTGGGTGATCTTATGTTACCCTGATGGATCTAATTCAACGGAGCATCAGAGTTTGTATAAAAAATAGAAACTGTAAAAAACAGCTCAGATTTTCTCGCAGTTGGGACATAAGCAGTTTTTATCAAAATGTTTTTGTTATGAATAGAAAACTAATGCATTGCAAAATGAAAGAATGCACAAAATCAAGCCAACATACTGCAGCTAAATCCTTTCCAAGTGAAGACCGCTGACCACTGGTGTAGACACATGCTTACATTCTTCATGATGTTGACCTAAGATCTGTTATACACAAAAGTTGCTCAAAAGCAATGCTTCTGTGTCCTGCTTGGAATACAAAATTCTGAAAAATATGAAAAATATCAGGCTCACATAACAATGAAAGCCACCATTTCCAGCCATGGCTATAGCAGAAGGAGAAGCCCATGCACGTGAAACAAAGTTCTATTCTCATTACAGGCCTTTCTGGGCTAATGAAATAAGGCTTTTCTGGATAGAGAATGACTCCCTTTGGAATAGGTAATGCGTCTGGAAATTGGGGCAGCCCCATAGAGAAATGTGAAATGGCAAAACATAACTTAATAATACGGCCTTAAGAGAGATGCCAGTTGCTGTGTGCTTGCTTGTGTGTCCTGATTGCGCAACAATCTGTTTTCTAATTCACTTTCTTGTTAATGCAATTTCTTGAGGGAATAATTGTGGGATTGGAAAAAAGTTACTCAGTTTAATTAGATAAACGGCGAGATTGGCGAGGAAAACTTTTCGCTGGCCTTTATATAATAAGGTTAATTAGCTCAGCTTCAGGGGGAGATCTTCATTAAACATAAGAACGAGACGTTTACAAAGATCCATTACGATGCTGATTTCACGATGACAAGCTTTTCTAATACTTCCATAATCTAGCCGTGCTCCACCTACATAACACAACAAGCACATTATGTAATACAATCTATAAAGCAATATTGGGTATTGCGGTATATGCTTCTGGATTCTTGCTGAACCAATAACTTTTGTGTTTTACTTTGTTCTGCAAACAAAAGGGGGAAAATTTAAGAAAATTGCCCTTTTAAAGCGGGCATATATCATCCCAGCACAAAGGTAGAAAGTGGTGCACACCTGATAACTCCAGTGAATTTCTATACAATCCTCTGAAACACTTGCTTACAACAATAAACCACAGTATATTACCATCTGTTCTAATGATCAATGACTAAACTATAGTAAACTGTGCTGAAATGATCAGGATTATAACATGTAGTGTCCAGGTTGATTCTGTTGTGTTGATGTTGTGTTTGATGCATGCTGAGAACTTTCATTAAAAATCTCAGAGTACATGTCAGGGTGTTGACATATAAGGAAACTTCACAGTTTGTTCTTTAGGATCTGTCATTATGAGCAACAACTAGGGTTTTAGATTAAAGTATCTGAATGACCTCTGTTAAAGACATTAGACAAGAGATCCAACATGACAATGTTTAGAACAGAATTCTGGATCAAGGTATTTGAGCATCTGTCCAGCCTGTAAAACACAGATTAGCTCAAAACAGTGCTATCCCAGCAGATGGTATTAAGGAGGACCGTTCCTGACATCTAAGGCTGAAGAACATCATTGTCTATTAATCGACAGTCTCCAATGTGCTGAGATAATTCAAGAGTGTCAACCCGCCTTCCCTTAGGATCTGAAGTGCAGCAAAACACTTGATGCAACTCTAGCTGCTTGTCAATAATCATGTATCAGAATTAAATTCACATGGGACAAACTCTTGGAATTGCACTTAAAATTTTAGCTTGATGGACAAACGGAGATCAACAGAGATCAAAAAGCTTTTCTCAAAACTGCCCAAATCTAGTCATTATTTTGAAGCATTGTCACCAAGTAATATCTGAAAATTGTGTGAGAAGAGAAAGGGCTAACTGATTTTGCATGTGTTGTAACGGGACACCGTCTTTGTGTGACCCGAGAGTCTCTGCTCTCTTTCCAGATCCCGGCGGTCCTCTGTGGCCCCAGACACCCCCGTCTGCTAATCGATCCGTTTGGCAACCCCCTCCTCGTGAGAGTGCGTGTGTCTGGCGAACAGATGGTTGTCCTTGTCACATGCCGGGCATTGTGCTGGTGTAATGTGGAGATTTTTGTAGCTCAGGAACTTCCGTATGAAAGACATTAGGCCTGTCCGTCATAAACTCAATCCTGACTTCCTCTTTCTCCATCCAACATCAAAAACGGACACCCATAGGCAGGCTAAAGCCTTTATCCGCACACACACTGAAAATCAAGGCCGGAATATTTCAGGCTATGGACTAGCAGACACTAAAGTGGTGCTGTAATATAATATTGAACGGTTTTGACCGATAAGTTATTAACTTTGATCAGTCACAGACACACACAATAACTTCACACTTGACCTGTTGATCACTGACAGACCTCAGAAATTCCAAATGCCACCATACACTCTTACATGTTGCCATATCTGCACTGTATCAGTACATGTACACACATTTCAGCAAGTGATCCCATACACAACTTCTATGAACAAATTTTTAATTGTTTTTATTTTATTTTTATACTGTTTGCTTGTGTATCCATATTTATTTATTATTTATAATCTTTCTTATATGTAAGTACTTTTTAGGGATATCTGCTGCAGCAAACCTTTTGTAACATCTGATGGAAATGTATCATATGCATTAGTGTGTTATTTTGACAGCGCTATAAATACTACAATAATAAAACACATATTGCACAAATACAAATCATTTTTTACTGTTATTGTTGACATGCAAATATATGTTTTGATCATGGTTTAACAACATATATATTAACATTCACATTAAAAGGATGAATTGTGTCATAAATAAAGCCAACTGTTTATATTACATTTTATATGATCAATATTTATAGTGTATTCTATTAGATACATTTTTGTTAATCTTTTTATCTGTTTTTGCTATCACACAATAGGACTTGTTCAGTAATTAACCTGTCAACTATCAATAACAATCCTTTTGCAATATCCAGCACTTATTTAAACATAAGGCACTACCGCTTCAAGCATTAAACAAAAATACAGCGCTCTGCAACATCTTTGCTTTTAAAGTAACTGGTTAAGGAAATACAGTAACAAAACCAAAAACATATTGAATCTGAATCAACACAATTGGAAAAAATTGTACTGTTGTTGGGTTGCGGAAGCAAAAAGCCCAGTAGAAATGTTTATATCACCACACACACACACACACACACACACACACACACACACACACACACACACACACACACACACACACACACACACACACAGTTTTACTAGACTAGATGGCTTTCCCATTCCAGATGTGGAAGGATGATGTGTGTGTGACTGTCTAACTGAGCACTGTTAGACTACTGTGAAGACACAGACTCCTGCAGCGAGAACATCCCAAAGAATTACCCATCACTATAAACACACACACGTGCTTCAGCTTCCTCCAGCATTACTAGATACATGTGCACAGCTTCCTACAACTCTTAGGCCTTCACATCTGAGCATCATAAATATGTCATTCAAGTTCTGAGATGGTAAAGTTTTATTCCTTCAGGGTTTCATTGGTTCATCTACAGCTTTTTTTACATAAGTGGAAACCTTTTTCACTTTTGATGGACATAGAGTCTGGCTTATTGTAATTTGGAAAATCAAATCCCTGGTATCTCACTTCATGTATCACTATACTGATAAAAACAAATGCACACTTTTCTTTGCATTAGCATTAAAGTGATTATTCACCCAAAAAATGAAATTGTGTCATCATTTACTCACTCTCTTGTTATTCAAACATGTTTGAGTTTCTTTCTACTCCAGAACACAAACAAGATATTTTAGAGAATGATAGTAACCATTCGACACTGGTATTAAATGGACACAAAATCAATGCAAGTGAATGTGTGCTAGCTTACAACATTCTTCGAAACTTCTTCTTTTGTGTTCAGCAAAAGAAAGAAACTCATAGGGTTTTAAAATAAAATGAGAATGTTTAAATCATGACATTTTTCATTTAATGAGATCCGATTTTGTAGAGTAGGCAACCGAGAAAAAGTCTTTCTAGTCAACATCACTATTAAATGATGTTTAATGGACTACCCAAACAGATAATAAATCATAGAGAGAGGTAGAGGAAAGACGAGGAAAACCAAACAGGAATCAGGAAAGAATTTCAATAAGAACGTCACAGGAGTTGATGATGTTTTGTGTTACTTTCACGTACATCCATGAATAGCACGTGCCCTGACCTCATGGCTGAACTACTTTCACTGATGAGGGTACCAGACTAATGCAGTCTGATCTGTCCTGAGGCTTTTCCAGACACGCACACGCAAACACACGCACACACACCTTACAAAGTTTGGTTCTACAAGGGCTCTTTCAGTCGTCTGTAAATGAGAAGCTAAACTAGTGCAAAATTGCTGTTTCTCTCAGGCCTTGACACCCCACATGATGTCATTCAGCCCTACGCATTCCGTAAGTGTTTCCTTTATATCCTCCTGCCCTGTGTTGAAAACCTTTCACAAGTAATACCCATATTTAGCAGATAATGCCATAATTCTAATTTATGTTTCTCAGGCGTAAGAGTAAGACAAAGGATGGTACCCCAATTCACTAAAATAATGAAAATTATGTCATGATTTATTCACCCTCTTGTCATTTCAAACCCATATGACTTTCTTCTGCAGAACTCAAAACAAAATATTTAGGAGAATGTTGGAAACTTAAAATACAGCTGATCAATGTAACATCTCTGACTTTATAAAATGGAAATTCAGTGTTCATTTGTAAATTGCACAAACTCTGTGACAGCAGGGCGTTTAGGAAAAAAAAGTGACAGTCTAACAAGCAAAAATCCCATGTGGCGCCTGTAGATGATGTCATCAACACGTTTGGCTCAGTAAAGCTCATGCCAGTCTGGTTGGCGCATGTAAGAATCTGACTCAGAATAATACACATCAATGGTCTGTGCCATGTAACACAAATATGACAGGTACTCAAACAGATGATCTGAGAAACATATGGATTGGTTTAGGATTAGGTCATATCTGGGTTTAAAACTAGGCTTAAGTTAACCATTAAGTTGGGTCTAGCTTTAGTGACTTGTGCATGTTAAACCAACAAACAACGTTAAGACTACAGGATTAACACTTTGAACCTGAGGACGGCTGTCAACGCTGCGTTTTAACCCCACAGAAGAGGTGAGCAGAAGAGGTAAAATATAAGCATTTACATAATCATTTAAACAATAAAGCTAAAAAGGTTATGCAGAAGAATGCCATGCTGATATTTCTCTCATTCGAGATGATCAGTATTTTTATATGAATACTTTAACAAATATTGTTGGCTTATTATAAGACATGAAACAAAAAAATAAAGCTTGAATAATATTTTTGGTGTTGTACGCTGCAGCTCTAATTTTTCTTTAAATATATGCAAAATATCAAATGTTTACACAAAATATATTCTTGATGCCATTTTATTAAATGTAGTGTAAAATATTTCATATACAGCTGCTTTAAAACGCTAGAAAATGTTAAAAGATCTATATCATTAAATTTGACTTGACTTGACTTTTGACATGAATGGGATGTGAATATGGTTGATAATGCTGGAGCTGGCTGGCAACATTTTAGAAGAACGCTGGAGGCTAAGAGTTAAAAATGCTACTGATCTGCCATCACACAGACAAGAACACCAGGTAGACAAACACACTCAACAAAATGTTGTTTTTAAACATATGTCTCTTGAAAACATTTGAATGCCAGTCTGGCTGAATGAAAGGGGAGACAGATTTACAGACGGCAGAGGTCAAATGTCACGATGCTGAATGCCTCCAAAGAAAACGCTTTTCTCCCCGTTCATTGAGGTGCACCCCTCATTCATACCACTGCTACTGCATTCCTTTCCACATAACACACAAGCATCCACACAACATCTTGTTTTTACCACAGCTGACATACTTTGTTTGGAGTGTTTATTTGTCCTTTTGCTGTATCTGAAGCAACACATTGTGTCTGTTGATCTGTTGTTGTAACACTGTATAACACAATAAAATGTGTGTAACTGTGATTGTGTAGTTACTGTGAAGCATCACTCACTCAGAAGCCTAAAATATATAGTGAAATATCTGTGTGCATTGATGTTTTGAGAAGAGACAGCCATGTTTTACACAGAGAGAGTGAGTTGTTTGTGAGTGTGTGACAGAAGTGTTTTGTGTGTTTGTGTGTTGCAGTCTGTTGTTATGGAAGCACACAGGAATGTTGAGATCTCCACTATAAAGGCTCTTTAATGAACACACTCTCTGCGAGCATCTCCACACTGACAAATACAAACTGAGAAAAGCCTTATGTGCTTACATGCTTTTTTGGTATTCTCCAAAGTAGTTAAATTTCAAATCTAAGATAAATTATAGTTAAAGTAGATTTTTCCGATGTCATGGAATAAAATGTAAGTACATCCAGTGGTTATTGAAACCAGATCAGATTGAGTTTGTGTGAATGGTGTGAAGGTTCTGACCTGTGTGACTGCGGATGTGCACCCTCAGAGTGCCATTACTGGCAAACTTCTGTCCACAATATGGGCAGATCTTCTCCTTCTCTCCTGTATGTGTCTGAAAGAGGTAAAAATACAAAGTAAATACAAAGTTTTAAAGTTGTAAGAAGGATCTATTGGCATAAATGCATTATAATCTGCATAAGTGTGTCTTTAGACCCTAAATAATAAACCGTATTGATGAACTACTGAATTACATTCCCCTCAAAATACGTTGTGTTGGATTATTCTGAGTGTACATCCACAAATGCATCAAGTAAATGCATCACGTTCATTGCATTATAAGTGTTTAAGACCATTTTAAATGTTGTCATGTTCAACGTGACATGGTCATTCTCAAAGAAAAAAAAAAAATATATATATATATATATATATATATTTATGTAGGTTCAAGTCTTTTTTGTATATAGATCAGTTGGAATCACCTGATGGCATAAAACAGATTCAACTAGCTAGTACTTACCTATATTAAGTTTACAGCCAGACAAACTAGGAATCAAAAGCATGAAAGATGAGTGGTGGAATGAGCCGTTGGTTGCAATTCATAACTTTACCAGAAGATGCTGCTAGATTTCCCAAACTGGACCTTTAATTCCAATTTTATCTCTGACTATAACAATCAATCTAATTAAATATTATATTACCGCATTCATTCCACCACTTCATATGACTGGTGTTTTGAGATGCTCACTGCTCCTTTTAAACACAAACTTTTACTTAAATAACTTTATACTTTTTTGCCTTTATATTGATACGACAATGCAGAGAGGCAGGCAATTACAGAATGAGAGAGAGTGGTTGTAAAAAAGACCAAGAGCCAAATCAAGTTGCCTGAAGTTTGCTGCACAACATGACTGGACCATTAGGAATGCCAAAACCACAACTCGTCTAAAATCTACACATATCCAAGTTCTTGCAAACTCCCCTTTAATCACCAAAAAATACAAAGATAAATTGTATCAAGGAAATCTTTTCAATGTCCATGACATTGTCATTAATGATGAAGTTCAAGGAAAACATACGCAATGAATCATATCATTTTCAGCCCCTTTATTCCCAGGGACCTGTTATTTATAGGGTTTATCTCACAACGACAAAGCCAACAGTCCCTGAAACTCCCCCAAATCCTGCTATTTCTTTACTATCTTTATATTTTCCTCTTTCTCTCCCTTTTCCTTCTCACTTCCTTTCCCGTCCCTTATCTCTCCCCTCCCATCTCCACTTCCTCACCTCCAAAACTTCCTTTCTGTTCCTGCTCTTTCTCTCTTTATATGACTTATAAAGTTTTGCTAAACTGTTTAAAATGCCTACAAACACCATATAACATAGTAATGAATCGAACTTTAAAGTTTTAAAACTTGAAAAATTTAATAGAATTGTGGAGATGATGACCAGCTGTTTGAAGAGCGAAACTTAAGTTTATCAAATGAGATTTACAAAATAAATCATTTCTGCTCCAAGGAAATGATAAAAATGTAATTATCAATATTCACTCCTTAGAATAGCATGATCAGATGCATTATGTGTAAAAACGGCCAGAAACGTTTATTTAAAAAAAGAAAAGTCCATGAAGATTTCATGTGGACTTAAACACATGACTACTGTTAAAGAGTGGTATCAGTGATGGCGTATCTGATGTGTAGCTGGCCCCTCCTCGCTTCTCTTCCTCTTGCTGTCAAACAGTAATTGAATATGTTTAAGGTTCTTTACTCCTGTGCCAACAGCGGCTCTCATTTCAACCCTGACTGAAATGAGATCAGACAATGTCAAATGCTATCTTAACCAAAATCAGCCACACTACTTTAAAAACTATATAGTGGTAATAAACGGCACACTGGTTAATCTGACTGTGCCGTGCCTCATGTTTGGACTGTAATGTCCCGGGAATTTAAACAGTTTGTGTGTGTATTCAAGCACTGCTGTTCAGATTAAATGGTTTACCTCAAGTACACATTTAAAATGAATGGAATATAAAGTGGCAAAACATAACATCTTCTGTGGCCGCGGGAATACATCCTGATTCGATTTTTCTGTTTTTTGATTTTGAAATGTTAGTAGAAACAAGACTTTCTTCCAGCAAACAAAGCACTCCGTGCTCTTTTCTTAAAATTTAGAGAGCAAAAGTATTTCTGACTCAAACCTTCAAATAAATTAATAACAGCCAAACTAAAACCCTACAGACAATAATGTTTACAGTTAGTACTGCATATTACATATCATGTGCATATTATATAAAATTTGGACTATTACCATGTATTTGATGTGCATCATTCGATCCATGCTTTTTAGAGCGGCACAGCAGCATATCCACGACATACAAGCATACTTTTGAAGCTATGCAAAAGCATGTGTGTGCGTGTGACAGAGACAAAGTAAGCCAAGCATTGAGATTTTGCGGCCTGTATGACAAAGGCATGGAAATTTGGCATGAGATTGCACAACTCAATTCTAGATTTTATAATGTGAGATATTACAGCCCAACTGTATTTGCTTCATCAATTGTCATGTTAACAAGAATTGGGACTTGAATCTTCAAAAATCTTCAAGCTTTGACAAATAAAACTTTAGGACTCTTTGCTTTATAGCCCGCTTGATAGAAAAATTTAGTATTTATCTTTATAAATGAGTATTAGATTGGCACCAAATGAAAAGAAGAAAATCATGATCATGAAATAATAGCTCTGTATACAGTTGTAGAAATCTTTTATGTATCTACGTTTTGCATTTTGTGAAACTGAAAAACAAAAATTTCTTTTTAACTGACCCAAATCCATAACAGCTGTCACAGTTGACCACAGCCAAGACCGTATGACTATATATCTAGTTTTAGCTTAATTGGTAGCATAGTGTTTTCGGTAGAAGAGGTAGAAATCTGAGCTTCCTGTGAGGAGCAAGTAAAATATGTTTACTCTATCGAATACATGAAGCTTCTTTGACCGATACAAACTTAAAAAATAAAACATTTGATAAATTAAGTTATTTTGGACGCACCTTCTTGTGGCTCTTAAGTACGGAGGGTGTGACAAAAGCCTTCTCACACAGGTCACACTTGTACTTCTTGTGTCCATCATGCACAACCTGAATGTGTACGTTGAGTGTGTCCTTACGCTTGAAGGTAGCGTCACACTGGTCACATTTAAACGTTCTCTCACCTAGACAGACAACAGAAGATAAAAAGCATGTGAGTGCAGTTTGTGCCACGCAATTTGAGAAAACCTTTGAAACCTCACATTCTGGCTCCACAAGACGTTAGAAAAAAAATGGCAACTGCCATTAAGTGTGCCACTCTAACCCGGTTTGTGCCAAAATCCACTTCCCTCAGAGACCATCCAGCTTTGAAAATATCCTATTATCCCTTATTTGAGCAATTTCTTAAAAAATATGTCGGTTCTCTTTCTGTGGAGATAAGAGTTAGAAAGAGGGATCATAAAAGATCAGGTAGAAAAAGTGAGGAACGCTCAGAAGAGGCCAGAATTCCTTTCAGAAAACGACACTCTGTTCTTCTTCCAAAGCCTTTTAGAAATCCCGGCACACTAAACATGATGCCAAGAATGGAAATCTTTATCTCGAAAGTGTGCTGCAAACCATCCATAAATGTTTTTCTGCTCAGAAAATACTTTCTATAACAAACAAGCAGCATTCATGCCAGAACTCTACTTTAAAGCTGGTTCTGGTCTTAAAATAGTTGAACAGAGCCCAACAAGTCACCACATCTAAACGCCAGCAGAACAGACTAAACGCTGGCTTGTAAAAGCCTGGATTGTGAACAATGTCTTTGAAAGAATGGGCATACATGTCAACTACACCAGACTTTTCATGAAATGAGATGCTAATCTCCAACTTTTCCATGAGAGAAAAGTCTTATTCATGAGGTTCTGTTTGTGCCTACACCAGTATATGTCAGAAGACATTAAGAAAGGGTGCTGTATCCTTGTGAGAGTTGGGACCAAACCATTGAAGTTATTTAGAATTTACAGTTGTGTAGATTTGTGTGGTCAATGCAAATCACCGGCATCCTTAAAGTTCCGCTCTATGCAGAGGTATAATGCATATTGACAAAATATTTGGGGGATGATCGATGCATTATCTCAATAGGCACAGAGAGGTATTTAACATCAAATACCTTTGGTTCCATGTTTTCGACTAGATCTCTTTACCTTCTTCTTTAGTGACATCACTATCAAGGTAACGTTCACACACAGGAAATATATAATCTACATGTAAAACTGTGTGCATCACAATTTAGTGAGGACAGCTTCCTCAATCTCAATCATTTTAATGCCAGATTTACACAAATATTGTTCTTAAGGCATTTTATATGGATCACAACTGGTAAGTGTATTTTATTATTTATGTTGGTGTGTTTAACAGTTTCTATTTCTTATCAACAATGGGCAACGCTGTTTAGCTTTGCTAACTAGATGGTTATTGAAACTAGTCATGAATATGTAAATTAGCTCTGCCTCCACAGCAGTGCAGAAATCATTGCAGCCGAAATCGATTCACTTTATTTGCATATCTATGGCTGGAACTACAGATCTACTGGGTCAATTGAGTTGATATGATATATGATATGTGAGAAGTGATTTTTGATATATGATAGGATACTGTACATGATACAACGCGATATGATAAAATACATACGAGATGTGATACACTATGAAACGCTATAATTCTTTATGATTCAATATGATACATGGTGCAAGATATTATATGATATATGATTTTCAGTTTTATAGTGAAGATACTAATAAATGGCACATGGTAAAATACATTACAAAAAACACATTAACATATAAACAACATTTATAGAGCTGACTATTATGAGTGTTACCCTCAGTCTAGCTAGAACAGTATGTGACATATTGTAGAACAAATGCTATTCATGAAGATCAAATGAAACTCTATTCTAGTCCAGTCTAGTCCAGTCATATCAAAACTTATCTCTATCAAATAATAGCAAGACTGTTACTGGAAACGACTGTGTTAACAGTGCCTGTAATGTAAATATTGAACTAAAGTGTAAAAGATACTGCACCAAAGAACTCTATAAAAGACTGAAGCTATACATAGACCCATATCTAAACTACTATTTTAATCAAAATACTTGACACTGATTTACAAGACTTAACCCTAATTCAACTCATAAGATTTTTGTCATTTCTTAATTCTAATTTTAGTCCAGCACTTCTTCTCAGCTGGCTCAACGATCAGGGCTGGATACTCACAGATAAATACACCCCCGGACACACTGATCGCTTCTTTTGTCCTAGTCAAGCCCTACTACACCTTCACTAGGTTCATCAATGTATATGAACTTTGAACGTCATAAAAACTTTTAAAAGTGTGATTTCTGTGCCCACCACACAAATACTTCTACATGTCCCCAAAAAAGGTCTTGACAGCTTGAGCGAACTGACGCAGACACCAAACTACAAAGTCATCAACTTACACACACACAAATAACATGGGGGTCATTTGAGAAGTATTTGTGGAGGACTTATGCTAGTGAACTATTTGTCCCCCTTAAAACCATAATGTGTTTTTAAAAGATAGTAAAAAAGCATTATTCCCTAACCAAATATTGACACAGATGGATCAGATTATGTCACAGTGGGCCATAAGTGATCACACACAGAAATACTGTATTTGAAAAGTGACCACACACACCAAACCCACACACCACTTGCTATCCCATCTTAAACAACGTTTCTCTCACTCAGATATATAGAAAGAGTGTTAGCTCAATGGTATATAAGTGTGTGTTTGTGTGTCCCCCGGGAGGACAGCAGGAAATTCCTCTAGCTCAATAATCTCAGTGTGATCAGTCTAGACTGGGCAGAGCAGCGGTGTGGTTCATCCTGCTCTGACCAGCCGGCTCCATAAAGCCCCTGCGGCCCACAGATGCACAACCCAGGGTTCAGTGGGGGGGATGTTTAACTCACAGACTCGTGTCTGATTTCAGTATTGGGATGCCTTGAAATGATGTCTGCCACATTAACTCACAAATGAAATATAAACACATTACTGTCCCCTGTCAGTTAAAATAAAAGACACCATGAAGCACACTTACTGTTATGGATCAGGAGGTGGCGCTGCAAGGAGAACGGGGTGCGAAACAGGGCCTTACACTCTTCACACTGGAACGGCCTCTCCTCTGAATGAGTCTTTAGATACAGAGAGATCATAGAGAGATACAGAGTCACGTAAAACAATGTAAATACATGGTTTTAAATTCATTATAACCAATCTCACAGGTATTCTTTTATCAGTCTGGCAAGTGATCATTTTCATATTTTATTTACATTAATATTCATTTATATTGTGTTTAATAATAATTGTGTTAAATTAACAATATGTGGAAAAGTTTTTGTAAGTTTATCTTACATAAGTTAAGAAAAGTAATGGTTCTTCTGTAACCCAGAATAATAATGCTAGAAAGAACTTTTACTAGCAAGTTAATGCAATGTTTTTTAGAAATAATCTACAGGGATTCGCTTCAGATATGTACCCGAAGTTACATTTGGGCCCTCCAGATCCCTGCACTCAACTAATCATCAACGTCTGGTGGTGCCAACCCAAAAAGGTAAGAAATCAATCTCAAACACCTTCTCAGGATCAGCTCCACGGTGGTGATTTGCCTGTTACAACATGTTTGGCAGACTCAATTTCCATTTTTATCTTTTCCCCCATCCAAATTTTTACATCTATCAGAACTGGAACTTCCACACGCAAAATCACGAATGGACATTCGCACATACACATTTTCTTTCTGGTTTTGAGCTGTGTGGGGTTTTGGGGTTAATGATATCTACAGGGTGTAAAGGTCAGAGGTCGTGTGGGTTCACTGCAGGTCAGGGTTAAGCTGAAGGTTTTGATTAGGCTCCACAGTGGCTGATTGGCCAGAAGATCTCCACTAAGATAAAATCCCGGCAGGTTATTTGGCAAAAAAACTGTCTGATCAATCTGTGTTCATCTAACCAATCTGTCTTTCAATCTATCACTCTACCTAACTCCAGACTGAAACATCAGAGGGGAGGGATTCGGCCCTCCCAGGAACCCCAGTATTCCCATCTGAAACTGATCAGACTCCGGTACCTTTTTATGATTCTTGTATACGTTGCGGTGGGCAAACTCTTTCCAGCACAGCTTACACTTGTACGGTTTGTCTTCACTGTGGATGATCTTATGAGCTGTTGCCTGGTCTAGTCGCTTGAAACTTCTGTTGCAGACTTCACAGGTGTATGGACGTTTTTCTACACATAAATAAACATCACAAAACTTCTGTGTAAATACTTTTCTTATATGTATTTGCATATAGTTTTGAGTGCATGTGCTTTACCGGAGTGTGTGATCATGTGACGCTTCAACTGATTTGTGGAGATGAACTTTTTATCACAGGCAGTACAGTCGAATATCTCGTGAACCTGAAAAAAACCCAAAACATATGATATTTAGAAATTTAGTGTCACTGCATTTAGCAACCACATTGTAAAATCCACTGACAGGAGAAACAGATCGGAAAGCTCAGAGTATATGACCGTAATGACCAGAACACATCTGAGGTCTTTTAATGGACCGTTGAGGGTGATTGTTTAACTCTTGGGTGGGTTTTTTAGCCTGCTCTCTGTGTGTGACCCTGAAAATATTCTTAACCCAACTCGCAGTGGACAACACACACAGACTCAGACAGATGGAAATGTAATTAAACTCAGAGAGGTGTAGAATAACCGCTTTGGTCAATACCATTGTGCTCAATGTGATGAAGTCTGGCTGAATATCTTCTATTACAGTCTGTCTGAATACTTCTGTGAAATTTCTCAGAGGGACCAGAAGCTACAAATTACTTCAGTAATACAACTATGTGTTTGGAAAGCTACTAAACCCTAATTTGTCAAACTATATAGCGGTTTAACTACTATTTTACTTGCCTTTTGATGATAAGGTTCACAATAAGCTTCTATCGTAAAGCCGCTTTAAAGAACCATATCTGCTGAGTTGTATTACTTCATTAATATTTTTATCTTCAAATTATTGGTATAATGGTAAGGGACAACTGAGTGATATTTAAATTTATATTTGTTCATTTGGCAGCGACTTTTATCCAAAGTGATTTACAGTATTATGCTGTAGTCAATCATCACTGTAGAGTAAACAGGGGTAAGATGTTGTTCAAGGACACTTCAGTTATTGTCTGCTGGTACTGATGTTGTACCAGTAACCTTCCACTTTACAATATATATGCACGCTTTTGTGTTAAAAGTATGTTCTGTTGATAAAATATTTTTGATCCTCTTCATTTTTAGTTGCTATTTAAAAAAAAACATTTTAAGTATGACATGAAAATAATGTAAAAAAATTAAGACATGTCTATTACTATCATTTAAAGTATCAATATAAAAGTCCCCCAACTGCAAGTAAAGAGTCAAAATTATGCATCATTCCTATATGCTGAAATGAATTTGAAACAACCAAATGCCTTTATAACATCTTGAAGAACTAAAAGTAAGAACTGCCATAACATTCCTAACATTATATTCCTCCAATTCTAAAAAAACAATAAATTAAATATAATTGAAATATGGCAGTTTGAAAACATGTTTAATAAAGCTGGTCCCTGAAGACATTCTGGGACAGAGCGTTTGCTTATTGTGTGGTTTTGAATAACTGTAAAGCTGCTTGTGTGATACAATGTCACATAAACAAAAGCAAGCAGTGCTTTGTCACGCTACACCACTACTTGTAACAAAAAAACAGCTACTCTCAAATTGGAAACCCTAGTTAAGTTTTTATTGTTGGTCCTTTCTAAACAACCAATCTAAACTTCCCAAAACTGTAAAGAACTGTGTTGAGAATTCTGCTCGGCTGGCCATATGTGCTGGTTTAACACAAAGTAAGTGAACATTGACGTTTTGCATGACTAGAGAATATGTCACTTTAGACTGTGATCTAACTAATCTAATTCAGAAGGACATTCTTGTGGTACTTTATTCAACAATTTTATCTACATAGGAAGTGCTTGTAAAATCCTGTTGGATAAAAACAGTTGTTAGGAATAAACAAAACAAAATAACATTAAAACTGTTTAATAAATGACATATGATCTGTAACTTCTGCCTCTTTTTCGCTATCTTAAAACACTTAAGTGGGAGTGATTTGCAAACTTAGAAAGAAAAATAATTATTTCATCATTTATTCACCCTCACGTTTTGCCAAATGTGTTCATACACATTTGGCAAAACGTGAGGGTGAATAAATGATGAAATAATTATTTTTCTTTCTAAGTTTGCAAATCATTGTTTCCTCTGCAGATCAAAAAAAAATATTTTTAGAGAACATTGTTAGCCAAACAACATTGACCCGCATCAATTTCCACTTTTTTTCTTCAACCAAATAAATATACAAATTAATCATTTTAGAGGTGAACTATCCCCTTCAATATGGGATAGCTGACATCAAACTTCAAAAAAGTCTCAATTCCGCAACTGCTGTCATCAAACAACTTGAAAAAAAAACTAAAACGTTTGCCTCTGGACTCTAAAAGAGACATTTAATATCACCTGCAGGACAAGCTTTCCAGAACCATCAGTGGTCCATCTCAATTAAGAGACTGACCAATGCAAGCTCAACAAACGGAGGAACAACAAACACACATGAAGCTGAAACAGGTTAAAGCTGCGACTGGAAAGCCTCCATTCTCAGAACGACGGCACTGATAACCGCCGTTGAGTGAACGCTGACAGGAGGAAGTGTCTGTTCCATCTCAAGCTTTAGACAGAGCTAGTGATGATAGCATTCTCCAGGCCAAAACTGAGCGGGATTTTGGTTTTGGTGCAGCTGAAACATGGTGTGGAATCACTGGAGTCATTCCAAGCGTAAGAACTTTAAACTTACCCAGAGGTTCTTCACCTTCCTCCTCCAGTCAGAAAATCCAATTTCTTTCATTTGTCGCTCTCTCACATATACTGCCAAGATATAGTGGTGTGGTTTGGAGCTGAAGTTGAACACCCTCGTCTAAAAAAGTGTGGTACAAACTGAAAATGATGAGTGTAGACCCCAACCACACATCTTCCCTGAAGTATATGTATCAGGAACAGTATAGAGAAGCAAAAGTCTCTCTGAATTTTGTGGTGATTTTGAAGAATATCAAGATTTGCGAGTGCAGCTGTTTGTTTGATATTTGGAAGTTCTTTTCGCAGGAGAAACCCTGACGCCAGCATAAAGGTTGAGCAGTCTGCTCTTCCCGACTCTTAAATTTCACAAGGGCCGTAGGGATGAGCTCGTGAAACAAAACACGACCTTTCTATACACACTCACATCAGTGGAAAACCTTACAACATCAACAAGAAGTCCACCTTCAACTAAGAAAGATGGATTTTATGCAAGACCAGTTGAGAAACTAAGAAGACTGAGACTTGAGTCTTTTTTTCCAAAAACAATGCAATAGATGAACGGACAATTAGAGGAGATATAAATAACACAGAAACAAGAAACTGGAGAGGAAGAAAACACGCATGCGCTGACAAGACACGCGAGATGAATGGACATAGAATGGGCAGATGGAAAGATATCAAGAAAAAGCAGAAGGATGAAAGACAAAATGAATGAGCAACAGAGAAGAAATATGAAGAGATGGAGCAAGAAGAGGATAAAAAGAGAGATTTATGGCGGGATGATCTGACCTTGCGGTGCTCCTGCAGGTTGAGTGAGGATGAGCACTTCTTATTACAGATGGTGCATATCAACTTCCTGCGGGCGCTCCCTACACACACACACACACACATACACAGATCATACATCACATCTAATGATCTCCAAAGAGAGGCTAATGGAGATTGCATCAGTCGAAACAACGTTTCAAATAAACATCAGGTAGTCCTTAGATTAATATCTCTGTAAAGGACATCACTAGCACAAAAGTAAAACAAGTTTAATTTACGGGGTGAAAGGTCAACTTCCTGTTGAGCAGGAAATGGATAAGAGATAGCCCAATAACAAAGATCAATTCCAGTATTCTCAACAACGCACGGACGACTGTAAAAAGGCTGTAACTTTTTATTCTTACAGCTTTTACTCCCTCTCTTTTATTACTTTGGTTTAAATTTCTCTGACCCCTAAGATTATAAGGTCAAGGTCAATCAGCTAATCTCTGTTTTACATGTGTTCTGCATCTGACATCCCACCACCAACATGATGTTACTAAAATGGCAGCAAATCTGGTATAAGATTATAGTTTAAAGAAATACCACCCCAAATTAGGAAAATTCACATTTTTACTCATTGTTTGGGTTCTGATTCTATCTTAGATGTATATGACTTACATTCTTCAGTTAAAGACACAGATCATTTCAAATTGAAATGCAGGGATATCTGAGTCATCCTACGAAACGGTTGGCTTTTGAGTCTGCAAAGTTTGATAAGATGCATAAGGCACTCAAGTGCCCTGAAGGGTGTTTCCTAAGCTTAAAATTGTTAATTCAAGTTTCCTTGTTAAAAAGATATATGATAAAATACTATTCTTAAAGAAAATGTCAAACAAAAAACCTTCTACTAACTTGTTTTATCTATAAACAAAATGTACTGCTGAACTAAAGAAGCTGGCCAGAACTGCCTCTAATATGAAATGTTAGGCAAGGTCCGTCAAGCTTGGGCAACCACCCTGTAGTGCAAAATAGAGATAGAGATTTATTAAATATTTTTTTATATCATACAAATCATTTTCAGATTGATTTCAAGTATACTAGCTTAAGAACTTGATCACATGGGAAATCTGCAGCCATTTTGGAATGAAAATTCCCACCCCTTACTTTTTATTAAATGTTATAACCGTGATGCTCTTTTTCATTTTGTGCCTGAGAAGGGAAAATGGGTTATTTTTGATTATTAACATATCTTTTAAGTTGTAGTTGTCGTTTTTATAAATGTAAATTTTGCGAAATGTCACCCGTTTTGTAAAATTACTCATCCATTATTCCTATTGAGTAAAGCCTAGCACATTTCATGAGAAAATGTTTAAGATTTAAAACTTATTTCATGTCGAATATTAGTGTAAACAAAGAAAGAAAAGAAAAAACAACACCGTAATTTAAAATAGGCTCTTGTGTATTTTGGGACCTATCTGAAAATTTAGGATTTTGTATTCATAATAATGTTACTATCTCACTTTTCATTAGTTTCAGTGGGGTCAGTTGTAGTCTGGTGGTTAGACACTTGGACTTTGATTCTCAGTACCAGCAAGCAATGACTGAAGTTCCCGCGTGAGTGTTTTACACTTTTGATGTTATAGTGGAACAGTTTCCTAGCTTTAACTCAGACAGCCAAAGTGTAACTGGAAAAGCATGTGCCCCCTATGCACTTTTTTCCTCATGCCAGCAGTTTTAGGACCGTCATCCTTGCTCGCAGATATATTATTACACTTGTTTGGTTTTTCTTTGGTATCTGATAGACCAATAGCACACAGACATGTTGATTAATGTCAGATTTAGCAAGCGGACTGATGTGTCATTTTTGTCACAAACGGTGTTGCATAATACACCAATACTAGAATAGGAATACAATACTGATGTTAAAAGCGATAAAATTGCCATGTTTAAAAAGGATTCAATTTCCTGAGATGCGGCGATTAAAAAGCTTGCATCACCACATTTTGATCTAAAATTATTTGTTTGTGTTTGACTGAGGAGATAATACACATCAGGATGGCATAAGTACATTGTATTTGATTTTTGGGGGAAACTATTCAATTAAGAGGAGTACAATATTGCATATTGCAGAAAGCACAGAATAGCCTGAGAATGGAGGATATTCAATGAATGTTATGTAACATCTATATAGCTGATGCCATGATTTGAACCCTATGAAAGGCTATTTTTAAAACGAAACAATTAAACATTGATGCAAATGACTGTAAGCACATCCACAAGCTTTCATCAAAACTCAAATTGGTTCAGATTATTTCTGCTGGACTGAAATAGTCGCTGATATGTCTGATTTGTTCACTTCTTGCCAAACTGTGCATTTATGATTCATGACAAAACTATTGGAAACATTCTTATATGCGCTGTCATCAGCCGATTAGAGGCCTTTGATTAATATTCGTCGTCAGGGACGCCAACAGAGAGACAGGCACTGAGATTCTGCTGAAAGGATGAGCATGAAAACAAAGAAAGCTCTAAGCGTTTATCTCACAGACGATGAAATTTAAAGTGGATGAGAAATGAACAGATTAATGAAGATGTTAAACAGCTACTGATTAAACTCTCATTAAAGCTGAATATGTGTGTGTATGTGTGCTATTCACCTGTGTGGACATTGGCTTTGTGTTTCTTCAGGGCGTCTTTATTCTTGAAACGTTTCCCACAGCCATCTGCTTTACAGATGAACCTGCCATCTCCTTTACATGCCTCTTTATGCTGTTCAAAACTGCGCACACACACACACACACACACACACACACACACACACACACACACACTTAAAGTCAATTTGAAAATATTTTTACAGTATGCCCGTCCATGCATTCAAAGTTGTATGACCCTTTCTTCATCAAAACACAAAAGAAGATATATTTATGTTTTTCAAACTGATATTCCAATGTTAAATTATATGATTCACACTATTCTTTGCAGATTTGTAGCAGAAGTTAAGGATGTTTGAACAGCAATGTTCATTTATGTATATTCATAACCATATATAGCAAAATTGACAATGAAGTTGACTACAACATTAAAATCTTCGGACAAAGAGTCATGAGATGTGCAACCAATTGATGTTATTGTCATGCCACCCTATTTGAAATTAGCACTTGGTTTTAGTTCCATTAA
The DNA here is from genome assembly GCA_033220385.1 of Triplophysa yarkandensis. Classification (NCBI taxonomy): domain Eukaryota; kingdom Metazoa; phylum Chordata; class Actinopteri; order Cypriniformes; family Nemacheilidae; genus Triplophysa; species Triplophysa yarkandensis. Next base: position 6,420,800 of record CM065671.1, on the reverse strand, counting down.
GCTCAAACCAAACAACACAGTTGGCATTGTGTTAATGTTAGAGCAAATTATGCTTCTTCTGGTATAGCAGATCATCCATGTTAAAATTAAGTGTGCTGTACCTGGACTCAGAGCAGAAAGTGCTGTGACACAGAGAACACTGATGAACAGTTGAAGGATCTCCTGTCATTGCTGAGCTCTCTGTACAGTGAAGGACACTATAACCAAACAGAAGCTCAGTATTATCATACAGCAGGACTGTTTATTACAGATGTGCGTGTTTGTGGCGTACTTACTGACGCTGAAGAGCTTGTTTGACGGGAAACTCTTTGCCACAGGAACGACATTTAAACTCTTTGTCTTCTGCACTTCCTCTCTGGTGGAGACTCTGCAGATGTTCAGCTAACACATCTTCACTGGGAAAGCTGCTTTCACACAGCAGACACGGGTAATCTTCCTTCTTTATCACCAAATCTACAATCACAGACACTTAATGAGTTTTTCAAAGGCCAGTGGCCCATTTTTATGCACTAGTGTAAAGAATTCAGCTTTAAAGATATGTGTCAGTATGATAAAGACTCATGATTCAAGCACACTAAACAGTTATTCGTTTTTTGTATCGTACATTGTTTTTGTGGGAGGTTTTACTTTCTGCATGTTAAATTCAAGGCAGAACAAATAAAGCATAGTCTTATAAGTTTTCGATACAACTCTTGTCCTGCTGAGTGTAATAAAATTTTAAAGTAAGAAACCAGACTCACCTGTTTCTGTGCCGAGGTCTTTACTGTTCTCATCTTCATCCTTGATGTCATCATCCTCCTCATTGTCGTCTTCTTCCTCTTCCATGTCACTGTCCAGGTATCCAATCAGAAGCTCTGTATCTGTCTCAATGTCATCCACAGCAAGATAAAATATATTCTCTCCATCCTGGAAGCATGAAAGAACAATTGAATATCTTCTTTCTGGCAATATTTATTTTATACTAAACACTATTTATTTTGAATGTCAGTTTGGCACATGCTGAAAGCAGAAAATACCAGCCTTTCTTTTTAAATTCTATATCTGAGTGTTATCTTAATTGTATTACATAACATGGAATTTAGATTGGTCAGACGCACCACTCTAACATATTATCAGTTTACGGAAATAAGAAACCTTAAAGGTGCAACTTACAATCAAATGTATCAACATACTCTTTCCTTAGTCTGGCAAGGTTTAAATTTGTTACAAATACATATACTTATGTATACACTATTTTCCCTACCAATAAAAATACACAAAGCTATAATTATATCAATACGAGCACAAAACGCATTCTGTATGTGTGACTAATAGAGAGACTCAATCGAATTAGACTCCAGGTGTCGGCTGACATTGGACAGACAACAGAACAGAAAAACCTCTGGGAGAGACAATCAAACGTTCACACGAGAGGAAACACAAGATCAGTTCTGCTTCCTGATTACAGTCAAAGGTCAAACACTTGGACCCCTGTATAATGGCATTATCAGACCTACATTTCCTCAAAGGTCATGCCGAAACATTATGTTAAAATCACAGTCACAGAATTATTTACAGGGAGAACATATGAGAAATGTCAAGTGTGAAGAAACACAGACCCTGCTTTCATGATTTTCATGTCATGGCCTTCAGATCTCATTCAACTGATTTCATCAGCGCTCATTGCGCATACAGACAGTTTTACATTTAACATTGAAATGTTAGCAAATGTACTATATTGCAAAAGAATGTTCAGGAAACTTTATTACAGATTCAGATGAATATAATGGGGTGCAGAAAATCTGCTATATTAAATTGAAAAGCAGGTGTGTGATGTCTTTAACTCAGATTAATTTACACCTTCATACATGTTGAATTTGTTATTCTAATGGGTTTGTTCACACACATCATGTTAAAATCGTAAAATTGTCAAAGCTGATTTACCATCGTTTTGACAAAGGATTCGGTTCGCACATGACTTAAATTTATGGAAAAGGCTGCATGTTTGGAAGCGAGTATAAATTATATTGAAGTTTCCACACACATACACTGGAAAAGGTAAAGCGGGAGGTGGAAATGTGTAAAATTAAACAAATGATATCAGAAAGCAGAAATGTGTGCTGTTTGTTGCAGAGAAAATTGGTGTACTTGATATACAAATGCTTTTAACTAACGAATGCTTGCAACCAAACAGTTTTTGGACACTATTTACAACAATAGTAGGAATGAAAGCAAAGTAATTAAGTCAAAAGAACCCATTTTGATTTGTGCAACGTTTTTTCAAAATATCTTAAGTAAATGTGTCTTAATTGCATGTAAACATTTAATGTGTATTCTCAGTAGCCCTTAAAATTATCTGATTTTGTTGTCTCTGATAAATATATTCGTTACCAAATTATTGTAAATAAGTTAAGTGGGAAACTTAAATAATACGGTGGTTGAATCAATTCAAACCTCATTTTATACCGGTCTTAATATAGGCATTTAAAACATATTTAATAAATATTGAATGTTATATCATTGATAAATTCGCCCAGCCCTACGTGACCGAAAGATTTCTTTACAAAGCTTCTCATTAAAAAAAGGATCACCCAAATGGCTAAACGATTTAATTAATTATCAATTTTTTTTGCAACATATTACACATGGTGCATTTGAATATGGTTAAAATATATTTTTGCATCTAATCTCACAATCCACATTGCCTTAAAATATTAATTGATTGAACTGCACGTAGCCACTCCTTAAACAGTGTGTAATGTGTGTGTTAGAGTAAGACAGGTTAGTGCATGGTACGTGTGTTTGTTGTATCTAAGGCTCATTACATTTCTCTTGTCTCCTCACTCTTTTGTGTTTGGATCTTTGTCGGTGCAAAAATAACAAAAATAAAAAATATATAACAAAGGAAACATCTATAGTTTAACTTTATCTGAAAAAGGTTAACAGTGATCAGAGAGCTCACATATCCGTTTAATAAACTTGAACCATCAAAATCAGAATTGGTATCGGCGATCACAATGACAAAAAACGGTACTCCATATTGGTGGCAAAATCCTGATCGGAGCGTCCCTAGCCAATAAATGTTCTATCAACATCTAATATTACAGAAGTTTGGAAATATTTCATTATAAATTCAATAAGAGTAAGGAGAATATAGCACAATATGCAGATTTTACACACTCTTTCTGCTTGAATGTGTTGATATAATATCGTACAGTGATCTCTGCAGTTATGATGTGTTAAACCTCTTCTCTTACCTGTATGGCAGCCAGGTTCTTCTGCTCCTGAGATGGAGCTTGGTGGACGAAGCGAAGCCAGTTGGCATGACGAGGATTACTGGCATCCAGGATATAAAGCACATCACCTTTATTTCCCCGAACCTGCACAACCCCAAACATTTAATTACACATATATAAACCTATACATTCACAGAACCATTCATTTAATATAGGGTATTTAGGAATCTAATGCTAAACCAATCCATCAAACTTCTGAATGCTCGTTCAGATCGTTTTCAATGTTTTTAGATACAAATGAGTGTTTTTTAGAAATTTCTTACCAAGGTTACTTATTCCAAATACTCTTAGGTAGGTAGATTCCCTTTAATTGCCTTCATCACGGCATGAAAAAGCAGTGAACGAATGAAAGACTGCATGCTAAAATAATACATCATTATAATTATACACAAAGGCATATCATTTAAAGTGAAGTTCACTGTACTTCAGACTGAATGGTGTCATCAGAGCTGGCAGATCAATAAATCAGAGGTCTAATGTGGTTAAACCCAATCTGATCTCCTTTATAATTAAAATTTAAACGCAGTTAAAATAAATGCAGAGTTTCTCAAGGGCAGATGTGATGACACCTTAGATATAACATAAACAAGAATGTACATATTGCTCTTAGTTCTGGTTGGCATGGGAGGGTAAGAGTGAACTGGCATGTGTGTTGGTGATCAGTGATGTATATGAACAACAGGGCAACGGTGTTTTCAAGATAAAACAAATCAAATCCTATCTACGGACCATGAATATGACATACCGGAGAATTGGTGAGGTCTTTTGGGCCAGTAAGCACTTACAAACCAACCTATGAGAACTTATGGATTAATAAATAAAGAAGTAATACTTAATTTAAAAAAACATTTTATAACTGACTACTTAAACAAAAAAATATACATCTCTTACACATTTCTGTACTATAAGGTATATGAAAGAAACAAATGCTTAATATCTAAAGTTAAGTAGACTAAAACCAAGGTTTAGTATAAAAGACAAGGAGACGCCTTTGAAGTTTGCAATGAGCGAAAAAAGAAACTTGTTCTGGCTACGCACCTCAATGCATTGTGGGTAATGTGACTACAAAGTTAAGCCGTTGTTGAGTCTAGACACCCACCTCCCACATCAGTCGAGGATCCATGCTTTCATCCAAATCATTCAACATCCGCTTTTCTCCTGCGAAGGGACCAAACTTCTCACCCTGCAAAACACAACACTTTGGTGTCACAGGGGTCTATGTGGAGCGTGTCTGTGTGCCGTTTTACCTTTACTTTTTATCGAAGGCCACAAACAGCGCGCTCAATTTCTACTTTATTCTTTCCTCTAAGATCCACCCGTGACTTTTGTATGGCCAATGCAATGGACTTCCAACTGAGATCCAGGATCAATGAACAAGAGCAAAACTCGCACTCCCGCCATTTCAAACCTGCATGACTTTCTCCCGCCAAACACGAAGATATTTTGAAGAATGTTGACGAAAGAACAGCGCTGGCACATAACTGCAACATGCCAACATTCTTCTCGTGATATGTTTGTGTTCTGCGGGAGAAAGTCATCTAAGTTGAAATGTCAAGATGGACAGCACGTGGCACTTCCTGTCGGAGAATGAGCGTTAAAAGTTTGATCTCACATTTAACCATGATGTCAATCTTTGATTGGGTCTTACTCAGTTAATATGAAAGAAATCCAAGATATATTCTTACAGATTATTCCTCACATTGTATTGAATTATTTCATGTATAAAAAATAAAATCATAAAATTTTTTATTTCACTGGGCTTGCACAGGAAGGGTCACAGATAGTGACAGGAGAACTTTATCACATATGATAGATGTCACTCACTGATAACAAATAATAAAAACAATGAGTGAATAAAACAATAAAAATTATATATATATAAATATATATAATAAAAAATATATATTATATATATAGATATATATAATGAAAAATATATTATATTATATATATATATTATATATATATATATAAAATAAAAAATATATATTATATATAAAATCATATTTTTGGAAACTATAGTTACCAGTTCTCAACATGAGACTTATTTTCTAAACTTCCTTTGCCAACTTTAAAAGAGTTGTTCACCAGGGCCTGTGACGTTCTGGCGGAAATGGTGGTTGTCATGGTAAGTTATTTGGCGGAAACGAACGTTACCATGGTGACTGTTTGGTGAGGGACGTGGCAGCACACGTAAGCGCGCGCGCGCACACAGAGGAATGCAGCTGCTGACAGACTCATACGTCATTAAAATAAGAAAGAACAGCGACACGTGTTTATTTCTATCCCATAATTCGAACTTTGTTGTGAGTTTGTGTTGAGGGCACGAACCTTGTTGACCGTCCGGGCAGTGTAAAGTCCCATCCCGTCCTGGACCTGAGAAGACTTGAGCACGAATCTCTCCGGCACATACATGCCCAGCATTCTCCTGACAGGAGAGCAACACTTCAGTGGGACTTAAGAACACAGTTTAGCGCGTGGGCTTCAGTCTGTACACGTCATTTCTTATTCTGCGCTGCCTCTAAATCTCAGTCCGCTCTCATCTCCCGTGGCAGGGAGACTACGCGCTGTGATTGGCTGATGCTCGTGGTTCTGTGCTCTAATTGGCGGAAAGTTTCAGCGCTTCCAAGTGGGTGTCGCCGGTGCGGTGAGTTTCTGCGACCTGATTGGTTGATAGAGTGTGGCCGTCTGCTACAGGTTTGTTTTCCCGGGAAGCTCATCGTGTATGTGATCAATACATCAACTGAGTGATTGACGTCATGTATAAGAGAGTGAATAAAATGAGGGGGAGGAGCTTTAATATTTGTGATTTTTTGCCAAATGTATATGATTTGTACACCTAATAAATATAGTATTTACAATAATTGATTTCTGATCACAATTATGTCACTCACCAGGCTTTAAGCCACCAAACCACCAGATCCAGGCTTTACCCAGACCAGAGGGACAACGCTGTCACCCGGATCCAGTATCCAGACCAGATGGTGGATCTGGACTAGAAGAACCCTAGAGACCAGGACAACTAGAACCCCGGACACAGATCCCTGTAAGACCTGGCCTCTGATGAGCATCAGGATGAGACCACAGGACACAGAAGATTCTTCTCTATTCTGCTGCAGTCTGGAATTGAACCGCTGGTCTCGTCTGGTCAGAGGAGAACTGGCCCACCACCTGAGTCTGGTTTCTCCCAACGTTTGTTCTCCATTCGGTCACAGATGGAGTTTTGGTTCCTTGCCGCTGTCGCCTCTGGCTTGCTTAGTTGGGGTCACTTCATTTCCAGCGATATCGTTGACTTGAAATGAATGCAAAGACTCTATTAAAACCGATCAGAGATGACATCATCAAACTCAATGATGAACTGCCTTTACCTATCATTTTGCATTATGGTCACACTGTTGTCCTAACCAATGTTGTTCAGCTGCTTTGACGCGGTGTATTTTGTTTAAAGCGCTATATAAATAAAGGTGACTTGACTTTTCCAAGGCATTTCCAAGTGCATGTTACCTATCTCCTGTGATGCTTAAATAGGTACTATCATTACTCCGACCTCCAAAAGTGCAAGTTCAAGCATCGAAGGGTAAATGGTGTCTAAACAGAGCGTATGCAAGAACATGAAGGTACGAACGTGTCTCATTTATGTTTATCTGCTCTATTTGTGTGGTCCCTGTTTTCTTGTGTTTCAATCGTCTTATTAATCATCCTTGATTCACAATCAGATGAATCAAATGTGAGGTTAAAGATGCTTGTGTTCCACACGCTTATGCTGATGTACACTGGTCCTTTGTGTTTGGACTCCCAAAACTAGTCATGACAGGTTACCTCATATATAAGATGATAGAGGATTTTCTGAGACAGACACAGAGGGCTTTTAAGTCATCTTAGTCTGAAATGTGTGTAAAAATCTGTGTAATTAAGGCACATGCTTAGTACACTTTGTACATGGCACTTTGTACATTGTGTTTTGTGTGTAGGGGTTGTGGTCACATCCGCACCCTATTCCACCTACAAAGTAAAAGAGATATTGATCAGAGAGTTCTTAAAGAATAATTTCAATGTTCCATCCTGTAGTGGACCATATGAAAAAATTCATATTATTTGTACCATGTAGTATTATTTTTTGTATTATTATTATTTATACCAATGATGTTTCCCAAAGTTCTAAGAAATGAGATTAATTCTCAAAGTCTTTTAATTGCACCTTCACAAACATCATTATTCAGTGTGTTGTCAACATTGTGACGTTATGGATACACATTTTACTTTTGTTTATATTTACAACTTCCTTATGTCCTGCTTCTCAAGGTTTTGCCCATTCTGATTGGTTAACATCAGACTCATGTGACATTTCCTATACGTTTATAACAACCTCAAGTTGTACAAATGTTGTGTTAAAATGGAACTTACAAATGTGTATTAAAACTTTAAGATAGCATGTGTTCATATCTTTATTAATGAAAAAGGAATTACATGTTTTATGGGTTTCTTGTATTCATATTACAATTTCACAAATGTTTATTTTTTACTCTTATATCTTCAACCATTTTCAACCATAATTATAATTGTTTCTAAGCACAATATGAAAAATAAATGTGCTTCACTGGTGTGGTGTGTCCATCATTAACCTCGAAAAAAAATGGATTTCTGTCGGTATGAATCTAGTGGCTTTTATAAAAAAGAGATGTGATAAAGAATAAATATTGTTTCGCAGACTTAAGTATGAATTCTTGTATTGAACCAAGAGCTCAAAATGGTTAAAATGATCTTTTAACTACTTTACAATAGTTGTGCACAATTGATATGCTTGCGCTCAATCTCTTTCAAATCTTCCCATATGAATGAAAGTCAATTAGATCAAGTAAAATGGACCTCTACATCCTGTTTCTGTGTAAAACAGATTTATCACACAATTTTATGGAGTCTTCAAGAAGCTACAGAATGTTAATGTGTATTAGTATATAGAGTGAAAGAAGTTGAGGAGAGTGATCTTTGTGTGGCCCTGTCTTCTCTGTCCCCTGACCCCTGATCACCTCTGGGACCCCACTGACCCCTGCTGTCGACGCGATCGCTGTGAGGACTCTGTGGAGAAAAGGTTACAACGATTAGGGCTCAGTGACCCCTGACCTGACCCTTCACACTCTTGAGCATTAACTTTTACTCTCTAAGCTGAAGTGTCATTGATCACAGACCAATGCTGGTCACACACACAAATATTTCCCAGAGAAAAAGATGCATTTAGAATTAAACAGTACTTCAGTTATCTCTTTTTCTGTTACTCTAGAGTGTCTCAGTTTCATTACACTAATATTTTCTGTGCATAGAAACCTCATCTTGGCATCTCTGAAATCTTGATACTGACAGATCTCCTCAAATCAGATTCATCTCTATCATACAAACTCTGAAGCTGTCCGAAACCCCTGCATCTCAATGCTGTTTCTGGCCTGTCCAGCACTGTTGATTATACAAGACATACTTGTTTTACTTTGTCAAGCCCCCGCCGGTTCCCGAGGGCCACCAGGATGGAAAGCGTTGATAAAGAGAGAGAATAAAGAGGGTGGGTAGAGAAATAGTCCAGGGAGACTGAGAGATTACACTGAGGATAGAGCGTGAGAAAATGACTGCCACTAATAACAGACGTCTGATGAAGGACAACAGAGACACCAGACCACCCCTTAGGAGGGAGTATTCTCTTTTTCATTTTCATTCATTCTAACCAATTTAAAAGACAAAACATCTTGGATAAACTCTTCAAATCTGTGGTTTAACATTTCCCTTAAAAGACATTTTAAGACCATCAGAATGTTCTTAAAAAGCATGATTCTATCTTAATGAAGAAGAGGTAGGCCTATATGAAACTAGATGCCGCATTAGCCGTTGCTAGAAATTGTACTACTTTTAAACTGTTTGCAGTGGAATCACTTTGTTATTAAGTTGTCAAAGATGATTTCATTTATAAAAGCTAATTTTCTATTTTTCTAAGGTACATTAGCGCTTGATTAGTAACACAGATCTGGCAACCCTGTCCTTAAACACTAATAACCAATTTCCTTTGCATTTCAGCCATAGTTACATGTGGCATTGCATGCGGGTGTGCAATCTTTAATGTTGTATTTGAATCAAATTGAATGTAATTACAATTGTGTTCTTTTTTATCTCCTGAAAGTTTTCCCGAAACATGACATCTATAATAGGTGATAGGGCAATTATAATTGTTTACAAGTTTCTGAATGGTCTCCTGTTTTATACTGTGCCATATACTTAGAGTTTTGCCAAAATGTAAAATGTCTCTAGAACATTTGTCTTTATATTTAGTCGGGTTCCCCTTTCCCTGTATATTATCGACAAAAATATCCGAAATGGTTATTTGTTTTGTAGCAGAATTTTTATTAAGGTAAATCTCTTCTTTTGAATACATTTAAAAATATTGTGTTTGAAATAATTGCGTTAACGGTCCCGTTCTTCATGTTTTTTGAAGCTTTGATTGTGTTTACAGTGTGCAATATAACATGTGTTAATGTCTCGCATGTAAAAATACGTATTTGTCTTTAGATAAGTGTAAATAATTGCTTATCTTTGTACTGCACTTTTTCACCATCATAAACTTTCTGTTGAAGTCCCTCCTAAAGAATCACGGAACACGTTCTGATTGTGCCAGCGATTCTTGTGTTGTGATTCGACAGCAAAGTTAGCACATATTACCCGGAGAGATCACGCCTCTTACGATAACGTGGAGATGCATTGTTATTAGTTTGAGCCGGAATCAGACCCGGAGAACATAGATGAAAAGGATCAAGTTAAACTTGTGCAAACATGACTTTTACATCTAGATCTAAACATAGTACAATGTTTCACATGGCTGCAGCTAACCTTTACCTTACTCTAGACCAGCATGTGGTTAAAAAGTTAACAATAGATATATTCCAAAAATAATTTAAACTGATCATTACACACATTACAAACAATCCATGGTGTCCGGTTGAATTACTACACTTTTTTTGTCTGATAAGATTCAATTATCATCTAGATGACAAAGCTAAACAGCATGGCCCTTTGTGTACTAAGTTAAAGAAAACTGTTAAACGCACCAACTTAAATAATATAATATAATATACTTACTGGTTTTGGTCCATAAACAACACCTTCTCCAGTCGAAGACGGAACTTTTCCATCTTTCAAGAATAATCCTTGTGTAAATCTCGCATCTGATTGAGATTCAGAAAGTTGTCCTAAGTAAAATGTGCTGTACATAGTTTTACGTGTGAATTATAATATTCGTGAACCAAGTTAAACATAAATTGTAATCATTGATCTTTAAGTACAGATTGGACTCCAGGATGAAAAAAGTTCAACAACATGGTGACAAACAACATGGTGACAAACAAACACACTACAAAGACGACCTGGAAGCGCGACAAGACCACGCCCCCTTTATTGTGGCTTTCTGTGGGCTGAGGTTAACCGTGATAGTGATGTCACTAAAGCAGGAAGTAGAGGGATGTTGTCCAAACTGGCCCATTTTTGTGGACGATATCTGTTCAATAAATTATCTCGCTTGGTATTGAATGTTAAGCTCTATAATCGAACAGATATTATTTATACTATTACAACAACATTATTTACAAATTAAAGTTCGAAATATGAAATCAGGAAGATCGGGACCTTTAAGTGCTAGGTCTTGCTATGACTGAAAGATGCACAACTCCTGGACTTTGGCAGGAAATGAAAAAACTAAAAGTGAGGAGCAAATGTTAAAAAGGAATTAATATTGGTTATTATAATTTATATTTTCATATTTTAAATATTTAAAAAGATAGCAAAACATGAAAATCTAAATTTTCCAGAACAGCATGTTAAAAATGTGTCGTCATGAGTATATAAGAAGAACCTTGACAAACCTTTAAAGATCATTCAATGTTTAACACCATCAAAGCTCCATCCAGTATTATTCTCCCTGAATTCTGTCTCTATTTGTGTGTCAGAAAGAAGAAAAAGTCATGAACCACATTAGACCACACACTGTGGGTTTAGAGAGTGTTTTCAAAAAGTTTTTTTATCCACATGAGAGTATATTTAGATACTATACAGAAGGTGTGACCTCAGAAAAACTGCCAGGACAGTGGTTTGTGAGGAGACCTTTTCAACGTTTTGGCACTTTTGACTCCTCACAAACAGTATTACACAGAAGTGTCATAAACTGAGTTTGTCTGTGTATGGCAAGTAAGTAAATGTGTGTGTTTGAGATCTGAGATACCTCACAGTCTTTCTTCAAAAGCTATCTTCAAAAGTGCCACTGAGTTCTAAGGCCTGGGATGCACGTCATGCGTACACATGAACACACACATGGCAAAACATCAGATAAGAGCGGAACAAAGTTCACAGCTAAAAGCAGAAAGCCATCAATCTGAGATGTTGCCTCTATCTCTCTATATTTATTTCTTTGCTCTATTTTCTCTGGCTGTTTCTCTCTCACCCGTCTTCCCAGCAAACACATCTCTGTCCTTTCATAGTCCCCAGAGAAGAGCCACCCAATATGAGACATTTATTTTGTGTTTTCTCTTTTACGACATACATGCGAATTGCTTTTACAGGGAGAAGATCTGTTTTTACAACGCAATTATCATCTTACTCTAAGTGTGTGTTGGCTTTCAATACTGTGTTTCATATGAATTTCTGAATAAAGGATACGCTGAGGTAAACAGACTCAGTGTGTGTGCTTTTAAAGACTGTGAAAGAAGGAGAGATTCAAAAGAAAACAAACTCCAAAGCATACGAGGCATCACAGGCCCTTTCCCAGTTGAAAAACTGATCCAAAGAGTAGGACGCAATAGAAGTGCATTTCTTCATCAAAATTTTAGAAAGATCCTTTAACACCCCCAAAACACTTAGTTCTTCAAATCATTAAAACATAGGACAGAGATGATTCTTTAACAAACCTTTGACTGAATGGTTCAATTTGAAGTCACACATGGCCCCGTGGCATCACTTTGAAGAACCTTTAAGCACTTTAAATGTATATTTTGTCCCTGATATATAATATATATCTTTAATAATAAATACATATTTGGAAACAAACAGATCAAACTAAACAGAGGAGACAGTATAAATGAATGCATCTTGTCGTTTTGGTTGTGTTATAGTCTCTGGAAGAGTCAGAAAGCCCTTGCATCTGAACCAAAACATCTTATTATGTTTTCTGATGATAGATAGATGTCCCAGGGTTGTCGAACGACTTGGGGATGAGTCATTTATAGCTGAATTTTCCTTTTGTGGGTGGAATAACCCTTTAAAGCATTTACACGACTAAGGGTAAACCCACCCTGAATGAGAACTGTGATCCACGAGACATTTGAAGTAGTTAATGTCGTTTGAAGAGGATGTTTAAGGCCTCAACATGCTTATTTCAAGCCGGGAGTAATTTTTGTGTCCATATGCCTTCATGTAAGGTAGCGTGTGTGTGGTGTGCTCACTAAAATTGTTTAAAATCAGTTAGTCTTTAAAATATATGTGTTCAATTAAAGTTGGCTATTAAATGATAGCTGGTTATGGGCAGAAGACAGCAAGGTAGTCTGCTTGAGAAGAAAAGACAAAAGAAATACATCCGAACTTACTTTTTTCTATTCTAGTGATTGATTTGGGATCAGGTGAATTGGTCTTTTATTAAAAACATATGCACTTTCTAACTGACCCGCTTTATATGAGCTTTGCACACACACTGAGTCCCTGCTGACCGTACTCATTAGCCTCTCTGTGCAAGGCCATCCGTGGCATATCCAAACCATTTCCCCAAGCATTCTTAAACCATTCCCACACTGTTCCCAGTGCTCTTCAAGCATTATTGCTGGGCAGCAATGACAATGAAGCTAATGTAAGCCAGGTGTTCTTCTGCCATGTCTGTAGTGATGGACAGAGGGTTGGAACCGGTAGCTGAGCTTCCCAGCACACATACTCACTTTTCTAAAAAATAAGTTTAAATAGATGAATAGATGAAAACATTAACCCATTAAACTCTTGTGAATTACTGTAATAATGAATGGATGTGCCTTTGAAACATGGCAAAATCAAGGAAAGCCAGGATATTATTTAATATCGTTTTGACTTACAGATCAAATAAACGTACTGTATATACACCAGTATTATTTAGGGGTCCGTATTAGATGGGAGAATTTTCATTTTGAAGCTATTAATTTTTTTTTAAATTATAAATGTTCATGCTGCATTGTAACAAGAGATTATATCTATGTTCAGATTTTTAAAGGAACATTATGTTAACATTTACTGTAATATGTAAACGGTATATAAACTATAGGGGAATACACCTCAGGTGTCAATAATGTCATTAACAGAGATTGCCAATTCTGAAATCAAAATTCAATATTATTGAAGTTTTCATTCATTTCTCATGCATCCCGATTTTTTGTTTTGCTCCATACATGTACTGTATTTTATTTTAATAACTGATAAAACATCTTCTTCTGGGTTGTCTTTTCATCATAAACGGTCTCAGCTCAAACATTAAAAACGTTGCAGATGACTGATTGTACTGTATGAAGCGATCTCCTAATGTCATGAAATAGATGTGATGTGGTGTCATTGTTCTTAATGTATTCATACACATGTTGCATCAACTACTCCTCATCTATTTCCATCATTTTGGTTTTGCACTTACATTAGCAATGTACATCATGGAAACTGTCTGGTTATTATTTAAAAAGAGCAAGTGAAATTGGTTTCATTTTGATTGAATCTTTAAAAGGTCTACTTGTGAGCAACATGGGACAGTTGCTTCATGACACATATACAGTATTTATGTCATTCATTAATAAATTTGCCTTTTCCTCAAAAACCTGTCAGAGAAACACAGCACCACTGGGATTAACAGATGTTTATATTTAGTGTTTATGTACATGAATATTGGCAGAGAAAATCTGTACATGTGACACATAGATGATGAAACACATTTACACGCACCAGATTCACAAACTGAAGTTATACATACACAAACCGACAGTGGGGTAACGCTTCAACGATGTCATATAGATTTAAAACACTTCTGCTTCACTAATAATTATAGTCAAAAAATAACAGTTAAAAAAATAACACATTAAGAAGTATGAAATAATTTAAATCGTCTTATTCATGTTTTGAGTACAAGATTGGGGAGGGAAAAAGAAGAGTCCCGGCACTACCTCTGCAATGGCTGACGTGGAAACAATAGCGGACAAAGAAAGAAAACACAGACAGGCGGACGAATGGTGCATGCAGTGGCCAAAAGATCTGCTCGAAACTCCTGTTTCCATGGCCCTGAGGATGCAGGACAGGAACTCTTTACGTAGCAACAGCAATGGCACCCCCTGAGAAGAAACCTTCAGGTGCCTAAGGTCGCCTGAGAGCGCCAGACTTGACTCGGTAATGTAAACATAAATACAGAGGTTGATATCTCACTCTACAGGCAGTTCAGTAACTGCGAGACATGCGCCATTAGCAATAGCCTTGTGCGCAAATAGTCAGTCTGCAAAACTCTCCTTAGTAGAATATCACTTAGAGTTAAATAAACTTCTTTTTTCTCATTATATATAATATATTTACTTCTGTGAAGAGTCTGTGCTTCTGAGTCTGTTTTTTAACAGTACTTCCTTGTTTTCACCAATTTGCTCTGATACTTGACTGAGTGGCCGCTGTGTCCCACCACATAAACATCCAGGAGGTAGCTCTTTCCTGACTCAAGACCAGTTATGGTCTCCGTGGTAACGGCCTTCTGCAGGTTGGCACTGTAGAAGTACTTGCAAAGTACCTTTTCAGACTTGCGACGATTCTCAGGTCCAGCGCACTGGTTCTGCTCACGGCGTCTCTGCTCTTCGCCATAACTTTCAGTGACCTCACGCCGATACACACAGTATTTGTTGCGCTCCTGGGTGCCGAGCCAAGCCACAGTGACAGAGGAACAGGTACGCAATTTGTCAAAAGCCTTGATGCGGGTATCCTCGGGTAAAGTGGGGAAGGGCTGCTTGCCTCCAGCACGAGTACTGGCCAGCAATTTCAAAGTTGAAGCACCCTTGCGGGACCCCCGAAGACGGATCAGATACTTAGCTTTAGGCTTGCCGCGGAGTTGGAACTGACGTACACCCTCCACGTTCTGTGACAGGACAAGCTTTCCATCACGACGTACTTGGATCTGTACAGCATCCAGACAGGCGTGCACGAAGAGAGTCAGGCGCTGGTGAGAAGAGACCGGAGCAAAGCGAAAAAATTTGCTGCCCTTTCTTTTAATGAAGACATCTGTGACTTTTCCATCCTTAAGCTCCAGGGTCTTCTGCTTGGCCTCTTCCTTAGTGCGGGCAAAAGTGCCCACATATGCAGTGCTCATGTTGGTTCCTGTGTTGACGGCGAACACATCAAAGTAGTACTGTGTGTCTGGCTTGAGGTCAGACACAGTAAAAATGTTCTTGTTGCCTATGCAGATTTTCTGTATGTCTGAAACTTTGGGCTTGGGTATGTATGTGCGGCTCAGTTTGCTGCTCAAAGCTCTGTTAGTGGTGAGCGCACGATCTTTACTGAAATCATTCTCAGATGGGATGAAACCAAAATGTGCAAAGTCAAAAGGGCTGAAGTCCCTCCCGGGCTTTGGAGCGGTCATGAAGGCATCATCCAAGTGCATCTTGGCCTCTGCCGCACATAAGCTCTTAAAGTTATGCTCCTTGTTAATAACCACACAGTACTGGATCGGCTGGCCCATTATAGAGCCAGTAGGAGTTGGCTTCCAGGCTAACGTGATGGTGGTGCGACCCAGTGCAGTAACATCAACCCTGGGGTCGTAAGGTAGCTCTGGGTAGGGCTGGTCGGACTCGGGTGTTGTGGTAGCATAAATTTTGAAGTTGCTGTCCTTTTCAGTGGAGAGGATTTCAAGCTGGTACAAGCCGGAAGAGGAGCTGGTGGAGATGAATGACTCAACATCATTTCCTTTGTAGTTGAAGAGCTCTGTATCTTCACTGGTTGTGACCTGAAGTTTCTGTTGCTCCAATGGCTCTGGCTCACCTGAGGCACACAAGACACAAAGAGTCAGAAATTTAGACCATGGAAATTAGGCACTGCATGTCAGAAGATCATACAGAGTTAGCGTACCACAAAACAAACCACAAGAAAAAAAAACAAGGCCCGTTCTGATGGGTTCCGATAATCAAGAATGAGTTGTTGAAACCACACTCAAACACAAGCCACATAAACCGTTAAACAAAAGGATGTTTACACATTTAAGCTCTCTCAGAAAGTCAATGAGTGAGACATTAAACTACCACAGAATGAAGCTTTTCCCTCACCACTCCTAATGCTCTCATCTAGCTGTTTATATAGCATTACTTCCTCCCTTCAACCAATTTAGCACCATAGAATAACTAAGAAGCAATTCCATACTGACGGAAAAAGCTTCAATTAATGAGTTGATCCTGACAAGGTCATTCTAAGCTCCCTCACTGTGTTTTCTATCCAAACAACTCTGCACATCAGAGGGCGAGTTTTACTTGCCTTTGCCGGGAATCTTAAGCTACACAGAGATCCCTTGTGGCATTACTGTCTCGTTATTTCATTCCAAGCCTTCTCAGTTCATCGGGGCGAGAAAACTTAATATTATGTTTGCCAACCAAAGAGCTAAATGGACACGCACTGGACTCAAAGACCAGCTCCCTCTTGGTATATCCAGCAAACATGGCAAAGACTTGTACAGTATGTACAGTTTATGTTTACTGTGGTGGCCGTACCATAGTTTGTTTTGGGAGGTTGGGTCCTCTAACGGTTAGTTTAGGGATTTTTTTCCTTATTTATTAAGCACAGCTTTCAGTTGCAGTTCCTGAAAACTGCGATGAAAAGGAACATACAATGTGAACATTACAATGCTTTAATGTTTAGCATATCACACCATGTCATGTCTCCATGCCAAGTGAGACGATCATTACATCTTGTATCAGGGAAACCAAAATTTCTGTAGGCGTGAATGATATGGTCATCAACCAATACGGTCTTACCAGGCCAAACATGAGGAAAGCCCGGCACCTGGGAGTCATTACGACACAGAGAGTCAGAGATGATCAGAGAAACTTGTCGTCTCAATGGAAGACACTTGTATCTTATTGGGACGTGTTCAGCGTGCATACTCTCGACACGACGGTTTCTCTTGATTCGAATGTTTTGCCGCATACATTAACTTTCACAAACAGGGATGGACGCACTTAGAGCGAAACCACTACACTACCCCACATGTCTGAAGTGAAACCCGAGAGTGATTTTAGGAATGTTATTGATTTCTTGTGTATCTTCTTCAGATGAATAAAAGAGAGACGTTGAGAGAGAGGTTATGGAAGCACTGTATACCCAACTATATCTTTGTGTTTCATTCTGTTTCTAGATTTCTTCTTTTTATTCTTTAGCTTTTCAACTCTTTGTTTTCCCGGCATCAGGTGCAGTCCATCAGAACATTCGGTGTGGTCTCACTAAACACAAAACCCCAAATGCTCACAAACACACTGACGCAAATGGAGCTAATGATTGACCACATTGGAAAACACTGACCCACACTGGACACGCTTCACAGTACTTCACAGCAAACACATATTTACCTGTGGCCAGGCTTATTTTTTCTGCTTTTCACATTAATCTGGAGCTAATTTTGCATAAAACTTTCCAAGAAGCCATCTGTGGGTCATTCATTTCGCCTTTCTTTCTTATATCGGTTCAAGTACTTGAGGGGAACTTCAAGGCCCTTGCTTAAAATCTATTGAGCTGCTTTGCTGTCAACTGCATCATTAAAAATGTTTTTTTTGTGATACATTTCATCGATTGTTTGACAATGTCTTAAAAGGTTCAGGCATCTTACTGTTGCGTAATGAATTGCAGGCAATGGCTTTTAGGTGAGTGATGAGAACAAAGATGTTACAAGTTTTCACTTCTTTGTCGATGGATATAAAATATGTAAGAAACCTGTTCTGTACAGTAGTTTTTCCAATTTGGGCTATACTATAGTCATAGATATAACTCATTTTAGTTAATAAAACATAGAGGTTCATTATGTTCTTTACACATCCTCCTTACTTTTACACATTGTACCATTAACTAAGCTTATTACAGTCTTAATGAAAGGTACTGTCATACACTTAAACATTTGGCCTTTTGCATAAATTATATGTTATTTTTTACGGTTTATTTGACATTTTAGTGTAAAGTTGGAAGCGATTTCCAATCCCATTTGATAAAAATGATTCCTACGTCCTACTAATCATCTTTAATCCTTTGGAGATAAATGGAAGGAGATACCACTGTCTGCCTTAATTCTTCAGTCGTATTATATAGCTCTGGGAGATGTTCTCTTGTTCCACAGATCTCTGAGCTGCTTCTCTAATAATAGTTTAGACGGTGGACATGGAAAACAGGTCTTAAATTACTGCAGAGTTGCAACATTGATCAGGAGATTTAATTTGGATACCTGATCCTTCCCCGCTGCGGTCCTCGGGGAGTTCCTGCAATGTCAATCTCCAATCGAGTGGAGCGTCACAAGGTGTTACCGTCACCAGGAGTGGAGTGTTGTCTTCCTCCACAACAAAGTAGTACCTTCAAGTGCGAGAAATAGAGACATGGTTAGCACGCACACCAAAAACCGCACAGTTTACACAACAGGATAATAAAAGCAGCAGGAAATCTGCAGGAAATTGAATCTGACTTGTTGTATGTTGTGTACCAGATGTGCTGTTCTCTTCGATTAAATTATGTTTGATGTCAATGTGAAAACGAAGCATATGCGATCGTTTACATTTTTGTTCTATTTTTGATACACTATCCCTGAAAAACAGATCTTTTTATACGTACAAGGTGACAAAACACAATTCTGAAGAACAACATTTCCACATTGAGGCTGGTTGTATATGGATGTTGCTTGTGTTTGCAGTTGTTAATATATGCAGTCATGTTTTGCCTTATGAGATATATTAAAACTCTTCCCAAGACACAACCAGCGGGCCTTCCAGGGATTGTTACTGAATAAACTGACCGTATCCCCTAAACACAACGCTGTAAATGTTCCCTTTGCTGTCTCTGCAACTTTAATATTGGTTCTTTGCACCATGTTGTAACCGGATTAGCATATGGGTGGCAATTTCTTACACATGGGAGAGGTCTTTTTAAAAGCTACCGTACGTCACAGCCTTTGTATGTCTATAGGATGCAAGCTTAGTTATATTTGTAGCTGCTTTTCATAACTTTTGCCTCTCAATCATCACAGACGTTTGAAACATATGGCTGCAGATTACTTTGTGTATATATAAACACATTAAGTCAAATATGTCAGACTGTTATTGTCATATCCTGAAATATTGATTCATGTATATGGACACCAATATCTCCATTGTCAAGTCAACCAGCAAGTCAACCCTTCCCAAGCCCTAAATATTACAGACCCCACGGCAAATTTTGCCAAACACACACATTTTATGAGTTGGTAAAGCAATGACAAAGGCTTCTGAAACCCTAACCCCAAGTGTGAAAAAGCAAGATTTCACTGGTTTTTAATCACAAATTTTATATCCGAAATAAGTTACCCTGCAGCTTTCATAAAAAGTTTATGACAATGCAAAAGGACATCTGAGACAGTAGTCAGATGTTGTTTTTACATGACTAAATAGGTTGAACGCGACACACATTTGTTCCAAAGGGATTCAATTTTCTAATCTTGTTTTAATCAATCCCATTTTTGGCTGTCCGATTGGATATAAAAGAGGTTTTTAATTTCTTGGTTATCTCAGTTGCTATACGTTGTGGAATACAGTATGACAAATGTCACAGGTCATTCCTGGGTTTTTTTTGCTGCAAAAATAGCTGAGCCGCTGTTAAGATTGTGTCTGAACAGACACACCTTCCATTGCTATGTTCTGCAAAATGATTATGATTAATGTATACTAGATGCCCATGTAATCACCTCTGTTAGCACACTGCACTTCATTAGCAGGGCATGTCACATTGATGGAATCACTGGCAAGGACATCAAACGAGTAACAGGGGGATAAATTATTACTCCAAACTGTTTTTAAAACGCAAAGACCTCAGCATGGGGACATCTGCGGCATGTATGTTACCATTAATTCCTTAAGGATCCTTAGTAAAAATAACCCACAGCCTTTTCTTAAGACCTAGCATGTGGTTGAGTTTGATGGACATGATAACATGTCGGGTGTCCTTCTATCAGAATGCACCTGCTATTCAGAGAACTCCTTCATCAAACACACACGCGCATGCGCGCACGCACGCACGCACGCACGCACACACACACACACACACACACACACACAAACACACACACACTCACTCACTGATTTCCCAGCAATACATTCATAATGCATGTACTGCTGATGCCCCATGGCCATAATAGACACCATATTTCCTCTTCTCACTATAATGATGTATGCGTATGACAATAAAACTCCTCACCCCATATTGCATAATGTTTATACATTAAAATTGTCCATGTACTGTAGAGGGAATGTACTATAAAAAATGTATAGTGATGCTCAAGGGCAGTTCTAGGGTTGGAGGACATCCAGGGCCTGTCCCAGAGACATCCACAAGTGTCAGGATATACATTCTTATCGAAAATGTGTGAACTTTATCTCTTTTCCAAAGCGCTCGGGAGCTAAGACCATCATGCCTTCTATGCATGTTTCTCTCTGCATGTGTATTTAAAATACTGAAGATCCAGGACATAAAAACATTCAGGACTAAACGCTCTTAGCCCATTCCTTGCTCCGCCTCTGGTGACGGTTAAATGATTCCAAATACAATTTGGTCAGTATTAAAGTCATTATATCTAAAGAATGTAAATGTGATATGACATTACCTTTTTGGCGTGTCCCTAAACAGATATCCACTGATTTCAGCTCCGTCGGGCATTACAGAGGAGTCATGGAAGGTAGCTTTATCTCTGATCTGCATCTGAAAGAGACCTTCATCCCGCGTGGGTAGCTTCTGTCCCATCACCCCCAAGACCAGCAACACCAAGCCGTAACATCTAAACATCCGCCTCATACTACAAAGAAAGAACATTGGCATTTTTTTAAATAATCCAAAAATCAACAAACACACCGGTAACTGTGTAAAAATGCATTTCAAATGTTCAGAAATGTAAATGATAAAAAACATTACAATGAATCTTCATTACAGCTCTATCACAAGACGACATCAGATCGGGGTTAAAGTGTTGAATCTACACCCGATCACCTTCAATGTTCTGATGTTTTCTAGTAACTCAAAGGGGGGGCACAGCTGGTCTAGAAGACGGGTGCGTTGCAGTTTATATCGAACACAAACAACCTTCACACTACTCATGAGAACATCCAGCCACAGATGAACACACACAAACACACACAGATGCACACAAGTGTTGAGTTGACTTTGTGAAGTGAATACACACTCTAATCACGCTTTAAATGCATGTTTATGCGGCCCAAACTTACAGTACAAAAAATATGTCTGGTCAGCGTTAAACGGTACTGTTCACAGAACATCTCCCAAAATAATGTCCTATATGTTGAGCGTTTTTGCTCTCATCTTTACATTTAATTGCAAACAATCAATATCACAATGACATGTTTGGGTCGGATAGTTGTAAACTGTTTATTCCTTCTGAGAATAAAAGACTTTTTGTCCTGTTGGCTGCTATGAATCCAAATTTGAAACAGATGTAGATACCTGTACAATGACAAATTAGAATTGACAGAGTTTAGATGTGTTGGATTGGAATTTGCTTGAGTTGGCTAAAATTTGTTAAATAGAAAAAAGCTTGAGTTTATAAGCTAGCTTACATTTTCAAGTTGATTTTTCAAGTCAATTGAATGTAATTATATACAATTGGAAATATCAAATTCAACAATTACCAACTGATCTGTAAAAGGCAGCCTAATGACATTTAAAGGCACCTACATTTAAATACAAACTGTTATCATTTAATCGCCCTTTTGTCAGTTTAAAGCTGTTTTAGTTTCTGTTTTTTCCAAAGACCAAAGAAGATATTTGGAAAAATGTTGTTAATAGGAACCATACACTTTCATTGGTTTTGTTTCCGCACAGAAGATTGGAAGTTGCTGCCATTGTATGTTGACAACATTCTTCAAAATATCTTTTGTGTTGTGTGGAAGGATGAAATTCATATTCACTGAAACTAATGTGATTCTGCTTTTACGTGAAACAATTTACACTGAAAAAGTTAGTCTAAAGCTTTGAAATTAATTAAATACACCATTTAAAATTTATATTTTATGGAAATCTCAATAACTGTTCTTTTTGAATGCACAAAAATATTTGTCAGTACAAATATTACGTTTCAATATATATATATATATATATATATATATATATTTTTTTTTAATATATTTTCCTACATTTAGATCCTTATAGTAATAGCAATTTCTCAAACATTGTAGCGTTTGTTAGAACGAATTGAACTTGCTTGATCTGTTCTGGAATTGGCTTTGATGCGATCACATGATGTCATCTTCCTATTGATTTGGTGTCATTGATTGGAGCTGAGGGGAAAGCTCAATCCCCTCTGATATAATCAGGCTAATGATGGCAGATTAGAGTAATACTTCACTGTCTTTAACTGCAAGTGAGAGTCTGTCCTTTTACTGACCTCCCTGCTCATCCCTCCTCCCCCTTTATTCCTTCTTTTCTTCACCTCCTTCGCTCGCTCTCTGCTTCTGCTCTCACATTCTTTCATCCATTGTTTCATCCATTTCTTTCACATGGTCTTCTCTTCTCATTCTTTTTGCATTACACTCTCCTCCCTCCTTTTCACTTGGGCCACTCGCAAAATCTACTTAACTGCATTTGCACATAAAGCACAGCTTTTATCATGCATTACATTTCCTCTTGTCTGTCTCTCAGAGCGCGGAGAGTAATGCTTTAACCTCCAGAGTTTACATTGTGTAATAGGATGCTCTGACAGAGAGCACAAATACTCTTAAATGTTCATCTTGTGTCAACAGATATTTGCTTTGCTGGCCTGTGTCTACTGAGAGATTGTGAAAAAAATAGATAGAACTTTAACGTGACTCTGGGTTACACAAAAGTAGATATTTTGAAAAATGTCACCGTTTCCATGGATTTCAAAGTGGTCCAGTGTTGTTTAGTTGCCATCTTAAAAGGGTCTGTTTAATGTCAAAGACTGGTTTGTTTGGGGCATCACACTACACGGAGTGTGAAACACTCTTCAAGATGTGGCTGCTGGGCTTTTGAATGAGTTTGCTCCAATAAAGACCAATAAGCCAGATTAATTGCTAGTCAAAATCACTGATCTTACATTTACAAATGCAGTGCAGTCATCCAGAAAATGACCATTCTGTGTTTAGCCAATGCCTTTGAACTGACTGAAAAGCAAATTAAGAAAATGTGTAGATGATTTGGATAAGACACAACATGTGTGACATCGCGGCCATCGTGAACAGAATATATAATGAAGAATGGAAGAAGACAAACATGGATTTCCTCAACGACTCTGTCGGGTTGTATGAATGCCGTAGCGTTTCCCAAAGCAGAAAGCGTTTTCTTTCTAAAATAAAACTTCAAAACAAAGGCCCATCTGGAAGAAATAAAAGCTAATGTTTAATTAGAGCCGGGAAGAATGTCTGATGGTAATTTGGGGAAGGGATAATTTCAAGGCAGAATCGGCCGCGAGCGTGCCAACTTTGTTTTTTGGCTTTTTAATTTTTTGGGGTATTTATTTGTTGTTTTCCAAACCTTTTTTTGTGACAGAAACAAGTTCAGGTCCTGGCCTAACTTATGAACCATGGACGAATCCAAGATGTGTGCCGATGAAATCTTGACGTGGTTTCGGGAGAGAGTGTGTTTGTGGCAAGGTCGCACAGTCAAGTTCATAATGTTAAACAGCTTAAACCCTTTGAACTCAACAAGCTGTATAGTTTGAATTACTCTTGGTAAAATGCTCCTAATCACCTCACGTGAAAGTCAAATGCCAACAAATTTCCCTTATGTAATGTTTTTCCAACAGTTTAGTGTTCAACTTGACGTCCTTCACCTGTTTTAACCTCCTCCATTATCATTTGTGAGGCATTTAGAGATAATTCTGTAACACAAATGGATTATTGCAATCTTTTGACAGGTGTAAGCAACAAATCGTATTCCACTTTAGAGTGTATTGTCGCAATTAACAATTCCCTTGAGAGATAAATGTCATTCGCTTAATGTGTTTATCCAAATCAGATAAAAAAAAGCCATTGATGTATACTGGAAGACATTAAACATCATCAAAATTGATCACTGAACGATCCGGTCAATCTAATGATCAATAAACACACACGCACGCACGCACGCACGCACGCACGCACGCACGCACGCACGCACACACACACACACACACACAGATGAACAGCACATTTACTGTATCTACATAAACAGCAACATCACTGTCAGGATGAAAACACACATTCCCACGGAGCAGCAACCACCCGTCAATCAAACCGCAGCGTTCCGGCCCACAAACAGCGGAGGGCCATCATTACCGTTCTATCCTACATGTGGGTGTTATGATGACTTTCTCCCTCTGCTTTTTAAACACACGGCCGCTTCCAGAAATCCTCTCCCCCGTCAGCTCCTGACAGTGCCTGCCGAAACCTCCCAAGAGAAATTGACTGTGGATTTTTCAGCTCGTCGCTGCCCTGTCACGCATACGTTTAGAAAGGAAGGCGACCAAATTGACAACACAGCGGTGGGGTGATATTGGATTCTGTTCAGGGAGTTATTTAAGGAGTGGGTCTGTACTGACAGCGGCCTAACAAGCCGAGATGACGTGGCGCCCTTCTTTGAAGATATGCTGTTGACACGTTGAAAGCTATTTTCCATGGGACCGCAATGTGTCCTTTTCATCATTGCAATGATGAGTATTATAGAGCTAAGGTTCTTGACATGTACTTTGGCTGTACTCTTGTCCCAAAACCAGAGGCGTACCACACTTGAAAGCCAAAGGGTACAATGAGTAATGGGTAGGGGACAGCTCCAGCTTACCTTCACCCAAAAGTAAAAAAGTAATTAAAATAGTGTCATTATTTACTCTCCCTCATGAATTTTTTCTTCTGCAGAACACAAAAGAACATACTTTGAAGATGGTGGCTAACTGGCACCCATTCACTTGCTTTGCACTTGTTATTGGGTCGATGCAATAAAAGTGAATGGGTTTTATTGCTTTTAAGCAACCAAAAAGAATCTCAGGATTAAAATGAAGGGTGTTTTAAAACTGATAGATTGTTTAATTTGGATGCACCATCACTTTAACGGTGTCCAGTGTGGATCAAATAAACACCGGAAGACGACTTTATGCCAAACAGCATATCATTTAAGATGTCTTGAGATCATTCGTGGAACAGTGTGCACACACTTACACAAGAGATCCAGAGCGGTGGGACATATCATATTAGATAAGATGTACTCGACCGTAAGTGTCCTCAAAGGCGCGCTTATCAGAGGTCTCTCAATTTGTACTACGTCCAAGAATGTTGATGGGCAGCAGGGTGCAGGGACCACTTTCTGCACAAGCCACACAAACACTTCATTGACAAAGGAGGGGGGTGGTTAGCTCTGACTGATGTTCACTTCATCGCCGTCTTTGTAAGAAGAATGAAAGATCTCACAGATAATCACAGACTGAAGAGACAATTTGTCCCTCTCACAACACACGTGTCAAGAATAAGGACGCACACAGGCCAGCTTAGAAATAAAGTCGCTGGTGATCATGCATCATCTTCGTTCGAAGCATCATGCACAAGACACATTTTTGCAACCGGGGGTCACAAAAAGTTTGAAAAGCCGCGATTAAATCCCTGGTTTTCCTTAACAGGACGTGACACACGGTCAAGTCGGACCCCACAAAGCCGAGCGTGAGGACGACTGTATCTCCACATCGGATTGTCACCGTCAGACACACAAATGGCTATTGCGACAGTGGTGGAATTCTTTGGCTGCCGGAGTTTTCATATGCTAATGAGGGTTTAGATACGCTATGCAACACAGACCTTCCCGTTCTTGGACTTTTGTTCCCGTTTCATTCTTCCCAGAGAGGATGGGAGGCAGTGCGGCTTGGCCTTGCCACTAAATACAGTTATTCAAATCCCTTCGTTCTGAGACGGCCTTTCATTATGCCTCCCGACCCCGAGAAAAATGTCACCGGGAGCCACATCAGGTAGCCGGCGAACTACTTCGTAGTGTGTTATTTGTCGTGATAGCGGTCTAACTCACAAAATCCATCAAAAACCTATTCGACATCGCTATTCAACACAAGTGAAAGCAAGCGACAGGAAACTCATCAGTGGTACATTTCTGGGTCCTCTCTGTACTTTGTGACGTCACATTTGATATCTCCGTCAATAGTGAGCGTGGGACGTTTCAAGTCATTAAATATTGAGATTATTTATTAAATCATTATTATTATTATTATTATTTATTCATTTAATCTAGCTAAATCAATATTTCCATTGTATTTTCAGGACTGAACTGGAATTGATATTTAAAAAAAAAAAATTTATAAAAATTTTAAAAAATAAAAATGATATGTGATATTCTTCTCATTTATTAAAAAATAGAATATATATATATATATATATATATATATATATATATATATATATATATATATATATATATATATCATATATTAGTGTGTTGAGTAAATCACTGAAATGTTCCGGATTAAGCGGAATCTGCGGCGGTGTTGAGCGCATCTCGCAGGTGCGTGCACGCGCTTTTATATTCGGGAAAAGTTCCCGGGAAACAAACATTTCCAGAACATCCCGACGTGTTCTCGTCAAGTGAGAAACACACTTAAACCCTTTAATAAAACACAGAATAAAAGGGCTGAGGAGGATAGTAGGGTTAGGGGATCGGACCCGACACCTCCATCTAAACCCCATCATGAAGTTCTGCTGTGCTCCAGAAGAACCGCCTGCACCTCAGCCTGGAGATGTTCCAGATGTTTGCACTTCCAGGTGTTTGAGAAGCGCAGAAGCCCGACCCTCGTGTCCGGGCAGGAGGTTCAGAGAGCGGCTCTGTGTTCTCGGAGAGTCCCGCTGGTCTTCCCCTCCGGGACTTTTCCAAACTCTTAGGAGAACCGTCGGGAAACGCAAAGACAGGTTCATCCCAGAAGTGTGGAGATCTCCCTGGGACATTGATGGGTTTTCTTATGAAGAATCAACAAGATGTGAAAGTGTCTTACCTTGTTCTTCTGTGTTAAATCCTTCCAGAGACTAAATGTCTTGAGATGATCTTATGGGATCTTCTGTTTGATGTTCTTGTCTTCCAGAAGCGCAAATAAACCCAAAGCAGTCGAGAAGAAGCGGCTGTAGAAAGTGAGATGAACTTTCAGTTACTGCTAGAATCCTTCAGTCGCCTTTGGCTTGCAAAAGTTCAAGTGTTTGCTCTCAGTGAGTATCCTAAGATCTTGTCCTGCTGCTCTCCTCTATAGAGACTGAGAGAGAGAGAGAGAGAGAGAGAGAGAGAGAGAGAGAGAGAGAGAGAGAGAGAGAGAGAGAGAGAGAGAGAGAGAGAGAGAGAGAGAGAGAGAGAGAGAGAGAGAGAGAGAGACTGCTGTGAAGTCTCTGTGTGCCTATAGTGTCTCTAACACTCTCTCTGAAGACCAACCCACTCATCTGAGAGAGAAACACACACTGTCCTGCACAAGTCAAGAACATTTAATGACACTTTATATCATAAGACATGTCAGCAGAAATATAAAGACATTTTGGACATAATGGTCTGCTGTTTCTTTCTTTAGTTTGTGATAGAACATTCTTTTAAGACCATTGGAGTTCAAAGGGCCATGCTCATTTGACTACGACTACTAATTGTGTCATAAAAGTGATGAAAAGAGGAGAAATGTGTGGTTATACATCAGAGTAGGCCTAACTTATTTTTTAAATAGGAATTTATGGATGCTTTTATTTATTTTACATGTATGAGGTTGTTTTATGTGTTTACAGTTGTTTTGGTGTTAAAAGAAATGGGCAATTCCATGATAATGTCAGGCTTACCATAAAAATGTAAAGTTTTGACCAAAGATTTTTAATATACGTGTAGGACACATGTCAACATTTGGTTGTTCTAATACCAATTAGTCTCTTAATATTTTTTGAGAATTATTTTTAGTTTTAGTGCATGAATTTTCTTAGTCAGGTAAGGGATGTTTTAGGACTGTCACATTCATAGCACAACATTTTACTAACATGAAAATAAAAAATATTGTAATTATTTTATGTTTTATTAAACGCCTTGGCTGTTTGCTGGATATAATTGCTTCTGGTTGGCACATTTTAATTGACATAAATCTTGAGAAGTTTGTTGTTTCCCCAAATTGCGTCTTTTCTTGTCACATCCATTACGCAGCTTTATTTATCTACTTTCAAACCGAAACCTTGTGCATAGACTGATAGTTTTCAAATATTTAAATACTATCAGCTATTTGTATAATTTGTACTATTTGTATAATATAAATAATTGTTTCAGTCTACTGGTAACAATTACATTATAAGAGCATTTTTATGTCACCTCCATATAGCAAAATGTCAGGTCCATAACGCTGGAAATACCCCAATAGGTTTTTGTTATTTACCTGTGTACGGGAAGTGATAAAATATCATCGACAGAGAATTCTACAACCAAAACAAAATAAAATCAATACTTAAAAAGTAGATAAAAAGCAATGCATGGATGCAAACACTTTCCCTTAAAATCAAATGAAATGAATGTCATCGACATCCTGTCATTTTAAAGATTCATGCCTCATTTTTTCTCCTGCAGCACACAAAAAAGATATTTAGAAAAACGTTGCTAACTGGCATCAATTCGCTTGCATTGTCTTTCTTCAAAATATCTTCTGACCACTTTAACAATCAACATCAAATAGGCTTTTCAAACCCTAAGCTGTCTTTATTGGAGCATTTACCCTTAATACAAAATAGAAAATACTAAAAGAAAGCATATTTTATGTCAATTTATATGAACCACTCAAAGAACCAAAAATGTAATTTCTTGTTTATTCCAATTTTAGATAGTTTTAAAGGACCTCTAGGACACTGTAGAAGCATTTCTTCTGTGTGAACCAAAAGCCATTCAGGTATAAATGAAAGGATGGCCGGATCTTGAGAAGATCTGATTGAGTCACGTTGATAATGTGATCTCCACGCAGAAGATCATTTAATGTGACGTCATCTCGTCCTGCGAACCTTTCCTGAGTGCCCAACGCACTCGTCTCGTCTATGCAGCCCTCTTTTTGTACTTGCATTATTTGCATACTCGAACAGCTTGTGATTACAGACACACACGCATTTCGGGCCTTTGTTTGAGAAGCACAGGCCCGGTTTGTTTTCTTTTGTTTTTCTGTTTACAGCGGGCCATTCTCTCCACCGCTGTTTCTATGACCCACATATATTGGAGGTGTGAAGGGGAGGTTTTCACCGGGGGAAGTAAATATTTATGAAAGATAACAGCCGCTTGAACAAATGCTGTCGGTGATGAATGGTCATTTATGACTGAATGGGGGTCTGACGGCTTCAATCAGGGGCCATGAGAACATTGAAACCTGTCTTTTAATATCCTCTGCTAGATCATTGAGTGAATCAACCAAGATTTGTGAATGCTCCCGCAGTGGGACGGATTGTATTTTAAAGATTGTCTTTGTCTTTTAAATGCTTCTGAGCCGGGCATCACACTTTGGGAAACTGTCGGTGGGGAATGTAAGTGCAATATCGCCCTCTATTGCTGTCATAGTCATGGTTGCCCTCTTTTTTATGTGTGTGTTTAAAATGTGTGTTAAAATGATTTCCCTTTAATATATATGAATGCCAGGGTTGTCCTGTGCTGAGATTAACATAAGGCCTAACCTTTCTTTCATTCATCTCCATGTAAAGGCATATCTTTATGTTCTCGACTTTAAACCAAATAATCTGAAGTGGGCTTGATCTTCTGATGTCTCTTCCATTTGATGAAGGGCATTCCATGTAGAAGACAGCAGGTAGAAGAGACTCGAGCCGATAGCGGTGATGGTGAAGACGAATAGCAGAGACATGTTGAAGAGCGTGTTGCGTCTGTGTTATCACTGACCTCTTTTTCTTGAGGTCTGAGGAATGCCAGGCGTCCTCGCACGCAAACATTTAAACACACTAATCATTAACCCTTATAGACACCTCATAGTCACCATGACAACAAGGCCTTCTGTAAACAATTCAGGATGTTTACTGTTTCCTCTTCCTGCTCTGACCGTCACACAGACACAATGCATGACCTTCGACCTCTGTGTCCCATGGCTTTACTTACCACCCACATTGAGGTTGTTCCTTATGTAAACCATCTGCGCTACAGGCACGGATGATAAGTTCACGATAAATGTAAATGATGTCAATTTATCCTGACCAATCACAGAGCAAGAATAATCATCCAATGTAAACGTCTTTCCTGTGATGATTCATACGACATCCTTTCTTCACTCCATACCACCTTGCTTTAAGTTTCTCTGGAGGATTTAGTAAATATAAAGATATAAAGATTTGACTCAAGATTTGAAATATGTTTCATTCTAAAGCTATAGGAATACTCATGTATGTTTCGAGGGAACATCAAAACATGCAGAAAGTAATTTTACTCCAGTTGACTTGATCTCCGGATATTTGTGCAAACGTTGCTTTGGGCGCCTTTTGCTACTCTAGTTCATATTGATTTGGTTAGTGTTGTCTTTTGGACGACTCATTTTAAAATCTGCTAAATTGTGCACATCGGACATAATATAAATATAATATGATAATATAAATATAATAAAATGCCATGATAATTTCCTCCAGAATATCAAAGCACTTAAATAAAAGCACACCAAAAAAAAGTTCTCCCAAAAATAAACATTTTTCTCACCATTTACTTTCCTTTGTGTCTTTCCAAATTCATATGGCATTCTTTCTTCCGCAGAACACAACAGATATTTCAATGAATGTTAGTAACCCAACAACACTGACCCCCGCTGACCACTAACACATTTCTCAAAACATCTTTTTGTGTTCCACAGAAGTAATCGGAGACAGGTTTTAATGTCATGAGGATGAATAAATGATGCCAGAATGTTTATCTTTGGGTGAATTATCTCTTTTAAAGTTCTCAAAGAGCATTGTCGAAACCTCCTGGTGAAGCCCCATGACCCCGTAGGAAACTGCATAGCCAAACATAAAGTGCCAGGACACCATAGCAACCATAGAACCAGCCTAGCAACCAAGCATGACATTTTGATATTGTATGTGTTTGATTTGCATGGAGAACAGTTCCTGTTGTGTTGATTGGTCTTTATTCAATTGTTCTTGTGTACACACAAACACACACAGACACACACATTGCTTTGTTCTTTTTTGATATAAACGAGCCGTTTCTAAAATAAGCTGCTTTTTCCAAACAGCGCGCCGACCCTGGAGAAGAAAGAAAGAAAAAGAGCAAGAAAACATGAACATGAGAGGCACAGCGGGAAGGAAAGTGGAAGAAGCCTCGATTGGATCCAGATGTCACGCTTGTGTCTTACTTCATCTCATTATCCAATAAAAGCTGAGTTTGATCTTATTATCCAATCAGACGGTTGCATGTCTGTGATGGACGACGTGAATGAAACTCTCTGTATGTCATTAACAGAAAACACACATGTGCATGCAACACTGGATTGAGAAAGTGACTGTGTCATAGACTCTCAGTATATTTTGGTGAGTGAGGATCAGAAATCTGGTTGGCTGATTCTTTTCAACAGATGTGTGTGACACGCTACAATCAACTGAGCATCCACTCGGTACACACATCTGTAGGAAAGAGTAAACATCTTTAACATGTGGACCCTGACACGGTTTACAAATGATACACAAACACTTGTGGTTTCCATGGGAACAGTGATGAGCAGATACTGGAGGCAACATAAGAAGCTTTAGTTAGAACTAGTTAGAACGTATTCACCGTTTATCACATTTAATATGGACAGGTTTCAGGTAGACGATTTTCTTTTATACGAGTTTTAATGTTAAACCAACGGTTTACCATTCACATCTCTTGCATGGCTGTTATACATGCATTAAAAGTAGGTTTGAAATGGATGTATATCCAATCATACACAATGATCAAGTTCAGTGCTGCATGTTGAAATGTGTTTGGATGTGTGTATTTAAAGTTAGATGTTTTTTTTATATTTCTAATATACACTCCAGTTCAAACAGTGTGCTTGGTAGGCCTGAGATCCATGCTGGATAAAATGATGCAGAGCTGTGTCTCCCTCTGGTGGAGTTTAACAGTACTTATGTTTTTAATAAACAATAATTTATTGTTGACATTGTATAGATGATGAACACAACTGAAATACATTTAGATATGTTTATATCTGTGAAAAGAAAGCGATAGATTTATAATGTTATATATATAATATATAACAAATATATCAAAACCTCTATCTGAGTGAGGGCCGTACGTCATCTGGGACGTGCACATTATTACAATAAAGTCTTATTTCCTTGTGTACATTTACAATGAATCATTTGGCAGACACTTTTATCCAAAATGACTTACAGTATTGTGCAGTATTCAATCCTCACTGTAGAGTAAACAGGGGTAAGATGTTCTTAAGGACACTTCAGTTATTGTCTGCTGGTACTGGGATTCAAACCCACAACCTTCTGCTTACAAGTCCAACTCTCTAACCACCAGACCATAACTGACCCTGTGTGTGTTTTAATAATAACCTTGCCTTTATATAGTGTGTGTGGATAAGAAACCTGAAGTCATCCATTTTTATTCATTACAGGATATATTTGCTAAAGTACTTCCTCCATTCTTCTGTTATAGCAAATATATTGTGTGATGTGAAGAGGGTTCCCGGCTCTGCATTTCTTAATTAATGCAGCCAAATAATCCTTTAACGGATTTGAATATTAGAATCATGTTAGTATTTATGTGTAAGCCAGGTTAAAGAGATTGGTTTTTAATCTAGATTTAAACTGCAAGGGTGTATCTGCCTCCCGAACACTATTAGGCAAGTTATTCCATAGTTTAGGCCCAAAGTAGGAAAAGAATCTGCCGCCGGCAGTTGATTTTGATATTCTAGGTATTATCAAATATCCTGAGTTTTGAGAACGCAGGGAACGCAGAGGATTATAATGTAACAGGATCTCTTTCAAATATTGAGGTTCTTAAGCATTCAAGGCCCTATAAGTAATAAGCAAGATTTTAAAATCTATACGATGTTTGATAGGGAACCAGTGCAATGTTGACAGGACCGGAGTAATGTGGTCAATCTTCCTGGTTCAGAACCACCACACAATAAAGCATTAAAATAATCCAACCTTGATGTCATGAATTCAAGGATTAAATATAAAAAAAATTAAATACAATTTTTTTTTAATAAACTTAAAAAAAAAACATTGATATGTATTAGCTTCACGTCACCAGATAACCTAATTTGTTGCTTTTTTCAGAAAATAAAAAAACACAAAGAAAATACAGTTTTCAATCATTAAAATATCAGTACAAGCAGTGTTGTAGATATGAGGTTATGAAAGGACAGAGACAATGTGTTTATAAACTGAAGAATGTGCAGATTCTGCATTGACCAACAGATAGAGACATTACACTAGCTTTCAGCTCTATGATGGTTTGGCTCAGAAGAATTCTAGCGGTAAAAATTATTCTTGTGAATAAAGATAATAATTTAAACATAAAATGTTCATATATAAAATAATAAATTAATCAGTCCATGGGCTCATTGAAACATGCTAAATTTAATCATAACAAATGGATTTAAAGACAAAAGTGTGTGTATATATCCTTTTTAACATGTTATTAATAGATCAAATTTTGCTTTCAGCTTGTAGATGTACACAACACATTGTATTCTGTTGAAGAGGAATTTCCAATAATGTAATATATTTCAGAGCCAAGACACACCAATATTTATGATACTTCTTAATAAATATAGTATTATAAAAATGTGCACAGCAGTACCTTACGCGTTTTAATTATTAGACTAGTTGTAAAAATTCAGAGACTGATTTGTTTCAAATAATTAAAAAAACACACACACACTAGATTGTTTTTCACTCTCTTTGGAGATAAATGCCCTGGCTCCATAGAACGTCAGAAACCCATTAATAACCACCAGATGCCAAGAAGATGTTATGTGAAGGTTTTTTTACATTAATTTCATAGTTTAGATTTCCAGGCATTCCTCAATAAACTTGTTTTTTCATCACACATCCTTAATTCCCCTTTCTTCCTGCGTAATTAAATTTTTTTGTAACACCAGCCTTCTAATGCACATGCTGGGTATTTAATGACATTATTGTGATTATTTCCTATGTGAGTTCAGTTACGAACAAATATATCATTTCTTGCTGACTTTTTGAGAGACATGTATTTGATCATTTATTATTTCAGATATAACATGATTTTCACATTTCATGCATAAGTCCAAAATTTAATGTTACCAACATCTGCCATTGACATATGCAATACTACATATATATATATATATATATATATATATATATATATATATATATATATATATATATATTAACATTACATTTACATGAAGGTACAAAAAAGGTGCAAAACAGCAAAAACCTTGCGTCTCCATATTTCATTATTTGTTTTATAGTGCCCTTCACATGTTTCAATGTTTTTGTAAAGGATGGGGTTCATTTGAGAATATTATTGTGTTTTGTGTCTCTTTAATGTTAATGTATTTGTCTAAGTGTGTGCGAAAGTCTGTTTGTGTGTTGATGCATAATTCACTGTTTGAAGCTTGAGTTACCCAATACATTATTAAGAAGCAGGTGACAGTTTCCCAGTGATACCATAATGGCTCAGTACAGTGATAACATAATCTTAACAAAAACACACATTTCAAATCACATTTACCTACTTCATCCAGCTCAGGCTATACCATAAACCATTAAAATACATTTTAAAAGCTCCTGAATCAGAATTTAAATATTTAACGAACAGATAAAACCGTTAAAATATTGTTGATGGTCTACATAGAAAGTCTTTACATAAGTGTTTGAATCAAGATCTCGTTTAAATCATATTTTCATGCATAAGTAATAACAACCCATTGTCAAACACAT
Source organism: Triplophysa yarkandensis (assembly GCA_033220385.1). NCBI lineage: Eukaryota > Metazoa > Chordata > Actinopteri > Cypriniformes > Nemacheilidae > Triplophysa > Triplophysa yarkandensis. Next base: position 6,385,363 of record CM065671.1, on the reverse strand, counting down.
CATGTGTTCCCTTAATGGTGTCTTTAGCATCTGAGAGACAAAAGAGGAATGTTTCTGTTTACATTGTCTATCTGTTTTTATTTAATAAAGCCATTTAGTCACCAGTATAGCACCTGCCCACCTCCGAATGCATCTGGAGCTTTAGACACCTGTCTTTATCGACCTTTGACCTCCAGCTGGAGCCATGAGGTCACTCACAGACACAGCATTAGTGCGAATAACACACACAAGCAAACGCACAGAGACACACACACACACACACACACACACACACACACACGTAGACACACACGTAGACACACACGTAGACACACACGTAGACACACACGCAAAAAGGTTGTTGCTTAAAAACGCAGACGGCCTGTTTTTGTCTGTTTGTGTATGATGGTGTTTGTTTTGGGGGATGTGACCACTGTCCTCCACGAATTCTGCTCACTCCCTTCATAAGAAACATTCATGGTTTCTTTGGAACATTTATTTTGTGTTCAATAATTTGGAATTTTTTTTTTTATGTCGAATTAAAATGGCATTCTGATTCCAAAATGATACACACTTGCATCATGTGAATAAACTTTCAGATTGGCCGCAACACACGACTATAATTAATATAAAACACTGCAGTCTTCAATTTTGAGTGTTTTTCCGTTAGTATTCTGTGGAGCTCAATGCAGTATTCACAGTTTTTGTTAAGTTTGTTTTCACAACAATTAAAAATGAAAGTCTTGAAAGATAACAAAAGGTATAACTCAATAGTGAACATCATGGCACCATACTTTACACTAAAGTACAGTAAATGCGGTAACTCAACAATATTCTGTATATACAGAAAAACAAGCAAATTGTATGTGAGTGGGTTTTTGGATCCTGGCGCCTGTTTGGGTCTGGCCATAAGATCTCATCAACATGACAAGCGGTACTTGCTCCTGCTAGGCAATGGGTAGTAAGGGGGAAAGTATCCAACTTCGAATGGATCATGATTGGTGAACCAGTTCCGACCCAGAGCAGCCCGGTTGAAACCAACATAACCTGTACAACTGCATCATTAACATCATCAAGACATGTAAGCATATGATGTGCACTGTAGGGACCTGGGTTGCCACGATGGTGTGGAAGCCCTTTAAGGGCCCACAATGTAATGTCTCCGTCGCTCTGCCCCGGGACATGCACAATTGCCCCTTGGCCAACTATATAACGACCCCATCATCTAGTTCTGCTGAGGTTGAAACCAGTTATGCATAATTTGGGTACTATGGTCAACATGTGGAACTAATGTAGGAAATGCACATTAAATGTAAAGGTTATTGTGTTAAGCTCGTCAAATGACAAAGGAATCCTAATGCTGAAGAATATTAAATATAGTATGAATTCCAATATTTACTTTTTTTATATTTAGTCTTTAAATTGTAATGTTATCAGTCGTCACACAAGTGACTTTTTAATTGATGTCAACCATTCCTTAAAAGGTTTTGTTAAAAACAAATAACCAAGTGTTTGTTATGTAAGTTAGGTGATGGTTCGTATGTGTGCTGTATAAACAGTGGCTGTTTGCCTACTGTAAACACTGCAACTGTGTCTTAAGAACCAGTCGCACCAACCTGTGTTTAGATAAGACTCATTGGTCAAATTAGACCTACTGTTTGATATAAATGTATAAAAAGTTAAGACTGGCTCGCAGTTTATGCCAGCAGTCCCAAGTGTCCAGGTGATCGGTATCTCAGGCACTTCTGCAACATGTTTGACTCAACTGTTCTTAAGACTTCAATTATCATTATTACTTTCATCTGAAAATGGAAAGAAATGATGGTAATGGGGATAATAATATAATGATGGAATGTTTGTGTAAGGACTTGTCATTCTTGCTGGTGTCATTTGTATAAATATTAAATTATAGCATCAGTATGGTGTTATTGTCAAATTTGTAAGGCGTATGAGTACAATAACAGTGTCTGTGGAACATTTTTATACGAGTCAAACATATTTTAACCAACCATAGGAACGGTTGACAAAGCAAAAGCAGCGCCCATCCTCATTTAAAAATACTGTGTCCATTTGAGTTCAAATAACAAAAGACACAGTTTGAAAGAGAATGATGATGTTTAAATGACGAGAACATTTAAAATGAACAATGTTAAAGTCTGATGATGTCATAGAGTTCTTCTCATTGACTTCCTTCTTCTCACACCTTCTCTTTGTTGATTTGGATCTGCTGTCTCCATCCTCCAGTGTACACTTTATTAGTATAAGCAAAACTCATAGCAAACACTGACATGTGTGTGACTTTGACACACACACACGCACGCTCACACACACGCTCTCACACACACGCGCTCACACACACACACACACACACACACACACACACACACACACACACACACACACACACACACACACACACACACACACACACACACACACACACACACACACACACACACACACACACACACACACACACACACACACACAAATAAAACCAAACAAAACAACACCTGAAAAGTACATTTTTGCAAGGGTTTTATCTTCAACATGAGCAGTGGTATATGTGTCATTGTTTTCATTTGGTAAATTTTCACTTAAATGTTTTAATAGAGTCGCATATACATCCTAACATATACAGACACATGTCACACACACCCACATACTCTAGTATGTTACATAACATATCTGCTTTCGGAGTGGTTCTGAGATATTGAGCTATTTCATATAGCAAAGATGATAAAAGAAACAGATCTCTTATGTAAATGTATTTTAAATGTAATATCTGAATTTTCTAAATGTTGTAAATGGGGATTTTTGGAGAAAAACGTAAATAGAACTTTCCGATTCTGAAAAACACGTTCAGAATTATAAAGTTCTATCTGTAAAATTAAACATTCTTTTCTCGTTGAAGTTTAATTGTTCAAAATTAATTGTTCAAAATTTTTATCCACTGAAGATCAGACATGTCAAATGACTTTTTAGGGATAAGTATTGCCAAAAAACCTATTTTAGCAATAAGGTATGAAAGGCTGTGCTGTATAATGAATAAATCATAGATGAAGGGCGTTATCAGGCATGAGGTGAAATATTTCCAACACAATCAAAATGTTAAATTAAAAAAATAAATATCAATTATTAAATATTGAATATCAATTATTGTATATGATACCCATCCTTTACATATAACAAATTCTCTCCTGGTTTGAGGTGCTCTTCCTCCCAAGAGTATCAATAAAACAGTCAACATTGAGGTTTCATGCATGCATGTTTTGTGTTGCACAGTGCTATGCCATCTGTAAGAAATCAGTTCAATGTTATAAAATGTAAAAATAAGAAACCTTATTGCAGATCACCTGTGGATGTTGTGTCATTTAATCTGTATATTTCTATAGTTTGCATTGAGGTCTAGGCAGCTGTCTCAATATACTCATTCATCTCTCCATCTCTCTGATTGGCACTAGAACAGGAAGAGAAAAAACTCTCAATGACTTTTCATTCATTCATTCATTCATTAGCTCTGTTTAGTCAAGGACGGATCCATTGAGACGCAAATGCTTTTCATAACAAATGTAATCAAAGAATTTCTGAGAAATATCTATTACAAACATACAGAGATGACAGAAGCGTGTTCTTTGTGTGTGTTAGTAACTTGTGAACTTTGTCAGCAATTCTACACTGATGTTGTCATATGGGCATCTGGGAAGTAGATGCTAGGGTATAATTGTTGCGGAATCACAAGAGGCCATTCTTAGTTCTTAAAGATATTCTGGTCTTTAAATAGGACTCAGGTCTCTCCTTCAGTGTTTATATTAAGACTGAAATGCAAATGACAAAAAATTTCAGTCACCATAGCCATGAATAATAACCATAGATAATAACCATAAGCAATAGTAATTGTGATGATTGTTGAAGCAAACGGTCTAATTCAAATGCAATTACCCATAAATGTTGTAGAAATTTTTATCATTGATAAAAACCTGTATGTATTTCTTTGTACTGAACACAAATTGAGATAATTTAATAAAAGTATCTATTACAGTTGTTGTGAGTTACCATTGACTCCCATATAGAACAAATGCCAACTATGAAAGTCAACGGTGACCCATCGATCCCCCAATCATGACCATTAACCCAACATTTGAATTTTGGGGGGAACCATTCCTTAAAGAATCTCAAAGTAAGCTTGCTAGGTTAAACAAGACTTAAATGTCAATGATCTTTGACATGTCTATTAAGACAACCAGGCCGACATTTCATTTAGTACATTTTGAAGAAAACAATAAAACAGGAAAGCTGATTCTTCTTCCTAAGATGGTACAGCTGCACATTTGAGCCTGTCAAACACATTGCTGATGAGATTACATGTTTGTGTTTAAGTGTGTGCGTGGTTTATATATTTTCTAAGGGTTGTCCATAATTTGCTAAGTCTGGATGAGACCCTAAAGGAGACACACAATCCAGCAATAAACCTAGACGCACGTGTTATCATTTGTATTATTACATAACAAGTTCAGATGTTTATCTGCACGGAGCAACAGGGTCTACTCAGAAATCCGAAAATAGATGGGTAAGCAAGTCCACCCGTCTAAATATAAAATCACTCCACACTACAATTGTACCAGCTGAGAGTAAGTGTGTGTGTGTGTGTGTAGGCAACCTATCTAGATTTGAATAAACATCATAGAACTGTACACAAAGTTAAAGAATGCATAAATTGTGATTTTGTCATGCCAAAACTATTTTTGTCATTACAGCCAATGATGTTGAAAAAAAAGTACTCATTTCCATTTTCCATAGGATACTTAATGCAGCTTTTATGAAGGACGTGACAATAACACCGTTTGTGCTCATCTTCAGATTGAGGTGTCATGTTCAGTTCTGTGGCAGCTGACCCACTAAGAAAGACACACATTTATACACACACACACACACACACACACACACACACACACACACACACACACACACACACACACACACACACAACCCCCCATTCTGTGTAAGAAGGCTATACATTGAGAAGGGGAGAGCAGCTGGCAGCTTGCCCTATTATAACCACTATCCACCCCCCAACACCACAGACACACAAACACTGAACCCCACCCAAAAATCACACACACTAATCACAGCCAATGATTGCTCAGGACCGGCCAGGACCGCCACACCTGCCCTTTAACTGGTAGAACTGCCCCATCTGGGCAACATGACGAGGGGAGGAGGGGTCTCTGTTTATGGGCTCAACAGCTGAAGAAGAGCATGGAGGAAGGGGATGTGAAAAAAGACATCTCAAGAGAATACAAGTGATGACCAAGATGTGTGTTTGTCAGACCTCGGGGGAATATATATTCTGTCATCTCTGCATTTATCAGCTTGTGAAATGTCTTAATCCAGTGAGATTAGTTTAGCAATGTCCACTTCCCTTTTTAACCTGTGCGTCAAAACCTTAAAAAATATATGCATCTGCCTTCACGTGAACGTCTATGTTTAGCCATAACAAAACTCTCAACACAAAACACACTCACACGCACGCACGCACGCACACACTAAGAGGGCCAGCTGCTATTGGGTAATGGGTTAAAATCTATATGGTAGTCATCAGTAAATAAGATTGTGTACATTGTCTGTCTGCCATATCTCTCCCCATTACAGTCTGACCATATTTACTTTATCTCATTGTTCTTCACCCCCATTCGAGCACAATAATGCAATTCTCTAAATAAACACCAATGTAAACATTGCATTATTGATAGTGTGTGAATTGTGTGAAGAATTATTTATTGGGACCAATTGGAAATTATGAGCTGCTTGTCAGTGGGCGCTGCCGCTGTTCGATAGCTAACATTCTTCAAAAATCTTCTTTATGCTCTGCAGAAGAAAGAAAAATACCACAGGTTTGAAATGACAAGAGGGTGAATAGCTTATGACACATAATTATTATCTCTTTAATAATGTATAATAAAGGCAGCATGCAGGGGTAAGGATCATTTTCTTGATGACAGCACGTCCCCTGTCAGCATTCCTCACGTGTGAAAAACCTACAAATATCATGCAAAAGGAATATTGACCTTGATCAGTTGTGACGTGTAAAGTTCATTTGTTATTTTCCAATATTCAGCACACAGAGTTAAAGGATTGGTTTAGATCAATGATTACATGATGAATCTCTCCTCAGGGCGGCTTCGGTGTGATTGAATCAATTTAGATATACAGGATATGAAAATGTTGTAGCTATTTGCTTAAAGTGATGGAGGGGAGAAGCACAATTAATCACGATCACCCCCCCCATACATATGCTAAAAAAGCTTTCATTATTGATCAGGTATGTGAAAGGCCCAAGCAGAGAGAGAGAGAGAGAGAGAGAGAGAGAGAGAGAGAGAGAGAGAGAGAGAGAGAGAGAGAGAGAGAGAGAGAGAGAGAGAGAGAGAGAGAGAGAGAGAGAGAGAGAGAGAGAGAGAGAGAGAGAGAGAGAGAGAGATGAGAGAGAGAGAGAGAGAGAGAGAGAGAGAGAGAGAGAGAGAGAGAGAGAGAGAGAGAGAGAGAGAAGAGATGTGATAGAGAGAGAGTGATAGAGAGAGATGATAGGAGAGAGAGAGATAGAGAGAGAGATAGAGAGAGAGAGAGAGAGGAGAGAGAGAGAGAGAGATGAAGAGAGAGAGAGAGAGACGAGAGAGAGAGAATGATAGAGAGAGAGAGAGAGACAGAGAGAGAGAGAGAGAGAGATGATAGAGAGAGAGAGAGATGATAGAGAGAGAGAGAGAGAGAGAGAGAGAGAGATGAGAGAGAGAGAGAGAGAGAGAGAGAGAGAGAGAGAGAGAGAGAGAGAGAGAGAGAGAGAGAGAGAGAGAGAGAGATAGAGAGAGATGAAGAGATGAGAGAAGAGAGAGAGAGCAGAGAGAGAGATGATAGAGAGAGATGATAGAGAGAGATGATAGAGAGAGATAGAAGAGAGAGATGAATAGAGAGAGATGATAGAGAAAGAGATGATAGAGATAGAGAGAGAGAGAGAGAGGAGAGAGAGAGAGAGAGAGAGAGAGAGAGAGAGAGAGAGAGAGAGAGAGAGAGAGAGTAAGTGGTTAAAAACAAATGGCACATTTGAATGAGGGAGGTAACAAACAGGACCAGCTGTCAAATAGGATCAGATGCATTCAAAGGTGGACAAAGACAAGAGAGACAGTATAATGTCCCTCATTAGAAGAACGAGGATGCTATTTAAGCATGCAGAAGGAATTAATCTCCTTGACACCCGGCAGCATTATAATGAGATATGTTGAGCATCCAGCATTGCTGCGTATTGTGAGGCCGCAGTTTCACATGTTCACTTTCTTCACACTAAAGCAAGTGTGTGGGCCACTGAACTGAGATCATGAACCATAATGATCAGAGATGATGAAAACATGCCACATTATTTTAATGTAATAAACCTATTACGTCACACGTGCTCATTAATGCAGAATATGCTATATGTCATTAACATGAACACACACGTGACATATAGAGCCACCAGACCTGTTATAACCTCCTATAGAAACCCTTGTGTCACGTGCACTACTGTATAGTGTGATGCTGGACCTCATCATTATGGGATGTGTCATCAGCACCCGGATGTGGTTCTGCTGTCAGGGCCGGACCGGTCTGCTGTCTCCTGAATAATGAATGAGTGACGCGCACATTGCGGCTCGGCCGGGGGGGCGGGGGCTGGAGTTGTGACGTATGCGCTGGTGCTTTAATCCTCTGCCGCAGAAGCGGATCAGCCGGTTAGCGCGAGGAGGGGAAGCGCGGGCGCTCGGAACCGAACACGATATTCTGTATCCTGGATGTAAAGTGGACCGCAAGCTCTGTCGCTGATTGTCTCATTGTTCCCGGGAATACGAGAGCTCGCGCACATAGATGGGGGGATTACGGGTTCGGATTGTTGCAGACAGCGAACATCAGTCACGGAAACCGCGGTGTTCGCGCCCTACCCCTGCCCGTCTCCGGACCGAACCTCTCCCGTGTTCCCGTCCCATCAGCGGAACATGCAGGATGAGCCTGCGGGGACTGACAGCTCCTCGGTCCGGCGAGCCCAACGGCAGCGCCGCTGACGTCACCCGTGACCCGCAGACGCCCGGTGACCTTCAGCACGAGCGGAACCAGCCCCCCCCCGCACCTACTCGTCGTCCGGTTCCGACGCCGACGCGACGGCGTCCAAGCTGAGGGTTCGGATGGACGTGACCAATCACATGCTCGCTTTCCCGAACCAGGACGCGCAGAACCCCGCGGGCGGTTCGGCGTCCCCCGCCCTGCCCGGTTTCGGAGCGCCGTGGTCGGTGCAGACCGAGCCCCCCCCCCCCCACCGCCTGTCTCGAACCCCGGGAACCCGGCGCCCGGTACCGAACCGGACAACTATTACCCCGGCATCGCTTCCGGGTTCTTCCCAGAGCTTCTCGCCCGTGTCGGGTAATCCGTGTCCCGTGCCGGGGTTCGGCAGCCCGTTTAATCCCCCCCCGCAGAACCGCCGGTCCCCGGTCAGCCCTCAGATGCCCGGGCAACAGGGGGCATTTCTGCAGCAGCGGAACAATTACAACCAGCACCAGGTGAGCCCAAACACCCGTCACACGTGTCATTGTGACGTCACTGAGGCCTTGACATTCTGTCACTGCAGCGCTCCATGGGACCTTTGTGACGTCAGAATGGAATCGAGTCTGTGTGTTTTATTTTAAAATCAATAAGAAAACTGTGATCCGATATCTGTATCATTATTGCGGTCAGACTGTAAGATCAGTTAGAGCCCATTGCATGCTGGGACACCGCATCCACGGCCGTGTACAGTTTGAGGTCTTTTCTGGACTCATGCACTTGCTGCTTTGTTATTCCTCAAGGACATCCCGAGACATCTCCCGGACCTCATGACCCTTGGGGCATTTGGTGAAATGTTCTGGTTAGGGTTTAGAGATGGCATCAGCCGGGCGGAACCGCAGCAATTGTTTCAAAGCGCCGGGTACAAGGACGTGACACCGGCACAGCATCACAGGGAAAGGGTTTTCAGGGCCTGTGATTTGGGATGAGATGCAACATAACACAAAGACAAGACGTATAGAACCTCGCAGGAGAACGAGCGGTCGCCGTCGGTCTATACAAGTTTCCCGTCATCCGCAGAAAGCACAAAATGACATATAAAGCCCGTCCGCAGCGGGATTGAATTATTAATCCTCCCGAAGTCGCAGAGGCATTGACAAACACATCATTCAGACAGAGAATGAGATTCATCATCCACATATAGCGCCAGGCATCGTGTTTGACATTTTGATGTCGCAGATCTTGAGGATTTTAGGCCTTGTTGGTGCACTGCGTGCGTGTCACGTCCAGTGGGGGTTGGGTAGAGGAGGAGGGGGAGATGATCACATGATTTTAGGAGTGGCCATATATACCAGTGACATTCATACTAAAGTCATGCTGGTTGTAACAGCTGTTAAGACCACACATCTTCCAGGCAGATATTAGAGCAAAGCACAAGAAAAATCGGCTTATGTGGCGGGAGTTTTAACAATAATTCTGCGAAACATTTGCTGTAATAAGTAATAATTATGTGATATCTTGGGAATATATGTAATATGGTAATATAAACATTAACAAATAACATAAACACCCTTATTATTATTATTCATTCAAAACCTGACGCTTTCCTCTGTGAAACACAGAAGATATTTGTGTTCAGTTTAAAAAGCAGCAAATGCTATTTGGTTCAAATCATTCTTCAAAATATCTTCTTTTGTGTTCTGCAGAACAACATGTTATTACATGTTATACAATCTTAGCGTAGGCTGTAGTTTTTAGTCTCATTTCTTCACCACTCTGTGGTTTTCATCTTGCTGCAGTGCTGATAATACTCAGCATCATCTTTCCCAGTGTCTAGACGCCATCAACTGTAATTATATCTCACCATCCCTTAAACACCCAACCAGATTGTATGTGCACACAATCTTGCACCCACACATGCACGCTTGAGTCGAGCCATTACGCTGTTACACACCAACAGCATTATGGGATAGGTGTGGCACTGGGTTTGGAAGAGAGTGCACAATGCATTGAAGCAACTCCATACATTATTAATAAATATTTGTTTTTTGGCATTGTGTGTACCTAATAAAAGAGATGCAATAATTTACCTACGTTATAGTTCACCCATAGCAAAGTCATGTGTTATTTCATACCTGTAAAACTTTCTTACTTCTACTGAACACAAAAGAAGATATTTTGAAGAATGGTACCTGCGGAACAGTCGCATTATAAATTGCATTGCTAAAACATGTTCAGACAGCTAGAAATGTTTGAGTGCCTTTCAGTTCTGACCGAACCTTTTTCTTGCACCTCTAGCCCATGATGAAGCAGTCCCCGTGGGGCAGCCATCAAGGAAGCGGTTGGAACTCTGGGGGGATGTCCTGGGGGCAGAGACCATCGGCCGGCGGGGGGCGGCATTGGCGTTCCTGGCACAATCAACCAGATCTCTCCCATGAAGAAAACCTTTCTCCAGCAATGTCATCGCTCCTCCTAAATTTCCCCGATCCGCCGGCTCCCTGGGTCCCAAGTCCTGGATCGAAGAAAACATGTTCCGTACTGACAACAACAGCAACACGCTGCTACCCCTGCAGGTATGTGTATGCCCGCAGACCACTGAAATGCTGGAGGAATCATTAGAATGAAATTTGAGGGGTCATTTGGTATACACGATGCCATCAATAGGGTCATGGGAACTAATATACGTATATCTTCGTTGCACTGGAAGGTTTTTGGAGGCAAGCACCTTCTTAAAGCGTTGCCCATTGTTTATATATATGAATTGTTTGCATGGGGGATTGTAGAAACAAATGGATCACCGTGTTGTTTCGCGAGGACGATCCAAACCCTTCCGAAGGATCCGAAGACAATGATGAGTCACAGGGAGGTCATCAAGAATTTTGCTGGTTTCATGAAAGAACCTGTCCCTCACCCCTCATTATTGGGGCGTTTTCTCATGTAGTATTCTGGACAATCAAAGGCTTAGAATGTGGAAAATTACAGAAATTCCAACAACAAAATGACAAAAGTCACTAAAGTCAGTCTTACTTTATTTTGCATTTTTATGTTTGGCCTGCAAATCAAACCATTTTTTTAATGACCACCTAAAATTTAAAATTGTGTCTTCATTTACTCACCCTCTTGTCATTTCAAATCAAGACTTTTATTCGCAGAACGCAAAAGATGTTTTGAAGCATGTTTGCAACCAAAGAGCCGCACCTTGGTGAACAGTTCTGTATTCATAGAACAGAAGTGAATGGATGCAATGACGACATTCTTTGAAATATGTTCTTTAACGTTTCGTGAAAGAAAGAAAGTCAATAAGTAAATGATGACATCATTTCAATGTTTGGGTCAACTATCCCTTTAAAGATCCCTACCAATAGCCCTGAATGTATCCCTCAGCCTTGCATGTTTAAAAGTACATATTATACGTTTGTTGTCAAGCCAAAAACAGTTGAAGGCGAGAGTGAGGGGAAGAGAAGGGTGAGCGGCACAGGTTTCACCAAGTTGCCCCATTGTTTTGTAGACAAAAATGAAAGTGCAGGGCATTTACATATGAATCATTTGGGCTTATCTGAATACACCCTGCCTGTTAGAATACATTTACCCTATTGCGGTGCTTTAAGGAGGGGAGGGGTGTATCCAGCCAGGTTTCAGGTGGGGGTAGTTTTAGGTGAGGTTTTGAAACTGGTCCTGTGTGCCAACAGCTTAAGGATATTGACCCATATTTATGAATCTCAGAGTACCCACATGATTAGAAAAACCTGTTTTATTGTGTGTTACTTGATACACATTAGTAGTCATTATTAGTTTAGGTTATAGTAAGACCCATACATGTTTTGTCAGGCATTGCAAGATTGACCCATGATAGATTGAGCTTGTTTAGTTGAGGGTTTTGGTGTGAGTGTTTGGCAACATTGGTTCATTTCAAACCCCGATCATCTCGGCCACCTCACGGCTAATTCTTTCCTGAGACGAGTGTGGTCTGGCCTTCATCACTTTCTCCTTTGTCAGGAAACAGGCTTGACTCAACTAGTATCAATGGTATTGTTCATTTCCATAAACAGGGGTGCCGTTTGGAATTCCTGACATTCCCCGCGCCTCTCTCATGTCCTCGCGTCCTCTCATTCCTTCTCTGGGTTTGTGTGCATATCCAAGAAATAATGCGTCATATTTCGACTAAAAGAACCCAAAAGGGATGTTGAATGAAATAAAATTCGAGGGAGAAGGCTGAGGAGAAATAAACAAACAGACCGGTATATCGCAAATAAACGAAAATGTTTGTGATGCTGTCAGGGACTGATGTAGGGGGTTTTCATGAGTAAATAAACATAAATGTAAGAAACATTCTTACAAACTTATACTTGAGTGGTTTTTATGAATAAAGTTAGCAATAACAAAGATATCGATCCTGTCACTAGGCTTCATTTGAATATGGGATGTGTTTTTTCTTGTTTCAATCATTTTACTTTCACCTTTCTGACTATTTGTGCACATTCACTTACTGGTCGGTTTAAACATGTGCGACATTGGATTTATTTTAATGACTATATATTATATCACTCAAAAGTCTGAGAAATGGGGACCTTAAGAACAACAAAACAATGTTTATATGCTTTAAAGTGTATTTTAAATTCCACTATAGATGGACATACCGAAATGTTAACTAGCAAACTGCTAGCTTAGCATTTTTTTGTCATGGTGGGGAGAATGCCATGGCCTCATATGTTCCTCGCGCTGAACTGAGCTGCTTTTCAGACGCTATTTTCGGAGATGTCGCTAAAGCTATATTTAGCGTCCACTAGCACCTTCCCAGTCTCGCTGCATCTGTGGGCTTTCAGTGAAGGCCTCTAAATGGGCCTGGAGACTGTAAACAGCACAGGAATCTATAAAACATGTCCGACAGCAGCGCAACTGTTACATAGAATTAAACTACACTCGATCTGTTATTCTATTTATTATGGCAAAAAAAAATGATGGTTAGCAGTTGATGGTTAGTTGGAAATTGAAAGCTGGCATGAAACTGGAATGGTGGCTTATTCGTCAAAAGGTCGTAGCAAGGTCGCTACGGATGCTGTGCATAAGTACTGGTGAGAAGTACACGTTTGGTGTGTGTGTTTGTACAGAATGCTCTCAACAATGTGATTCGTAAGCAGGGCCACATGGAATCCGTGCCTGCAGTTATCCGCAGAAAAATCACCGGATACCCGCATAATGAATTTTAGCTTCAGTATTATTTCACTTTGACAACATGTCAAAATATCAAGAGAGTGTCTCATCTGGCGGTGATATGATGTCACGCGTGTTGATCTGCACTGCACACGGCTTGCCGATCCCCCCTTGCGACTTAACGGATCGTTTCTAGAATCGTTTTTAGTAAAATAAAAATGTAAATCTATTCTGCATTATTATGAAGACTTTTCCAAAAATGTTGTGCGGAGTTAATAAAATGGTACGCAGATTTTGTCTGGCCCTGCTAAAATTGACATTAAACAAAAAAAGAAAACTAAATTCAGATTTAATTAAAATTTTGTGAGATCAAATATTCAGGTGGAAAACAATGGATGTAAAAATTTTCTGGTTAATACACTATATATTACTAATATATACATACAACATGTTTTTTATAGTAAAGTTGAAATGTAAAAAAAATAGTCTGCAATACCTACTATTCCCATTAAACAGCTTAACTAATATATATTTATTTTTATTTGTTATAAATATATTAATTAAATATATATATTTTTTTTTTTATTAAAGTTGAATTGTAAAAAAATGGTCCGCAATACCAACTATTCCCATTAAAGAGTTGAACTAAAAGCATATTATGAAATTTGGCTTTATTTGCCACCATCTGTAGCACTCATTTCACTCATTCAGGAGGAGGGATGGCATTTAACATTGTTTCCCAAGAACACGAAGGTCATCCAGAGTTCATTTAATATGTAACCAGATGTATTTTCAGTAAGATTGGTACATCATGTTTTATTTTCTTAAGTGCATCTCACAGAGAAGGGTCTGATCATTATGTTTTATATATTTACAATTATCTTTATTATTTTGTAGATATAATAAATGATACATTTGAAGAGTCATCTATCCCTTTAACTTGATCACTTCTTAGGAAGGAATCTGTGGAACTGAGTTTTCTGAAAACTACTGCAGGCATACAGTCATACATTATCAGGTCATATGATGCGTTTGGACTACAGAACCATAGAATTGTGTCTGTGTTTGTGTCAGCTGTGGACAGGGCATGTGTTTCCTCTGACGTTAACACACAGGTCTCGTAGGGTTTATCTTCACATTCCGTCTTGGGCTCATTGTTGTAATGACACAGATATCTGTGGAATGTTGTTAGGCAGGTGGTATGACAGGATTGTACGCTGCTTTTATATATTGAGGAAGTTAGAGGGATATTCTCATCAAGCCGACTAAAAACATTCAATGCATGCAAATCTGTCCCGCACGCACATTCCCCGCCTGGTTAAATCTACACACAAGAGTTGTCCAAACAAAATTCCACAGGGTCTGCCGCAGTATTCCAGGGATTGAGGGGTGACCTGGCTCGTTGAAGGCCAACACAAACAGACTCTATTCTTGCTCGGAAAGAATGCGATTCAACTCATCAAGGATGCCAGCTTGCCCTGTCCTATTCCATACCCTTCTGCATCCCTTCATTTCTGTATAAAGATGACTGCAGTGTGTGTTTGAGAGTGAATTATGTTCTTTAGTGGTCTAATTTGTTTATCTCTTTCTGTCTCAGGATCGCTCCAGGATGTACGACAGTCTTAACATGCATTCGCTGGAGAGTTCACTGATTGACATCATGAGGGCGGAGCAGGATCCTTTGAAGGGTAAGAGCCATTTCCCGGACCAAGGTCTATAGTGAGGGGCACTGATGTGTTTTGCATTGTGGGGTAACAGC